>JAMXDD010000016.1:200971-403409 GCA_024733475.1 Syzygium grande
ACATGACAATGCAAGAATAGTTCATGCCATATCACAATCACCCGGCATAAGAGATTTCCACTTAAGTATTCGACCATCCAACCAAGCAACCACACGATATTTAGCTAATCCAATCAATCACATCACACACCGCCGTGTCAACCAACTTTTCCTCTCACGAACTACCGTCAACTGCGTCTCAAGTCCGATCTCCACGGGCACCCAAGCCACACAATTCGATCAATTCAATGGCCGCCCGTCAACACGTCCCAAGCCATAATATTCAAACAATTCCAATGACCGATGTAAACACGCCCGGTCCAACACACCTTTAACGGGCCACCGTCAATACGTCTCAAGCCGCATCCAATTGGCACATCGCCATTCATGCCTTCACACGGACCGCCATCAATACGTCCTAAGTTCAGCTCTCCGATCAATCCGAAGTTTAAAATCGTGTGCAAGCACACACCATTCAATTCAATCACTTTCCATGCCAATTGCATCAAACAACCCATATTTCACAACTCAGTCCAATTCACATTTCGCCACCTCAACATACTAACCCGATGTTTCCAAGTCGGCACTTAACAATCACCCCAAATCAAGCATATTAATTAATCCAATTCAAATAGCACAATTGTATTATAATATAATTAAATTAAACATGCCCTAACTGTTCTAAACCCAAGACAAGTCTATAAAATACCCAAAATACTAGGTAGGGTTTAGAAGTCACTTACTAGATTTTGGCCCGAAAAATCGCCGGGCCTAATATGGTCGGGTGAATAGTGTCGAGGAACTAGGCATATCTGCAGAGGCACGGGCGCGGGCAGGGGGCATGGGCGCTGGCACGGCGACGGGCGCTGCTAGCCTTCGGCAAGCACATTTAACTAGCCGCTGGCCATGGCTGGCCGGGGGGGGAAGCAAGGGAGGGCGGGCGCATGTGGGTGGTGAGCTGAAAGGGGGGTGGTCAGCCGGGGTGGGGTGAGGGAGAGAGAGAGAGAGAGAGAGAGAGAGAGAGACGCAATTTGAGGTGGTGATAAGTTTGGGCAACAATGAGGCAGGGGCTGAGGCCCGTGGGATGGTCAGATGGTGAGGCTCGTCGGATGTGGCGTAAGCGGTGGCCCAAACTCGCGTGCTCGAGGCGAGGTGAAGAGCCGGGGAAGGGGAGGCGGGGCTTGGCGGGTGATGAGGTGGTGGTGAGTGTTGTGGAGGTTGGTAATGACTAAATTTGTGGCGATAGCGGTGGCAACCATTGATGTAGAATCGTGGCCGGGGGCTCATGACTTTCATGTATGAGGCAATTTCAGGAGAAGGGATAGACTAGAGCGTGAGGCGGTAATCTGTTATGTGACCGTGACGATCGCTGCAACAGTAGGAAAACTCACAGTAGCGAGGCGGATGGCAGAGGCGATCGATGCTTGATTGCGATCGGTGACGGAGCCTTGAAGTAGGACCGGTCGAGCGAAGGAAGAAGAAGAAGAAGAAGAAGAAAAAGGGAAAGAAAGGAGGGAGAGAGTGTGTCAAAGGGTGATCTCCATGGTTAAATGGGGACATTGCCTAAGGAAGGCGAGGGGGAAAAGAGGGGGAAGGGAGATAGAGGAGAGAGAGAGAGAGAGAGGCGGGGCGCAGTGGGAGAGAGAGAGAGAGCAGCGGAGAGAGGAGAGGGGAGAGAGGAGCAAAAGCTAATTTTTTTTGTTTTGAGCGCAATCCAACGGACATGGTTCAAATTAAAAATCGATCTAACGATCACGATTCAAATTCAAAAATGATTTAACAGTTCACGAAAATACCCCAAACATTTTCACTTAAAATTTAGAGGCATTACTTTGTGGAGAAAGGTTCCATTTACCCGAGACCATCGAGCATCAAGTATTTGTTTCATGGAAGGAATTGAATATGAGGTAGAGGCGTTGGATGGAATTGCTAAAGGACTACGATTGTGACATATTGTATCATCTTGAAAGGCCAACCGAGTAGTGGATGCCTTAAACAGAAATCGAAAGCATCGCTGCAGCTGATAGTCAAAGAGTGGATTTTATTGGAAGAAGAGCGAGGACTTAGGAATTTAAGTTCGAGATAGGACACCTCTCCAAATTTGATGGCGACATTAAGGATTGAGCCCTGAATTGTAAGCTAAAATTATATGCTAGCCTCACGACTTTGAGATTCAGAAAATTTTGAGGTATGGATGACACTAAGAGAAAATCGGACTTCCAAGTGTCCGAGGATGGAATTTTAAGTTTCGTGGATGATTGTACATGCCCGATGATTTAGAACTCAAAGAAAAGATTTTGTCGAGGGCTCGTAGGAGCAATTATAAGATCCAACGGGCAGCACGAAAATGTACCATAACCTTCAATAGCACTATTGGTGGATTGGAATGAAAGTAGACGTGGCCATGCATGTGGCTAAGTATTTGACATGCCAACAAGTGAAGTCACAGCATTGTAAGCCTGGCGGAATGTTGCAACCGTTGGAAATCCCAGAATGGAAATGGGAGCATATTACAATAGATTTTGTAACGGGGCTATCAAGGAGCCAAAGAGGACACGACTCCATTTGGGTAATAATAGACAGATTGACCAAGTCAGTGCACTTCCTGGCGATTCGAAAGGACTTCGAACTAGAAAGGTTAGTAGAGTTATATATGACAGTTGTTCATCTTCATGGGTACTATGTGTCAATCACTTTGGACCGTGATCTGGATTGACCGATTTTTTGGAAAGTACGTAATTACCATGGGAACTAAGTTGCGATTAGTCACAGACTGCTCGTTCATAGACGGATGGCCAATCGAAGGACTATTCGAGATATTAGAGGATATCTTTGAGGCGTGTGTATTAGATTTTTGGCAAGTGGGAAAATTTTGCATTTGGTGGATTTAAACACAATACTTGATTTTAGCAAAATGTCATGGGATGGCACCGTTTGAGGCGCACTATATGGCGGGCGTGCGGAACCGTCCGTGTTAGGACAAAGTGGGGAAAGAAGTATAATAGGTCAAAAGCTAGTTGTGATCGATTGGAAACAAAGAAAGATTATTCAAAAAGGTTGAAGCATTTCCGGGAGAGCCGCAGGAAAGTTATGCGGATCAAGGCATAGGCCGTTGGAGTTTCAAGTTGGTGACCATGTATTTCTTAAGATCTCACCGATGAGAGGACTGTCTCAATTTGGCAAGAAAAGGAAAGCTGAGTTCAAGGTATATAGGCCCATTCCTCGAGATCTTGAGAGGATTGGAACGTTATTTTATCGCCTAGCCTTACCGCCCGAGTTTGTCGCAAGTTCATAACGCCTTTCACGTGTCGATGTTAAGGAAATACGAACCGAACCGACCCACGTGCTGAATCATAAGGTAATAGGCGTAGACGAGAGGGTGTCGTGACGTGGAGAAGCCGGTCTGAATCGAGGGATGAGGAAGGATCAGGTTTTGAGGAACAAGATGATCCCATTGGTCAAGGTTATTTTTGAGAACATCACGGGACGGAAGGTGCCACAGGAAGCGAGGAAGTAATGCAACGTCAACACCTCCATTTATCTAAGTAATCGGGTTAGATTGTAAATTTCGAGGATGAAATTTTTGTAAGGGGAAAAGAGTTGTAATGCCCTGAATTTGACTCACTTCGGGATTAATGAAGTAGATGATTATTTCTCATTTTATTTTAGTGAGTCTCGCCCTTAACCGATCATTCTTAGGATATTGACTATTAGGGAATGGCTAACTAGGAAAAGCGGTATGTAGACCCGGTAAAACTCGTGTAAATTGGGTTTGATTCGAGAAGCAACAAGAAAATATTGTGTCAATATAGGCCGATCCAAGGAGGTGATGGATTTAGTTTAGCTAACGACGTATAATCGGATAGCCGGGTGATTCCTTACGATCAGAGTACGCTGAGTAAACGATTCCGAACTTATTCAAGCGACCGCGACCCCGAGACTAGCGATAAATCCTCGCGTTCTCTGAAAAACCAAGACCAACCACGACTCGAGTAGCCATAGGTCGACACGGCGTAACCCCTAAACAGCGCCGCCCGTTAGTGAGAGACGCTAAAACTGGAAATTGAACTAAATCGATCGTGAAATTGAGTCCGGACTTGATGTCGAATTTTCGTGGGCGATCGCGACTATTTTGCGAGGACGACGTCCTTTTTTATGTGGCCACGCATATTTAGGATTGATAGAGTCAAAATTGAAAAATTTGACCCGAGGCCGGAAAAATTACCGTTTACCCCTAGGCCTAATTATAGGGTTCCGAATTTTGGGCTTATTTGGGGTTTATTTTAGGTTTTTATATTAGTTGTTTCAGCCTAATAATGTTAGAAATATTGGTCAATTGTGCCCCTAGATATTTTGTTTAGTTTTAATCCAAACCCTTAGATTAGGGGTAGGATTGTCCAAATAAGAAAGTGGTTCACCAACCCCACTAGCCCAAATTGTATATACTCCATTGTCTCTCTCTCTCTCCATTTTTTCTCCCCAAGCCACCGGCCAGCCCCTCCTCTCTCTCTCTCATCCCTTGAGCTCCCCCTCACGGCCCAGGCGCTATCGCGGAGCGGTGCCACCGCCACCGTGAGCCGCCGTTCTTTTTGCCTCACCACCACCAACCACCACCCCCATTTTCTCTCTCCCCTCTTCCCAGCCTGCAGGAGCAGCCCCTTCGTGATAGGACCACCGCCACCCACAAGCCCTTGGAAGGGCCGCCCATTGCCGCTTGCTGCCCCTGCTGTCCAGCCACCCTTTCTTTGCTTGTTCAGCCTGCTTAAAAGCTTAGGATTTCATGTGAGTACAACCCTAAACCCTAATTAGGCTAATTGACATTTCTAGATGGATTTTAGGAGTTAATTAGGGTGTTTTAGGGGTTAAATTGTGGAAATTATTAGAGGTTGATATTTTGACTGATTTCAAGGCTTAGTGTGATGATTTAATTGAGATTTAGAGGCCCGTGATTGTGCTGTGAGTCGATCTGAGCTTGGGTGTTTTGATTCGGATAGAATTTGTGGATTTGGCGGAGAAACTTGTGATCCAAACGGTGGCTGTTATTGTGGCTGATTTGGTGATTTATCATGATGATTTTATTGAGATTTAGAGACCCGTAAGGTGCTGTGCGATGGCTGAAATTATGGGGTCGAAATGGGCCGAGTTCAATTAAGTTCGGGCTCAATTGTGGAGTTTTGTGTGCGCCCGCATTGTTTTCATGGTAGCTGTTTTGGATGATGTTGTGGGTAGCCAAGTCAAGTAATTTGAGGATGTTTATAGGCCCAGAATGATCTGTTTATTGGCTGTCCATATTAGGTTTGAATCGGACAAGGCACGATCAATTTGGGGGTTAGTTTGTGGAGGCTGTTAAGGGCTGATGTTGTGGTGCATTGGGTGTCTTAAGCGTGATGTTTTAATCGAGGTTTAGGGGTCTGTGGTGTGCTGAATATCGTCTAAGCTTAGGAGCTTTGATTTCGCGAAATTGCATATTCGGGCGGAAGTAATTTGTAGGCCGAGTAATGGCTGTTTTCGTGGCAAATTGGGGAGCCTAATGTGATGAATTGAAAGTGAATTGAGGGCCTAAGACGGACTGTTCATGGCCAGTTTAGTATCGGGAGGATTAGGGCCATAATTGTTTATTTGAGGTTTTAGGGTAAACGGCTTAGGGGAACGATGATCACCCGAGAGGATGCTAAATTATATGTGGCTCGAATGTGATTATGTGATGCTCTATGATATGCTTGGTATGGCCAATTTATGAAATGTTTGGCAATCAATCGGCATGTGTAGTTTTAGTGCTTAATTGCGTGAATTTGGGTGCTAAAATATATGTTGTGATTGATTTGGATTGATTGGCTCATTGAACATATTGAGACGCCGAATTGAGTATGTATCCAAATCATGTTGAGTGCCCGGTGTGGAATTCACGAATGCCAAGTGTGACATTATGGTCTGTGCGTGCATACTAAGTATGGGCATATCATGTGCATTATCGTGAGTGCATGAACGGCATGAGCATGTGATACTTAAAATGCCCCGATGCATTTTACACGAGGTTCGAGATAATAATTGGTGATTGTGAATGTGTGATCACATAAAGCCCCGATGGCGCGCTTAACGCGGGGTATTGAACCCGTCTTGAGGCGTGTTACGCAGGACGATGCCCGTATTATCGGGAAGATGGCCAAACTTGATGTGTTTTTTACGGATATTGTGCCATGAGCTTGATGCGCGTTTTACGCTGGCCAGAGATTGATCTCAATGATAGACTTAATGCGCTTTTACGCAGTCGAAGGAGAATTGATAAATGGCAAGTGTGCAAGAGTGCAAGTGTGCGATAAATGCATTGATGAGGCATGAACATGAGTTTGAGCATGAGCATATGCATGACATACTTCATGACTAATGATATGCGATATGTGCGTGATTGAATTACGTGGCATTATTGCGATTATATATAAAGTGCCTAACCTGCAGGGTCTTCACACGATTAGACGGGCCCGAGGGCCTAAGTCATTTATGGTTTAGTCTGCAGGTGTTGTTTGGTACTTGTCGGGAAGGTGCATGTTAGCCTAGCTTAGGTTTAGAGAACCTACTCGCTAAAATTTATTCTCACTATTGTTGAAACCTAATTTTTCAAACCTCCACCTTGAGGATGGCAGGTGTACCGATACGTTTTTAGAGGAGCCCCGGCTAGATATAGTGCTTGACCACGAGCGTACCCCTTTTTTTTCGGTTGTGGGCGTTGACCCGTTAATGATTAGTGGTGTATATTTTGGTGTAAATGAATATTGTAAATGCTTCCGGCAGTAATGTAAGTGTATAATTGTTCATGTTATTTGTTGTGTGGCTATCCTTGGTTTCGTGGTTTTAAATTTGTTGGTATTGTATTGCTTCGCGTGTGCTTTAATCTCTGTGTTGGACGTTGGGTCGGCGACGCGTCTTAGGGACGTTGCACTCGAATCGACCTTTGCAAGGGATGTAGCACGCTGTGGGGTGCAGGGCGTGACAAATATGCTCGCCAAAATTTGAAATAATGATCTTACATTCATTTTGGGTCCGAAAAGTGGATTCAGATTTCGATAGTTTGAGTCTCAAGAATTCCTATCTTCAAAAAATTCTTCAAGCGAAAAAGGATTAGCAATGCATAACTTATTACGAATAAATTCAAATGAAAATTTATCTAAAGGTTTTGTGAATATATCGGCTAATTGATTTTTAGAATCAATAAATTGAATATTCACATCACCATTCTAAACATGATCTACGATGAAGTGGTGCTTGATTTCAATGTGTTTGGCTCATGAATGAAGAATTGGATTCCTGGTCAAATTGATAGCACTTGTGTTGCACATTTGATTGCAACATTGATTCTTCTATTTCAAAATCTCGTAATTATTGCTTCATCCACAGAAGCTAAAAGCGTAACAACTTCCCAAAGCTACATATTCGCTTTTTGCTATAGATCTTGCAAGCGTGCTTTGTTTCTTTGAGTACTCGGACACCAACATGTTTCTAACTAATTGGCAAGTTCCGTAGTGCTTTTCCTATCCATTTTACAGCCAGCAAGGTCACCATCAGAATAACCAATAAGTGTAAAGTCTGATCCTTTTGAATACTATAGACCTAAAATTGGATAAGTTTCAATGTATTTGATTATCCTCTTTACTGCTGTAAGATGTGATTTCTTTGGATCGATTAAAATCTAACATACATACAGACACTAAATAGTATGTTAGGTCGAGAAGCAATACGATATAGCAATGATCCTATCATGCTTCTATACATATTCTGATTAACCTGTTTACCACTCTCATCCTTATCCAATTTGGACAAATGAGACATTGTAGTGTTTGTTTTCTTACTATTACGTAGTCCAAACTTCTTCACAACCCCTTTGCATACTTTTTTCTTGGCAAATGAAAGTACTATCCTTGGTCTGTTTCACTTATAGTCGAAGAAAGAATGTTAGTTCGCCTATCATACTCATCTCAAACTCTTTCTACATGAACTTTGAAAATTCCTTGCAAAGCACTTCATTAGAGGATCCAAATATAATATCATCCACATAAATTCAAACAATTAAAAATCTTTACCTTATCTCTTAACAAATAGGGTTGTATCAACCTTACCTTTCATGAAGTTATTATGTAGAAGGAAATTATTTAACCTTTCATACCAAGCACGAGATGCTTGTTTCAGATCATCTGATTGCCTTTTTAAGCTTATAAACATAGTCGGACTTTCTTGGTTCTTCAAAGCTAGGGAGTTGTTCTACATATACCTCTTCTTTGATGTAACTATCAAGGAATGCACTTTTCATGTCTATTTGAAACAATTTAAAGTTATGGAAACAAGCATAAGCTGTAACGTCTTGAAATTGACCCACTTTTCGTAATCAATGAAATTGATGTCTTTCTCATTTTATTTTAGTGAGTTTCGCCGGAACTAATCATTCTTGGGATCTTGACCAATAGGGAAAGGCTAACTAGGAAAACGGTACATGGACGCAAGAACTCGACTATGAATTGAGTTCAATTCGAGAAGCGACAATGAGATATTTTGTGCCAATGTGGACCAATCCAAGGAGAGTGACGGATTTGGTTTGGCCAACGATGTACGATCGGATCGCGGGTCTTTGCTACATGACCGAGTACACATGGCTAACGGTCTCGAACTTATTTCGAGCGATCGCGACTCCCGTAACTAGTGATAAATCCTCGTGTTCTCTAGGAAATCGACATAAATCACGACTCAAGTAACCCTAAGTCGATACGTGTAACCCCTAAATAGCTGTTAGTTAGTGAGATACGCTAAAATTGCATTTGAGCGAAATCAATAGTGAATTGAGTCCGGATTTCGGTGCCAAATTTCGTGGTCGACATGACTATTTTGCAAGGACAACGTCGTATAAGTGTGGCCAATTATATTTGGGATCAAGAGAGTCAAAAATTGGAAATTCAACTTGGGACCGAAAAATTACCGTTTGCCCTTATACCCTAAGCTTGGATTCCGAATTTTGGAGAATTATTAGTGGAGAATATGGTCTTGCTTATTAATATTAATATTATTGTTAGAATCCTTGGATATTAGTGCCCTTAGATATTTTGTCTATAATCAATCCAAGCCCTTAGATGAAGGGCATGATGGTCATTATAGGATGTTTGGTCAACCACCCCATTTAGCCCAAACCATATACACCTCTCTCTCTATCTCTCTCTCCCTCATTTTTTCTTCTCCCCAAGCTGGCAGCCCCCTCCTTCCACGCCTCTCTCCTTCTCCTCCTTGCTCGGTGAGAACCACTTCTTTCTTGCCGTCCGTTCCCACCACATGACCCGCCGCCCACTCGTAAATCCATGCACCGCCTTGCCTTATCACCACCACTCACCCAACCAGCTCTCTCTTTCCCCTTCTCCTCTCCCCCATCCGCCACTTAGATCAGCCCGCTTTAGGGAGCCATCGCTTGTTGCCCTTTATCGTTAAGCGCTTGCATGAGATCGGTTTGCTCACCTTGTGGTCTAGCGGAACCCGCCCATTTGCTCAACCGCCCTTGCCACCTGTCCAGCCTTCATTAGGAGCTTAGGAACCTTGGTGAGTACAACTCTAAACCCTAATTAGGTTAATGTACATTTCTAGATGAGTTTTAGGGTATATTAGGGTAATTTAGGGGTTAACTTGCAGAGGATGTTGGGGTTGACTTTGTGGTTAATTTAGTGGCTTAGCGTGATGATTTAGATGAGGTTTAATGGCCTATAGTGCACTTTGTATGGTAGTAGAGCATAGGCGCCTTGGTTTGGGAAAAAAAAAATGTGGATTTGGCGGGTGTAATTTGTGAACCGAGTAGTGGTTGTTTCCATGGTGATTTTTGTGGTCTAATGGAGTGATTTGGAAGTGAATTAATGGCCTAGGGAGGACTATTCATGGCTAATTCGGTATCGGGTTGATTCGGGCCATAATTGAATGATCGAGATGTTAGGGTGAATTGCTTAGGGAATTGTGATCGACCCATGAGCAGGCTAAATTAAGTATGGCTTGATTGTGATTGTGTAATGCCCTATGATGTGCTTGATGTGGCCAATTCATGAGATGCTTGGTAGACTATCGGCATGAGTAGTTTTGATGTGTTAATTGCGTGAAAATTGGGTGCCAAATTACATGTTGCGATTGATTTGGACTAATTGGTCTATTGGGCCTATTGAGATGTGAATTGAACATGTTGTGGCATTATTTGAATAAATAGCCAAATCATATTGAGTGCCCAGTGTGAATTTCACGAATGTCGAAAGTGCGGATATTATGGCCATGAGTGTGCATCTCGAGCATTGGCATAACATGTGCATATGTGAGTGTGCACGAGTGACATCGGCATGTAATCACCTAAAATGCTACGATCGTTTTGGGTTTGAATAATAATTGGTGTATGTGCACATATAATCACATAAAGCCCCGGCGCGTTTTACGCGGGGTATTGAACCCGTCATGTGGTATGTTACGCGGGGCGATGCCGGACTACCGAAAGATGACCAACTTGATGCGTTTTACGGGTTTTGTGTCATGAGCGATCGCGTTTATGCGGGCGGAGATCGATCTCAAGTGATTGACCTGATGTATTTTACGCTGGTCGGAGGAGAATTGAGAAATGGCATGTGTGCAAGTATGCAAGTGTGTCCCAATGAGCATAAGCACGAGCACGAGTGTGAGCATAAGCATGCGCATGAGCATGAGTAGATATATGACATGTTTTGTGACCTAGTGATGTTGTGCATGTGCCACGATAGGGTTACGTGTTATTAATATGAATTTATAAAGTGTCTAACCTGCGGGGCCAGTTAAGTATTGGATTTGGGCACGAGGGCCTAAGTCATTTATATTCGGATTATGTGTTGCTTAGTGCTTGTCAAGAGGTGCATGTTAGCCTAGTTTAGGTTTAGAGGGTCTATTACGAGATTTATTACCACTATTGTATAAACCCAACTTTTCGGACCCCGACCTTGAGATGTCCGTAGTACCTATTCGTTTTGGGATCCCTTACCGAATAGATCGAAAAGAGGCGGAGTACCCCGAGGGGCAGGGGGATATATATATTAGATGTCGACTATAGTGCAGGTTGATGGGGGCAAGTAGCTTGACCAAACCCACATGTACATAGGATGGTGTATTAAGGATCTTCTTTGGGACTTACGGACCCCTTGATTTTTGAGGTCTGTTTAGCAGTCGGGGGAATGTCGACCCTCGGTGTCCCGATAAGGACTTGAGCCACGACCGTGCGTTCAAGGAGAGCTCTAGTGCCGACTTAGGGCCGCGAGCGAATATTTAGGAGATGGACGAACCGGAGTAGATGGATGAGGAGCCAGGAGGATGGGAACTCGGACCCGGGGCCGATGGATTTGGAGGATGAGCGAGGCCGATGGAGCGGGACCTCGAGTTGGAGGCAATACATGAGAAGAGCGGTCTGGGCGAAGAGTCATCTAGGATCGATACCGGGTTGGAGTCTCTGAGTCCGAGCGGGTCGACCAAGTTCTTGACTCGTCGAGCTCGACTCAAGCTGGGAGCCCTTGAGTAGACCCTTAGACCCTAGTTATGTCGGGCCGATTACCTTTTGACCAGAGCCCACCTAGTTCTAATGCACTGACCGCCTTGAGCCACTTACCCTTTTTATTAGTAGTGGCCATTGATTTTGCTTTTGATTTTTTGAGCGTAAGCTATAAATGGATGTTGTATATGTTTCCCAATGTTGATGCAAGTATATGTTTGTTCATATTAGTTGTTGTGTGACAATCCTTGATCATGTGATTTTAAAATGTTTAGGTATCATATTGCTTTCGCGTGTGCTTTAGTCTCATGTTGGGCGTTGGGTCGGCGACGTGTCCTGGGACGTCGCACTTGAATCAACCAAGCAGGGATATATAGCGCCCGTGGGGTTCGGGGCGTGACATAAGCTAAAAAGTAGCCTTATGGCTTCTAACCCGCAATCGATTGCATAGGTTTAAATCATGGTCTATGCCTTCTTCTTGTGAATATCCTTTTGCTACAAGCCTTACTTTGTTTATGTGACTTTTCCTTTGTCATCTAGTTTGTTTCGATTACCTATTTGGTTCCAATTACTTGATGATTCTTGGGTCTTGGCACAAGTTTCCATACTTCATTGATTCTGAATTGATGAAGTTCTTCATGTATTGCTTCTATCTAGCTTTCATACATAAGCGCTTCATCAATTCCTTTTGGGTCTATCTTTGATATTAACGCCAAGGTCTTGATGTTTTTCCCGTGTTTAAAGTAGAGGCTATATGACTTCTATGATGGAGTCTCGAACTTTTCGATTTTTTGAATCCCTAAAGTTTGAACTCTTCTTTACGAACCTCATAGAGTCTGAGGTCTTCCAAAAGTTTAGTTCACTCAAAGTATTAAAGTTGTCACTTCTAGAATACATTTACCTAGATCAAAATACTTCAAAATACATGTCAAATTTATAGGATTAACATAGACAGTTTTGTCAACATCAAAATCTATTAGCGAGGTTTCCTCAACACTTATGAGATGCTCGACTATCTAGAAAAGTTTTCCACAAGTTACTTAGACTACTTTAAAAAAAAAAAGCACAAACTTTTCCTTGAGTGCCAATTCTGATCCGAACCTTTTTGTCTCAATAAAAGCACCAATTTTTCTCAAGTCCCAAATTTGTTTGCCATGGTGTGAAATTTTTGGGCCAGATTTTGGATTTAAGTGAAAGTATGTGATTTTTATGAGAAAAAAAAGTTCAGGCCAAGATTATCACTTAAGTTAAAGTTTGTGTTTTTTTTTGGAATTAGGCGCAGTATTTTACATACTAATAACTTATTTCAATTTATATAGTACTTGAGCAAACTGAACCATTGTGCTTGTTTTCATCGATATCTTCAACAAATACTTGTTCAAAGAAAAGAGAAACATGTTACCATTGTATGATAGCGACATGATGCCTACAAGAGAAAGAGATAATATCTTGAACATATTTGTCGCTGGGGATGTAATTAAGCCAAATTCATTCGATGTGGTTATTATTAGACATGACTTGAACTTGACAGAGTTAGACATTTAAGTTTGAGCTAAAATTAAAGCATTTACCATGTTCGACTCAAACTAGTTGATTATCCTAAGTTAAATTCAATAAGCTCAACTGCGGTTGGAGATCAAACTAAAGTTCTCATGTGAAGTTGAAAAAGTGCAATTTGTTTCAGATTTTCTAAGGAAAACATTTTTCATTTGTTCCCGTGAAAACTGACTTTAAGAAATCATAAAAATTTCTATATTTTTTAATGATTTTAAATTTAGATGTACACTAAAAAATTAAGAAATTTCAATATAAATGAAAGTCAAATCTCAAATACACAAAATCATAAATTCAGATTAAAAGTCAATTCAAATGCATAGAATAATCAACCATTCAAAACATATTCTTTATGTCTATTAGCTGGTAAATGAATAGCCTATAAATCTATATATTTAGGTAAAAAATGAGTTTGTCTCATTATAAATTTCTAATTTTCCCTTATCTACCTATTATCATAATGCAATTCAATTTAAGTGCTTACATTTTTGTATGCATATTCTTTTTCAAAATGCCAATTTCTTGATCGCCGAAAAATCACTTGCTCACTAGCTGGCAAACATTTCACTAGCCAGCAAGGGCAAGCCCTTATTTAAAACAAATTTGGCCACTTAAGGCCCTTATTTAAAAATAAAATCCATTCTAGTTCCTCCTCTTTTGAGAAAATGGCCAACTTTGGACCTTTAATTCAAATTTTCTTGTCGTTCTAAAAGCTTAAATTGTTAGAAGAAAATATGTTTTAATATTTGGGTACACTAATGGTACCAACGGTTTCAATCAATGTGTGGGTTTTCTTAAAGAAAAGAAAAGGATAGATAAAATATTTTGCATCTACCTTTAAATGATCCACCCTCTTTATATTTTCCCCAAGAAAATGACATGTGACTTTGGTTGTATTTTTTTGGAGAAAATTTTTTCCCCGTATCTAGACTTGATCTATTATGCATAAAAAGATTTGGATTAGTTATGTGAGCACTATTTGTGATGATGGTTTAATGAAGTCGACATCGATGGAGTTTAGGCATGGTTTTACCTTTTGTGGTGCCATGTCGGTAGATTGATGGTTTATTGCTCGTTATTTTTCTTTCATTCTTTTTCTGAAATATCATTAGACATGTGGGTCCCATTAGATTAATGCTAAGTTCGCTCAATTCCAAATTGATTGTGGTTAGGGCAATATTATTAGCATGTTCTACTCCTTTCATTATTTTCTTTAAAGTAACAAAATACAAAAAGGAAGAAATTAAGAAAAGCAAAATTTATTACTATTTTAAACTATGAAAAAATTGTCCTTGTACACATATTCAGTTCTATGCTCTGGTGAGAAATTTCCATTTAAATATATAAAAGGTTTTAAATATGTATTTCAGAATTGGCTGAGCAAAGATGAGTTTTTATATGGTGGAATTGGTTTTCTTAGTTCGAATGATTATATCCATATTCACAAAGGAAAAAGTTTGGGACAAAAAAAAAGATTCAAGCATTGATATTGTTGCAAAACATTACGTTGCAAGTATATAATAGAGAGAATAGAGAGAGATTAACTAGAGAAAGCAAGAAGAGAAAATTTTTATTTTTACTATCATCATATAATGACCAAAACTAAGCTCCCATTTATAAGAAAACAAGGATATACTTATCATTAATGTCAATGTATTGAATAAATATATACATTGGATAGGGAGATGCACATAGAATGTAGGATACAAAATGTACCATAATAGGTACATTTGATGAGATGAATATAATGAATACTCATTCATGTATTTCATAACACTCCCCCTTGAATATTCATTATATTACGAATGTGCATTGAATGATACTACCTCATTAAAAACCTGAAGCCGGAAAAACCCAGTGGGACAAAAACTAGACAAAAAGGAAAAAGAGTACAGAGCACAAATTTTATGATCTCTCCCTTTTATGGATGCATTAATGGCTTTGTTAAAAACCTTAAGCTAGAGAAACCCGTGGGAAAAATCGAACAGAAAAAAAAAAGAGTGCAATGCATAGTTCATAATATCTCCCCTCAATTGAGCCATATAGCCACTAGTAGGGCTAGTCAATCTTGCATCTTGTGAACTCCGCATACTAATGCCATATACTAATTTCTCAAAAGTTGACGTTGGCAATATTTTGTAAAAAGATCTGCAAGATTATTTATGAATTGAATCTGTTTAATATCAATTTGTCGACTTTCTTAGAGTTCGTGAGTATAGAAAAATTTGGTGAGATATGCTTGGTCCTATGACCTCTGATATGTCCTCCCCCTAACTTGTGCAACGCCAAGCAGCATTATCTTCTTAAATTATAGTGGGAGAATTTGCAACAAGAATTGTGAATATGCGTTATAACAGATCTTAACCAAACACACTCTTTTCTAGCTTCATATAAAGCAATAATCTCAGAGTGGGTTAGAACATGTAGCTACTAGCGATTGCCTCGTAGAGAACGCTAAGAAATGCAAGTGCCGTTATAACAAAATAAATAACCGGTTTGAGAGCGAGCCTTATGTGGATCGGATCTATATCCAAAGATCAGCATATCCAACTAAACCAGAGGTAGTGGAATCCTTGGAATACTATAATCCCAAATCTATGGTTCCTCGGATATGTTTAACTCCATTTCAAGGTCTCCGAGTTGGCTCGAACTAAAACATGCCAATAAATTTACCGCACAAGCAATATTTGGTCTCTACATTACATTGTGCCAAGTACATCAAAGCCCCAATTGCATTGAGATGTGGTACTTGGGACTAAGTATCTCTTCATCAGATTCTCTAGGACAAAACGGATCCTTTTGAGGATCTAGAGACCTTACAACTATAGGCGTGCTCGTTGGATGAGCCTTATCCATGTTGAAGCGTTTAAGTAATCTTTCAATGTATGTTGATTGATGGATGATTATTCCTTTTACTTTTTGCTCAAGCTCTAGACCAAGACAAAGTTTGAATTTACCCAAATCTTTAACTTTAAAGTCCCCTTTAAAATACTCAGTAGTTTTAGCTAACTCTTCCGAGTTCCGAGTAATTTTTATAAATCGACATAAACTGCTACAATAGCAAATCCGGTTTCGATTTCTTAATAAACATGCATAGGCAAATAGGATCATTCTTATACCTTTCCTTAATTAGGTACTCACTTAGGCATTGATACCACATTCTACCGGATTGCTTTAATCGGTATAAAGATCTTTGCAATTTTATTGAGAATAAGTTGCGGGAAGTGCATGCATCGGGCATTTTGAATCCCTTTGGAATTTTCATATAAATATCAAAGTCTAATGAGCCATATAGATATGCCATCACAACGTCTATAAGACACATTTCCAATCTTTCGAGAGAGCACCGGGCTAATGAGAAAAACGAAATGTAATCATATCCATTACTGGTGAATATATCTCATCATAATCAATCCTGTGTCTCTAGGAGAATCCTTGGGCAACAAGTCGGGCTTTATACTTGATAACCTCATTTTTCTCATTTCGTTTCCGGACAGATACCCATTTATATCCAACGGGCTTTACATTATAGGGGATTCGAGTTACGAGTCCAAAAACCTCTCGTTTAGCTAGGGAAGCTAATTCAACCTTAATTGCTTCCCTCCACTTAAACCAATCTTGCCTTTGATGGCATTCAATAATAGATCGCACCTCACAATCATCATCCATAATTTTATGAGCAATTGAGAATGCAAAAACATCATCAATGATGATTTCATTCCGATTCAAATCTCATTACAATATGTAATGGAATTCTCGATATTCGAGGGTTGGTAATCTTTTTATGGGTTTGTGTCTTTTAGAGGCAATAAGCTCTTTGGAAGCAAGCACAACACTAGGCTTTGCTAAAGAGAATTCTTGATTCTTTTTCCTTCGTTTTCGAGGAATGGTGTCTTTTGATCCTATCGGTCTACCATGCTTCAAGTGTGAGGGATTTTGATCCATTTTAGCACATCCTTGGGAACAGCTATTATAGCTGGAGCATTTGCAGTTCAAATGTGAGATTTCGTTACCTTAGTAACATCATTAAATGCGTCAATAAGTCTATTGGCCGTAGCCTATAAATGGATTGTCGCTGCACCTCGTTTTTATACTCGGGAGTTCTTAGGTCTAATTGAGATAAATTTTTCTCATTTTAGGAGAAAGCCTTAACTGGTTTTACCTTTTCTGCAACCATGGAAGTTGTAGGTGTCCCAATCGATAGAAACATAGTCTCATCAAAATGACAATCCGTGTCGCGACCGACCTCCCGAGCCTTTTTAGAATAACGTGCTAAAAGCAAGGGGGGCTTTTTGGTACATGCTAAGTCTAGGTTTGGGACTTAACTCGGGCTCTCCCAAGCCCATACCATATCGCGACTTAAGGTTTAAGTTTTTAACATGTAGGTGATTTGCATGCAGGAGTCGCCACTAATCGGTTTGGGGTAGGTTGATTAGAAACCCAAATAGGGTGACGGGAGAATCACCCTATTCCTACGAACTAGAGATTAACTGAATTCGGGGACTTGGTTACATTAGTTGGATAACTAATGCCCTTTCGGTACCATTTTACCCTGTTCATTTTTTGAAAACATTTATCAGGCGATTTAGATTAATTTTAGGACCTTTCTCCTAACATGTGAGGTGATCGAGCGAGTGCATAATCAGAAATGATCAGCAGTCAGGAACACAAGTCATGCAGCCTAGGGTTCTAATCCTAACTAAGCGGATGACATTCAAAAATATGGCAGTTCATGCAATTGTATTAAAACATGCATACTAACTACACGACGGTAATAAAAACATGCAACATGCTATCGTGCAATTCAAACTTATTTAATTTAAATAAAACCACAACATGCATAATTATAAAGGATTATAACATTCACATAAGTCATAAAATTTTTTTTTTTTTTTTTTTTTTTTTGGGAAAAAAAATCGAGATGAAAAACAAAATAAAAAGAAATATAAACATTTTAAGAAATTTTTTTTTTTTTTTTTTTTTTTTTTTAATTTTTTTTTTTTAAAAAAAATTAAAAAAAAAAAAAAAAAAAAAGAAAAAAGGAAATAAAAGAAAAAAAAAAAAATTTTTTTTTTTTTTATATATATATAAAAAAGGAAATAAAAAATAAATAAAAACCATTTTTTAAAAGCTTTTTTTTTTAATTTTTGTAATTTTTTTTAAAATTTTTAAAATTTTTTAAATAAAATAAAATAAAATAAAATAAAAAAGAAAATCCGGCGGGGGGCCGGGTCGGACCCGGTCCGACCCGGGTCAATCGGATCCGATCCGGGCGTTGACCGGGTCGGATCCATCGATCCGGGTCGGTCGGATCGACCCGAGTCATCGGATCCCAGGCCAGGCGTTGACCGGGTTGGATCTGATGATTCGGGTCAACCGACCCGACCAGCAGACCATGGGGGAGGCGGCCGGCGAGAATAAAATTGGCTGATTCGCCCGGCCGACCCGACCCGTGGCCCCTCACCGACCGACTGACGACACCCGACCATCATCCTTCCACCCTCCGGCCTCGTCGTCCGACCGCCGTTCGCCGGCCGGCGACCAACACAAAAACCGGCTTCATTGAGGAATATAGTCGAACAGGTGGGGGGCGCGGTGAGAAACCGCAGATTCTGACCTCCTCCGGCGAGACAGTCGGCTCCGGGGACTTGCACGCCTATGTGATGACACACGGGGCGGCGGGGGCGGTATGGGCGGGGAATCGCGCCCGCAGGCAGGCGAGTCCGGCCAAAATCGGAACAAAAAGCGAGGGGAGAAGCGGTGGCTCGGGCGGGGAAGGCTCACCGTCGGCCAGCGTCTTGAGGACTTACGGGCGCTCAAAAGGCGGCGGCGAGGAGGACCTGAAACACCTCTTTCTCTCCTCTCTTTCTCTCCTATTATTCTCTGTTTCTCTCACTCTCTCTCTCTATTCTGTTTCTCTCTCTCTGGGGTCTCAGGGCCTGCAGCTTCCTCACCAGTGACTGACCGGGGTGCTAACCTCGGTGAGGCTTTAATCATGGACACTCTCTCAGTTTTCCTCTCTTTTCTCTCTTGATCTCCTCTACTCTCTCTTTTTCTCTCTCTCTCTTTCATTTTTTTTTTTTTTAAAATGACCCGACCCCCTCTCCCCTCTCTCTACGGCCTTTTTATAGGCGGCGATAAACAACAGCTCTCCCTCTCTCCGTGGCGTCTGTGCGTGGCGATGGTGGCGTTCGCAGGCCCGGGACTTGCGAGCCGGTAGCAGAGGCGAGGAACCCGGGCAGTGAGAGAGAGAGGATAAGGAGAGTCGCAAGGAGAGAGCTGGGCCAGCCTTAATACTTGATCCGTCAAGTGTCATCTCGATGCCGCTACAATGGGATGGCGGCGATGAGGGCAGGCTTGCCGCCGTCGTCATCGCTTCGGTCGCGCATGGGGAGAACAGAGCAGGAATGTAAATGACGCCGAGGGAGTAAGGAGAAGGAAGAGAGGCCTGGAGCCGAGCCGGGCCCGCAAGGGGGGGAGAGGAGAAAGGAGAAGCGGGTCAATGGGCAAGAGGGAAAAGAAAAGGAAAAGAGGAGAGGAGGATTTGGGCCGAGGGGGGGAAACCGCAAGGGAGGAGAGGAGGAAGGAAAAAAAGGGGTTGGGCCGGCCTTGGCCCAAAATGACCCGATTTTTTTTTTTTTTTTTTATAATAAATTTAAAATAGATTATTATTATTATTATTATTATTTATTATTATTATTATTTTAAATTTTAATTAACATTTTAATAGACCCTATTAACACAAATATGCCTAATTTCTATATGCAATGCACTTAAATAGAAATATTTTTGTTTTAGGAATTAAAAAAATTAATTCCTAAATTTTTTATAATTAATTTTGGGCAAACTAAAAATAGGTGTCAACAATTTTCCCCCTCTTTGAAGGTGAGCTCGCAGAGTTTGAGCTCGCAGAGGTTACGTTCAAAGATAAAATGACACCTAAATTTGGCCCATGCATGCTCGATGAATGTTATTTTTGGGAGATTGTGAGTCTCATTTTTATGATGCAATAAGATGATGCATGCTAAAGTAAATAAAAACATACTTGGGGCTACTTACCTTGCGAAGGGTAGAGTAACTCGGATAGTTGATATTGCGGGTCAAGGACTCGAACCTTTCTTTACATCACCTTGGTAGGGAAACCACTTACCACAGGACCCGAACCTTTCTTGATCGCCTTGGGTGGATTTCGTTTGTTGAGGACCGAACCTTTCTTGATCGCCTTATTTGGGAGAAATCGCTTACCACAGGACCGAATCTTTCTTGATCATCTTTGGATTTCATTCGTCGCGGACTCGAATCTACCTTGATTTGCCGTGTTGAGGAGAAATCACTTACGGGACCCGAACTTTTCTTGATCGCTTGATTGGATTTCGTTCGTCTAGGACCCGAAACCTTTCTTGATCGCGAACCTTTCTTATGGATTTTATCTAGGACCCGAACCTTTCTTGATCGCCTTATTTGTTTGGATTTTTGCCAAAGTACACAGGGTCTTTGCCCAAGAATTTTGGTTTACCTTTGGGTCCTTGCCATCGGGTCTTGGAAAGCTCAAGCGATGAGCACCTCGGGGTCCCGCTTTGGGGGATTTGGTTTGCCTGGTGGGGTCTTGGTCTTGAAAAGCTCAAGCGATGAGCACCTCGGGGTCCTCGCCCGGGGGATTTGGTTTGAGCAGGAGGGAGTCAATTCCGTGCTCAAAAGGGTGAGCGGAGGAGGGTCGGTCCAATGTTCAAAGGGTACCATAACAATTGTAGGTACATGGATTTTTGGAACCGGGCATGAGTAGAATATACTTACGGATCGTTCCTGCCCTTAAGGGCGTGTCTCTGTCGGATAAGTTTTTCTTTGTGCAAACATATATGCATTCATTGAAGGAATAGACAATGAGGCTATTCTTGAATATTATCTGAAATATCTTGACCAGCTAGTCAAGATGCATTTCATTTTCAAAGAAACACCGGTTTACCTTACGGGTAGTTTGAAAAGCAATCGAGATGATTTTGAAATCAGGTAAGGGTAAAATGTACTTACACAGGCACGTTCCGGAGGTTTGATGTATCATCTGTTGAATAACCAACCTTTTTGGGGCATCTCTCTTGGGATGATAATGATGGCTTTTTCAAGGTGCCGAATTTTTGTACTCCATCACTTTGGGATTAAAACTACGAGCTGTCAAAGATGATTAGCACAAACATACATGCATTCATCGAGGGATAGACAATTTGGGCTGTTCAGTGTGCATTTGAGGGTTCATGCATGATGATTTTTACCATGTTTGCATCACCAAAAATCCACCGAGGGTTAATCAAGACAATTTTTTGCAAGGTGGACTTTCTCAAGATGATGAGCAGTGACTTTCGGTCGGAGAGGACTTTCCACTCGCTCTCATTGAAAAGGGTTGTTTGTCCGTCCATTAATGTAGGAACATCGAAAACACTCAATCGACCGCTATCACATCAACAAAGGGTCTGAGTTTTCTCAAATGATGCGACAACGCCAATCGAGAGGTCTTCTCCGGGTCGTAATGTAGGCTTGGTCAATGGCTTAACAAAGGTATTTGTTCAAGTCAATGCCATGGAAGAAAATATTCTGCAATTATCTCCGGGTTTACAAGTCAAGAACCCTGCAAAAGCGAGATAAAAATAGTCTTGCTCGCACTTCCTCGGCGTTGTTTATAAACATTTGAAATCCGCGTTAATTCAAATGCCCCAGTCAAAAAGGGACTTCATGAGGGATGTAACGTGGGTTTGGTTTATGGGATGAGAAAGCGAAATGATCGTTAGGCTCAAAAATGTATGTAAGGGTGAAAATTGGTGATCCTCGAGCATTGTCACCGGTCTTCCTTGCCACTATCGGGGATCGTTTTGGAAGACTTCGTGGGTAATCCTGTGTTTTATCATCTTTGACAACTTCTTCTGGAGGAGTTTTTGGAAATTAGGGACTCCTTTCTCTTCATCTTTTTCATCGTTTTTCTTCTTCTCCATTTCTTCTTTTCTTTCTTTCTTTTTTTTTCTTTCTTTTAATTCATGGGCATTGGCCTTGCTTTTACCAGGCACACTGCTTTTTATGCCCCTGTTTTTCAGCATTTTTTTAATGCTGCTCTTTCGGTGTTGTCAGGACTAGCCTGAACAAGATTGAACAGAACAATGTTTTTAGGCTCTTGGAGTCTTCATCTTCATTCGGTACTTGAGACCGTGATGCTCAAACTGTGGTGATTTTGCCTTGCCCGGTGTGGAGGATGATTACCAACTGGGTTCATATGAAATGAAATTGATGGCTCAATTGGGCTAGCAAAAGATATGAGTGTATGGGATGGAGAAAGAACTGCTCTTCGTCATCCTAGGGCACTTAGATTACTTCGAGAGTTCATCTGCAATAAAAACACTCAAAGAATGCAAGTGAGAGCAGGAAAATTTCTATACATCTTTTCGCCCTGTGCGAGCTGTTGCAATAGATGATCATAGAAAATTTTAGATATTACAAACTCTTCATCCTTCTTGTCTTGATCAGTGAAAACATCTTTGTTATCAATAATATCATTGGCATTACGGGCAAGCATTAGTTTGTTGCTTCTCTCTGACAGAGCCCTCTTAGTCTCATTGTCCGGCCGTCGATGGTGTGTTTGTCTTGGAGGACTCCGTCGAGGACCATGGGTTCCATGAAAATAGCGAGGTCGAAGCCATGGGGACGGTGACCAAAGAAAGGAAGGGATGTTTTTCTTGTTTCCTCACGAGTTTGAATTCATCCCGTGAGGCTAATTTGCCTCAAGCTGCCCCAATATGGGGTGGTTCTTGACATGGGTAATTTGAAAGAAATCTACGAGTGTATGGGCTCAAAAGTGGTCAAGCAAAGGATCAATGGTAGTGTATGGGAGAAATGAAGCGCCTCTCGTCACTTTGGCTACCGTACCTTATCGAAATCCCTTCACCTTGTAGAAATGAAACTCTTTCACTCCTTTTGCAAGAGTTTGGTGCGTGAGAATGTGTATAGACCAAGGGTTGCCTCTCATCATCCTGACACACCTCGTTCAATACACCAGAGCAGTTCAACACCATTCATCGAATTGTCAAGATTTTCACATGGAATTGGTGAATTAAACAGGCAAAATTACCCTGCAAGAGTCCCTTCCCTGTAATGCATTTGAGGAAGAAAATAGTATCCATTTTCTTTAATTATTTCTTCCTTCTTGTTTCCTTCTACTCTTATGAGAAAAGTTTTTTTAGGGAAAAGATACTTTCCTATCTTTGGGACAACGGGCATACCGCAAGGTAATAAGAAAGATCGCGTTAATGAATGGACTTCTTCTTTTTTTTTTTTTTTTAAAGGGAAGGAATTGGAAACGATACAACATTACCCTTCGTGATTCCCTTCATTGGAGATTTGACTAACAACTCCTTGAGTTTTCTCGGATGTTGATAACTCTCTTCTGACAAAAACAGGAGCTTATATTAGAAGTGAAATGATTAAGGGGAAATTGAGAACGATACAGATTACCCTTCTTCCATTTTGCCTTCAAAGCTAGTAGAGTCTTTTCTCCTCTTTACTTTGTTCAGCCTTCTCTGCCTCAGTCTGCTCCTCCCTAAACTTGAGCTCGAAGCTCGAATGAGATCCTCTATAATTAGGGTTGCCTCCAACTTGAAAGTGCTATTGTCGGCACATGTTGTGCCAACGTGGTTCTGGCATGCTGAGGAGTTTCTTGTAAATGCTTTGATTCCTGACACGCACGGGGTATGTGCAATTGCTTGCATGGGGATCTTCGCAGCAAAGCTAATCTCTACTTTAAAGGTCTTTGACCGATGTACGCGTGACTCTTTGTTAAGGCGTCAATGGTTGTCAGGATCAGCTTTGGCACAATTCCGGACATGCACAGGGTATGTGCAATTGCTTGCATGGGGATCTTCGCAGCAAAGCTAATCTCTACTTTAAAGGTCTTTGACCGATGTACGCGTGACTCTTTTGTTAAAGGCGTCAATGGTTGTCGGGGATCAGCTTTGGCATAATTTTGTCATGTATAAAACTGTTTTGGTTAAATTCTCCAACAAGGATTTTTATTAATAACTTTTCTGCCAATTCCCTTGTTATCAATCAGGGCATAGCAATTATTTCAAGGGTAGTACTTCTTCACAGCATCCGAGTTGACCGGATTGGAGAATTGGCATCCATCCATTTTGATCGGAATCAAGGCTCCTCCCGAGAGTGTCTTTTTCACGACATAGGGACCTTTATAGTTCGAACAAATTTGCCTCCAAGTTCAGGAGGTAATGGTAGTACTTTCCTTAAGACAAGGTCACTTTGCTTGAAGTGTCTTGGGCGTACTTTTCGGTTAAACGATCTGGCTATTCTCTGTTGATAACATTGTCCGTGACAAATAGCTTTCAACCGTTTTTCATTAATCATATTTAATTGCTCCAATCTTTCTTTGCTTCCATTCTTGAGACAATTTCACAGGATAAAACTCGGAGCGAGGAATCTCTACTTCAATTGGCAAAACTGCTTCCATGCCATATACTAGAGAAAAAGGGGTTGCTCCGGTGGATGTCCGGATGGATGTTCGGTATGCCATCAATGCAAAAGGCAATCTTTCATGCCAATCTCGGTAGTTCTCAGCAGTCTTGGCTAAGATTTTCTTAATGTTTTTGTTAGCGGCCTCAACAGCTCCATTCATTTGGGGACGATAGGGAGACGAGTTCAAATGATGGACTTTGAATTCATTGAGCAAATCATCAACAAACTTGTTATTCAGATTTGTCCCATTATCGATGTGATGGCCGAGGGGACACCATAGCGGGCGATTATATCTCGCTTAATGAATTTCATCACATGCGAAGCGGTGACATTAGCATATGACGCGCCTCGATCCATTTAGAAAAATAATCAATTGCGACCAAGATAAAACGATGCCCATTTGATGCTTTCGGATTAATTGGGCCAATCACATCAATGCCCCACATTGAAAATGGCCACGGTTCTGACAACTGATGTAGCTCAGTAGGTGGAGCGTTTATCTTGTTTCCATGGATCTGACAGCGATGACAATTTCGAACGTGTCGGATGCAATCACCTTCTAAAGAAAGCCAGTAATAACCCAATCTGGTTATTTTCCTAGCCAACATGTGTCCGTTCATGTGTGGACCGCATACTCCTTCATGCAATTCTTGCATGATTCGCATCGCTTCAATTGCATCAACGCATCTTAGCAAAATAGAGTCATGGGATCTCTTGTACAATTTCTCCCCGTCGACAAAGAACTTCGTTGCCATCTTCATTATATATTTCCTGTCTGCAGAGGTAATTCCTTCAGGGAATTGTTGTTCCCTGATGTAGTTCATGATGTCATGGTACCAAGGTTTACCATCAGGTTCTCTGGTCACAGTCATGCAGTGGGCCGGTTTGGTTAGGACATCAATCTTCAAAGGTTCCACTTCCAAACCATTGGTAACCTGTAGCATGGATGATAGCGTAGCCAACGCATCGACAAATTGATTATGAGATCTAGATAGGTAATCAAAGCGAGATCTCATCAATTCCAAAACCAACTCGTTCGAGATAGTCATGATAGGGTATTAGTTTAGCATCCCTAGTCTTCCATTCTCGTGATGCGGAGTATGATTAAAGCGCAGAATCACCAAACACTTTTTATTTGGCGATTTTCAAATGAATTGCTGATTGTAAGCCGAGGATACATGCTTCATACTTGGCTATATTATTGGTACAAGGGAATACCAATTTTGCGACCCACAGGATAATGCTGCCCATCAGGGGATATCAAGGCCCGATGCAGAACCGGACAGATTCTTGCTCCATCGAAAAACATGGTCCATGTGTGTTCCTCCGTTGATAAAATGCGATCATCACGGAAGATTATCTTCATGTATTTCTCCGGGGCATTCAGCAAAGCATATCGATCACTCGACCTTTTACTGATTTTTGTGATGATATCTGAATGTCAAATTCAGAAATTAGAATTTGCCATTTAGCTAATTTTCCCACTAATGCTGGTCGATTAAGCAAATACGGATAGGGTCATTTTCGATCACGAGGCGTCGATGGTGCAAAGTATATTGTCGAAGCCTATGCAAAACCCACACTAATCGACACATGTTTTTTCGATTCGGAATAATTTTGTTCGAAATGGTGAATTTCTTACTCGGATAATAGATGGCTCGTTCTTTTCCATCATCGGGGTGGCTCACGGGCCAATAGGGCTCCCAACGATTCACTATGAATCGTTAAATAGAGAGTTAGAGGATGCCCACCGCAACTGGTGGAACTAGTACAGGGGACTCATTAAATATTGCTTGACTTTTCAAATGCTTCAAGCGGTCTTCATCCCAATTGATTTGGGCGCCTTTCACGAGAAGTTTGAAGAAAGGTCGTGCAGTTTCAGAGAGTTGGGAGATGAACCGAGCAATATAGTTCAACCTTCCCAATAGACTTCTGACCTCTTTTACCGTGGACGGGGGTTGCAATTCACATATTGCTTTGACTTTCGAAGGGTCAACCTCAATTCCTTTGCTACTCACGATAAATCCAAGTAACTTACCAGAGGTTGCTCCAAAAATGCACTTTGCAGGGTTCAGGCGTAATTTGAACTCGCGCAACCGGCTAAATAGTTTCTTCAAGGCTTCAATATGATCTTCTCCACACCTGGTCTTGGCGATCATGTCATCGACATAAACCTCAATTTCTTTGTGCATTAGGTCATGAAAGAGAGTGACCATAGCACGTTGGTATGTTGCCCCGGCATTCTTCAATCCAAAAGGCATAACTCTGTAATGAAAGGTCCCCCAAGGAGTGATGAACGCCGTTTTCTCCTTGTCCTGATCATTCATCCTTATTTGATTGTACCCAGAGAATCCATCCATGAAAGAAAATATTTCGAACCCGGCAGTGCTATCTACAAGGACATCTATGTGAGGAAGCGGAAAGTCATCTTTCGGACTGGCCTTGTTCAAGTCGCGATAATCCACACAAACTCGAATTCGACCGTCCTTCTTCTTCACTGGTACGATATTTGCTATCCAATCAGGATATTGTGAAACCTCGATGAACCCAACTTTCAGTAACTTCATCACTTCTTCTTCGATCTTTTTCGACAGCTCAGGCTTGGTCCTTCGTAGCCTTTGCTTTTTGGGCGGCATGTCGGGATTAGTAGGCAGGGGTGTGCTCGACAATTCGAGGATCTAATCCGGGCATATCAGAATAAGACCATGCGAAGGCGTCCGGTATTCCTTAAGAAGAGTTATTAGTCGTATGGCTTTCTCTTCGGGAAGGCCGGCCCCAATTTTACTTCTTTTGGATCCTGAGTATCACCCAAATTGATGGTAATGGTATCTTCGATTGTAAGGGGCTTGATCCGTTCATATTGCTCCCAACTTCTTTGGATTTCGGTAGGGTCATCGCTTGAATCGTCGGGAATCACTCATCGACATTTACCTCGTCGGCGGGTGTACTAACTCCACTTGCAAGCCGCGGGATCATGCTGAAACACAAAGTCGTCGATCAGACAAACAAACAGGGATAAAAATTTTTTGTTCCTTTCGTTTTGAAACATTTTTTTGAAAACCTTATGAGATTTTTTAGAAACGAGGAAGCATGGGGTAGACCGGGCCTCAGAATACTTTCCTTTTTCGTGGCTGGATATCATCAACGGGCCGGTTTAGTGTACTACCCCATGCCCTCAAAACATCATTTATTTATAATACAGAAATTTACAACCTCAAAAGAGGGAAAGTTTGAAAAGACATTTCTTTCAACTGAAACAACATAAAAAGAAACAAAACACAAGGATAGCCCCTTGTCGGGGGTTCATGCAGGAAGAGGAAGAGGAATTCTACTCAGGCGGGCTTGCGCCCAATCCCTCCACTGGTCCTTCGCCTATTGCGCCCACGAAGAAATCTTCCAAATCATCGTTCCAGGAATCCAGTTCATCGACCCCTCTCTTCATTGGTGTCAGCTTTTCCAAGTTGTTCCATCCGCTAGGAGTACCATTCGATCGTCTTCATAAAAGTGGATGGCATCCGGTAGTCAACGTAATAGCTCTAATTTACCTTTGGGTTGGCCGGGTATCCATAATGACTTTTCCTTTGCGTGCCTTATCGGAAAACTCAGCGGTGGTCATGAAGGCTGGGCACCACCAAAGGTCATCTTCACCATGACCACACCCACGGAACCGAAAAGTAAATGCCCCGGCATCCATTAGGTCCACGAACCTTATTTTTTGAACATCGCAATCATCCGGAATGAGTGCCCAACCTCTCCGAGTGAAAGTCACAAGACACCGGAAGGATCATAATTAATGAAGTACTCGGGAGTAGGATGACTTGGCCTCCTTGTGATTAGTCCTTTTTCGCAAAAGGATAGAATATGACATCCAAGGTTTGGGAGTCGGGCGAATATCGCCGTACATTGCCACCATCGTAGGAGTTGAAGGTCTCGCCAAGTTTCGTCGGGAAAAGTTTCGGCGATGGTATCTTTAGGACGATTTATCTCGAGTCACTGCTCCGATCGGGCCGGAAGTGACACGTCGGAGATTTGGCGAGCGAGTATACATTAGCGGCCAAGTAATTCTACTAGCTCGTCTAGCTGAAAACTGCAAGCGATAAATCGTCGAGCCGGGTTTGTACTCGCTTCTGAGGTTGAGTCCTCGTGTATGGCTCCTATAAAAATGTCGTCAAATAGAGTGACCACCTTATCCAGCACTTCTTCTCGTCCACAATCTTCTTCAATTGGTAGCTTGTCTGGGTTCTGATGTTGATTAACAACAACAGTTAAAGGAAGCTTAGAGGAACTCTGCTGGCTTGAACATTCGGCCTGACGCTTGGATCCCTCATTAAATCGTTCTGAGGGATTAAGATAAATTTTTTCCTCCTGTAACAATTTAGCAGGTGACGGGAAGGTTTCCCGGATATGGGGAGGTAACAAACCGACCTGACCTGTCATATGCCCCTTGCTGGTTTGTAAATTTCCTCCGCGATACCCCAGACCCGCGGTACGGTGATGTTTGGTGACTTGGATAGGTTCTCGAATGCCCCGGCCTCCTCTGCCGAGTCCCTGACCTGGGGTGAAACCATTTCCAACCATGACTTTTCCTACCATGACGGAAGCTTTTGACATATCGGGGACAAAAGGAGAAGTTCCCCGATTACCATGAGCAGTTGAAAGCGAGTTCAATGGATTGATAACTAGATTCCACCTTGCCGCTTGGCTCAACATACGGGATGGCGGTTTCTGGTAGACTCGATGGTCTTCCTCTCTGGGGACGGTGATCGGCTTTCCTTGGGCTCAAACTTTACACTTTGGTGAAGGCTAGAAGGTATAGCTCCGGTGAGTGAATCCGGGGGCCCAACAGAAACTAAAAGCGGTGGGGATGTCCATTACTTGAAAGCAGGATGCTGAATACTATTGGGCCAATTTGGACATCAAGTCGATTTCTCCGCGTGTCCTTTTTCATTCCGTCAAAAGCTCGGACGGATGTTTTGGAGGTGCGAAGCTTAGATGTGTCCACATTAAGGCGATGTAAGGTTGCGAGGCAGATATTTAAGCGGACCCATTATCTACGGAACCCGAGCTACATGAGCATTTTACATTTGGCGGAAATGTAAAGACCCTTAGTATGTCCCCTTCCTTGTAGGAAATTCGTCTTCGAGAAAGTTATCGATCCTTCAAAAGGATAGACCCCACAAATACTTCCAACTTGTCATGCTCAATTGTCTCCGGTACATTTACTTCTTGAGTACTTTCATGGGGCTTCCCGATGTTTTCGCGGACGTTGAAGCGAGTTCTAGCAGGGAAATCTGGGCGGGGCAACTTTCGTAGCTGATCCACGGCGTTATATTCACTTTGGCCTTAATAATGGCGGGGAATTCTTTAACTTCCTCATCGAGAGGCAGGCTTGGGAGGTTGGCGTGCCTTGGGCATACGTTAGTCCCGACCTGGTGATTAGGTCCACATCAATTCGTGGGACCCGCGGGTAGCTGTCATTTTCATACCGGTAGGGCTGGGGTATTTCGATCACTACTTGCTCCATTTGGTAGAGGTACCTCAATTGTCGGCTCCTTCTCCGCGTCGGGCTATCGGACGGAGGTTCGATTCACGGCGTGGGGTAGATTCACTTGCCTCGGCATTCGGTGCGAGAGTTCTTTATCGATCAATGATGACCTCGAGATGGTGGCCACTATGCGGTACGGCCGGTATACATAATCAATCTGCTTCCGCCATCTTTGGCAACTCTTTCTTTCATTAGGGACAAGGGTAGGACTGCGCCCGGTGGGATAATACCTGCTCTCACGGAGCATTGTAAACATCAATGGTGTATACCCTCTCGCTTCTGATTCAAATAGCATGAAAGATGGATATGACATTGATTACATTTTCATGTTCGGGTAGCGGGTTGCTTTGAACATTCGGTTTAGATATGCGAAAGGAAAAGGCTTTGGTGTCAAGCAAGTTTTGGATTCGGTGTTTGAGAGTATACAGGTCATCCGTCGAATGTCCTACCTCGCCCATATGATATTCACATTTTTGGGCGGATCATAATTTGAAAAACTTTTCGAGTTAGGCCGTTTTGGTTCGATGAAAGCGATTCTTCTTAGGAGTATGGCGAGGACTTGTGAAGGGATCCGGGACACGGAGTGAATTGTCTTTTCCTATCTTGCCTTGGAGGTTGACGACTTGAGGTAGGCGCCGCTCGGTGTTTACTTGGACCGTGTCGGGGAGGATGAGCGGTTTGAGTGTCTGAAACGTTCCCTTCCGTAAGGGGCTCCTTCTCTTTTCGTGTATTCGGTCTTTTTCTTGTAGGCGAGGGGTCCGTAAACCATCCATCACGCAATCCCATTTCAATTCGTTCTCCCCGGGGAACAAGGCGATTAAGAGATTCAAAGTGATGGCACCAACCAAGCGGTGTCTATATTCATATGGGGGCGACTTTATGAACAACTTCACTTGTTCATGATCGGTGAGTTGTGGAGTAACACAGGCGGCCAAGTTTCTCCATCGGTAGCATATTCCTTGAAGGATTCATTCTTCTTCTTTTCGGTCGTTCGGATCATCCCGAGTAAAGGTGACATCGAGTTAAATTGATCTTTGCTTGAGAAATGCATCAATGACATCGTCGAGATTTGAAAGCATCAATATCCTTTGACATATACCATGTCGGGGCTGGTCCCGTTAAACTTACTGAAAAGTCCGAATCATGGGGGTTCATTATCAGCGTCTTTGCGTCATCCGCACATGATACATGTGCAAATGGTGTCTGGGGCATGTGGTCCCATCATACTTTTAATTCCGGCATCTTGAACTTCTCGGTACTTTGACCCGTTTATATATAGGCAATTCGAGTGGGACAGACATTTTGCGGACCTTGGGTACATTTGACATCTCTTGACTTTTGCAAGGCGTTTGTCATGTTATTCTTTGGTGCAACTTGATTCGGGCTTCACGGCGACAAAGGGGAAGTGGATCGTCCTCTAGCAGAGGCATTTTGCTGTCACTAGCAGAGGCTTTATCTTTTCCAGTAGATAGTGGTGGGAACACCACCTCAGCTGTAGCAGTGGGCGTGAGCTTGCCCTGAATGGATTCCACTTGCTTTGTGAGATTTTGAATTGCATTGAGAACCAGCTTCATTTCGTCCTCCATGGCATTGAGACGGACGTTTTCTTGACCATTTTTTATAGCTACCTGAGAAAACGTTTAAAATAAATGAGTATAATGTTCAATTAAGAATCATTCTACAACCTAGGGATATTATTATTGCATAATGTATTTATTTACAAATAAAAAATGAGAAAAAGAACGAGATAAAAAGATTTTTATTTATATATATTACAAATGGCGTCCGGGGTTGAACCCGGTTGCCTTCGGACCGCTTTCCCCATTCCCGGATACCTTTGGGCCAAAGGCGGCGGTGGTGTCCGCGAAGGACAGGGAAATTCATTTAAAGCTTAAAAAAAAAAAAGCGCGGGCTTCATTAACATTAGTACAACCCAAAACGTTTTTGGACAAAAAAACCAAAATCCCTAACATAACTACTAATAAAATAAAATACAAGGGCTTTTTACAAAAAGGCGGTCCTCCCATTTATTCATTCTATAAGCGATGGGAAGCTACAGGTCTCCGAAGTCGCTTATTTTCGCGGACAAGCTCCGCAATAAGCGTATCCTTTGTCCCCATTGTCCTTTTCGAGCTGGTCGATTTGTGTTTGACGATTGGGCTTGTTGGTCACATCCGGGACTTTTGTTTGGAGATCGGCCGGAATTTGGTGATGTACGATGTAGTATAAAGAGGCATGGTGAGCTTTTTCTGTCCCTTTAATAGCTTGGGTACAAGAATGCTCTCGGGTTGACACCGAGTCCATTTTCTCTGGATGTCACAAATTTCCTCGGCATAGTTGTAGTTCGAGCGGGTCGTCGAACTCGAAACATGTCTATCTTGAGGGGCGGTGGGGTCTCTGAAAGGGCCCTGTCTTGGCGGGCTACCGGTAGGGATAGTATGAAGTAATACCGGATAGACCAAGCGGCGGAATAGGGTTATGGGCGGTGGGTAAACGGGGCGACCCTCATGGAACCACTTAGCATGCCATAAGAAAGCCTCGGGATCGGGGTTTTTCAAAAAGTTTATCAAGTAGAATAATCTTTATGAGGGGTATTATTTTTAAAACTTCAAACCTTTGAATCGGATCGTAAAGTCATCTATTTCAAAAAGCTGCATGAGATGCCCAAATCCCCTCAAATGAGATAAAAATCAAATCTGCAAAATTTCTGGGGCGGCCCGCATGATTTTATCATCATTTTGTTTAAAGCGGTTTAGAGATAGAAATGTTTCTGCCAAAACCGAGTTAACATAGCTCAAGCCAGTGCAAATTTGTTTGGCCACGTACGCAATCGAGGGATTTATTGAATTTCTGCGATGGGGAAAAATAACACACCCGACAAAAGCAAGGATAAAAATCTTAGCTTTTTGGATCATGGGTTGACTTTCAAAACGTTCATTTAGGAAAAACCAGGGGCAGGCATTGCAATGAGCTTTGACAACTCTTTTCACGGTGTTGCTATCGATTCATAAAAAAGCGAGATAATTCAGGACGGAGGGGGTACACCCAAAAGTGGTTTGATGAGGTCGGATCCCAAAGGCTTCCCAATGACAATGCTATATTCTTCCAAGGTCGGGGTCATTTGAATTTACGAATATGAAAGTGGATGTTTGTGGGCACCGAAATGTCCTAATGCCCCGCATCATGCAGAATGGATGTTGATTTTGAGCAAGGGAGTAGGCGACCAATCCTTGATTTGACATACTTTGCTGGGCATTTTGATCGAGTCGGTCCCACCATGCCAAAAGCTCTTCTTTAGGAGTGGGGGACGAATTGGACATCAACTCTTCCCATCGTGTATAAAATGCAATCAACGGGATGACCTAATAGTAACAAATCAATTGAATTAGTAGACTGCACAATAATAAAATAAAAGGGGATAGAATATATACCTTTCCTTGGACCATGGTAATCACAATGACATACGCATGAGGAGTGAAGCTCAATTTCTATCTAGACTGGCTTAGCAAAGTGAAATTAAAAGGGTGCCTGACCGTCGCAGTCTCGCGTTGGTGTCAAGTCCTTTTAACCTCGGTCAAATCAAAAGGAATATCTTATAGTCACGCGAATAGCGGCTAAAGATATTTCTTTACGATTTTTAGAAATAAATTCGGGAAAAGAAAGGCAACCTCTACATCGCGGACTCGCGTTCGAGGTCGTATCTTTCTTAACACCATCCTAAAATGCCCTATCGCGGCCCGGGTCCGGCAGCGTGGTTGTGTGTGCAATAGTGTAGTGCTAAATCATTAACATGCGCAAAAAATTATAGACAATCAATTGGAACCTGCAAGAACAAATAACACCTTCTTTATCGGGGCTCATACCGAAGTCCTTCTTCGCCAAACAAAAATTATTTTGAGCAGGGTAAAAAATTTGGCTTAAGTCCACTTTTTAAAAAAAACAAGTCCCCAGAGGAGTCGCCAGTCTGTCGCGACCGACCTCCCGAGCCTTTTTAGAATAACGTGCTAAAAGCAAGGGGGCTACTTTGGTACATGCTAAGTCTAGGTTCGGGGACTTAACTCGGGCTCTCCCAAGCCCATACCATATCGCAACTTAGGGTTTAAGTTTTTTAACATGTAGGTGATTTGCATGCATGAGTCGCCACTAATCAGTTTGGGGTAGGTTGATTAGAAACCCAAATAGGGTGACGGGAGAATCACCCTATTCCTCTGAACCGTAGATTAATGAATTCGGGGACTTGGTTACATTAGTTGGATAACTAATGCCCTTTCGGTACCATTTTACCTGTTCATTTTTGAAAACATTTATCAAGCGATTTAGATTAATTTTAGGACCTTTCTCCTAACATGTGAGGTGATCGGCGAGTGCATAATCAGAAATGATCGTGATCGGGAACACAAGTCATGCAGCCCTAGGGTTCTAATCCTAACTAAGCCGGATGACATTCAAAATAATGGGTTCATGCAATTGTATTAAAACATGCATACTAACTACACTACGGTAATTAAAAACATGCAACATGCTATCGTGCAATTCAAACTTATTTAATTTAAATAAAACCACAACATGCATAATTATAAAGGATTATAACATTCACATAAGTCATAAAATTTTTTTTTTTTTCGATTTTTTTTTGGGAAAAAAAAAACGAGATGAAAAAACAAAATAAAAAGAAATATAAACATTTTAAGAAGTTTTTAATTTTTTTTTAGTTTTTTTTTAATTTTTAATTTTTTAAAAAAAAAAAAAAAATAAAAGTGGAAAAGGAAATAAAAAAGAAAAAAAAAAAAAAATTTATATATATAAAAAGGAAAATAAAAAGAAATAAAAACCATTTTTTTAAAAGCTTTTTTTTTGTTTTTTTGTAATTTTTTAAAATTTTTTAAAATTTTTTTAAATAAAAAAATAAATAAATAAAAAAAAAAATCGGGTTGGATCCAAATCGGACCGGTCCGACGAGTCAGCGGGATCGGGCGTTGACCGGGTTGGATCCATCGATCCGGGTCGGTCGGAATGACCAGTCAACGGATCAGGCCGGGCGTTGACGGGTGGGATACGATGATCGGTCGAATGGGACCCGACCCTCAGAACCCCAGGAGAGGCGGGGCAAGATAAGTGCCATAACGTATCGGCGCTCACTTTGGTGCGTGACTCCGGATCACTTTGGCTCCAAGTGATTTTCTTGATCCATCCTCTCATAACTTTTTTTTGAATCACTTTCGTCCGTAAATTTTTAATGATCGACCGACAACCAACATTTTAAGTGCTTCATTTTGAAAATGATTAGTGCAATCTCCGGCCAAGACTTGGGGCGGTGAAATTAATAAAAATGCGACCTCAGGATTTCCGGTGTATGCGGCACGGTGCGCCATTCAGGGTTTTATTTTGCGCTATGGCGATGACACACCCTAACGGGGGGGCAAAAAGATTATATGGGCGGGAATCGCGCCACAAGGCCGGCGAGTCGGCCAAAATCAGGCAACGGGGGGGAGAGCCGGGGCGGCTCGGGCCGGGGAAGGTTCACTTGCCGTCGGCAGCGTCTGAGGGGGACTTCTAGCTGCTCGAAAAGGCGGCAGGCCTTGGTGAGGACCTGCAAACACTACTCTCCTCTTTTTCTCTCTATTACTCTCTGTTTTCCCTCACTCTCTCTCTCTGTTATGTTCTCTCTCTCTCGGTCTCCAGAGCCTGCAGCTTCCTCACAGTGACTGACGGGGGTGCTATTTTTGCTCGGTGAGGCCTTACTCAGCTCACTCACTCTCAATTTTCTCTCTTTTCTCTCTTGATCTCTCTCGGTTCTCTCTCTTTTCTCTCTCGGTCTCTCAATCTCTTTTTTTTTTTGAAAATCTTGCCCCCCTCTCTCTCTCTGCGGCCTTTTATAGGCCGGCGATGACACCTAGCTCTCCCTCTCCCGTGGGCGTCTGCGTGTGGCGATGGTGGCGCTCACGGGGACTTGCAAAGGCCGGGCCAGGGAGGAGAGGAATGGAAATTGTAGGACAGAGAGAGAGAAGAGGATAAGGGAGAGTCAAAAGGGGAAAGACGGGACTGGTTTTACCGGCTGCCCCCTGGCGTAGCCACTCGGCCCTGACTTCCCGACCGGATGACGACGAGGATGAGGCGCCGGCTGCGCGGCCATCGCTTGGGTCAAGGCATGTGGGGAGAATGTAGGAGGGAATGACGCTGGAGGGAGAAGGAGAAGGAAGAGAGGTCAAGCCGGGGGTGACGCGCAAGGGGGGAGAGGAGAAAGGAGAAGAGAGGAGGGAAAAAGAAAAGGAAAGAGGAGAGGAGGGCCGGCCGCGTAGGGGGGGAAGCCGGGTCACATGGGGGAGGAGAGGAAGAGGAAAGCGAATGGGCCGCCTTGGCTCCAGCCCGATCCGATTTTTTTTTTTTTATAATAAATTTAAAATAGATTATTATTATTATTTATTATTATTATTTATTATTTTAAATTTTAATTAACATTTTAATAGACCCTATTAACACAAATATGCCTAATTTCTATATGCAATGCACTTAAATAGAAATATTTTTTGTTTTAGGAATTAAAAAAAAATTAATTCCTAAATTTTGCATAATTAATTTTGGGCAAACTAAAAATAGGTGTCAACAATCCGCGAATTTGATAGTAAAAAGATCACTAGTAGTTGGTTCCAAGGACCTAATGATAGACGGTGAATTAAACCCAACATAAATGCTCAAACGGCGTTGGGGATCCATTTTCATTCTCTTTGGTGGTTCTACTGAGGCACCTATATCTTTGCGCAACCAAAGAAGCATAAATGTGAAATATCAGGTTCATAACCAAGAACCATTTGAATGGGAGATTGTAAGATACTAGCATTGGGCGCAATCTTATTAGGGCTACCGTGATGCAAAACTGCATGACCCCATGTTGTATTTTTGAGAGTTGTTCTCAATAACAAAGTGCGATCAATGATTTGAATACGTTTAATCAAGGATTACGCCAATCCATTTTGAGTATGAACATATGCGACAGGTGCTCAACCTTGATTTCGAGTGAAGCACAACACGATCGAAACTCTTTAATGTAAATTCACTAGCATTATCCATCCTTATGCTTTTAATTGGATAATCGGGAATTGTGCCCTCGAGCTTTATAATGCGCAAGTAAGCGTGCAAAGGTGACATTGCGCATAGATATGAGCAAACATGGGATCATCTAAAGGATGTGACCACTAGTACCATAAAATATCGAAACGATCCACTTGATGGTTGTATTGGTCTACAAATATCACCTTGAATTCTTTGCAAGAATAAAGGGATTCAAGATTAACCTTTGTTATAGAAGATTTGGTAATGAGTTTCCATGTGAACAAGCTTCACAATTATAATCTTTGGACAACAATACCTTTGTATCCTTTAAAGGGTGCCCTTTTGTATTCTGAATTATTCTACGCATCATTGAAGGGCCCGGGGTGACCAAGGCGATCATGCCCACAGTCTAAATTGATCAAGGTTTACCAATCTCCAAGATTTGGTGGCATAGGTTTGAACGGCCTTAATCATGACACAATACAAACCCATAAAAGAAGCTTCGGCTTTTCATAGAAGGTCTTCAGGCCCATCTTATAAGAGATAATGCCAATATATTTCTTATTTTGCTCATAAATAGTTTCAATAAGGTACCCATTAAGGCATACATCTTTGAAGTCGAGCAGTTTTCCTTTTGATCTCTTTGCTTAGAAACACATCCTCAATATGCGGGATGGTGCCATTTGGCAAAACAATTGTGGCATTCCCTAAACCATCATAACAGGACCTGATATTGTATGGACATATGCTTTACACAATGTCATACTCGAGAAAAAGTGTCTACTATGAAATATGATATGTGTTGATGCCCTATCAAGCAAACAAACATCTCCCTTTTTCTCGGTATTTTCTATTTGCATTTATGTTGATGACTTCATGTGTCAAGTATCATAAAATTTGCATATTAGTTATAGAATCAAATAAAATTTCAAAATAATCAATATTATGTACATCTTTGACTGAAGCAAATCCGTCACTCTCTTGAGACCGGCCCATGTCGGCACAAAATATTCACTAAATCGTACCTCGGGGTCGGACTTAATTCACGGTCGAGTTCTTGGGTTCACGCACCGCTTTTTCCTAGCTAGCCTTTCCCTATTGGTTAATATCTTGAGAATGATCAATTCCGGGCGAAACTTACTAAAATGAAATGAGAAATACATCAATTTCATTAATCTCGAAAGTGAGTCAAATTTCAGGACGTTACACAACCCACAAAGCACATTCACAATCGCTAAACCTCATTAAAATGATCACACTAAACCACCAAATCAGCCACAATACCAGCCCCTAATGTGCTCCACGATATAACCCTAATTAACCCTAATTAACCCCTAAAACTCATCTAGAAATGCAATTTAGCCTAATTAGGGCTTAAGGTCGAACTCACTTGGGTTTCTAGGCTTCAAATAGGGCTAAGCAAGCGGCGAGGATGGCTGGGTAGCAAAGTGGATCCGCTACCGGAACAAGAATGGCGGCGGTAGTCGGCGAGGCCCTTGAGTGACGAAAAAAGAGAGAGGGCGGGGGGGGGAGAGACATGGCTGGGAGAGAGAAAGAGGGACAGGATGGTGATGGTGGTGGTGCTAGGCAAGGGCGAGCTGCGAGTGGCGGCGGGCGCGCATGGATGGGCTCCTTCGGCGAGGCCTCCTAACGGCCAAGCAAAGAGGAAAGAAACAAAAAAAAGGAAGGGGGGGAGAGGGAGCTCACGAAATGGAGAAGGAAGGGGGCTGACCGGGGCTGAGGTGAGAGGGAGAAATGGGGAGAGAGGATGGGGCAAGTTTATCCAAAATGGCTTAGTGGGGTAGGTGAGCAACTTTGCCACAAATGACCAACATGTCCTCAATTCTAAGGTTAGGATAGAATCTAGAACAAACATCTAGGAGCATTATGGACCTCAAATTTCAGCATTATTGGGCTGAAATACAACAATATAAAACCCCAAAATAACCTCCAAAATTCGGAATTCCAACTTAGGGGTACAAGGGCAAAACGGTAATTTTCGGTCGGTCAAATTTTCAATTTTTGACTCTATTAATCCCAATTATGCATGGCCATATAAAAATGATGTCGTCTTCGCAAAATAGTCACAAGACGCCCACGAAATTCAACACCGAAATTCAGGACTCAATTCCACGATCATTTTCACTCAATTTGCAATTTTAGCGTCTCTCACTAACGGGTGGCTGTTTAGGGGTTATGAGTATCGACCTAGGGTTACTCGAGTCGTGACAGTCCGATTTCCCACAGAACACGAGGATTTGTTACTAGTCCGTGGGTCGCGGTAGTCCCAAATAAGTTCGGGATCATTCGTCGGCGCATACTCTCGATCGCACGGAATCACCCGTTATCCGATCGTACATCGTCGGTCAAACCAAATCCGTCACTCTCCTTGGACCGGCCCATGTCGGCACAAAGTATTCCCTCGTCGCATCTCGGGATCGGACTCAATTCACGGTCAATTTCTAAGTCCACGCACCGTTTTTCCTAGTTAGCCTTTTCTCTCTTTGGTCATTATCCCGAGAATGGTGAGTTATGGGTGAGACTTACTAAAATGAAATGAGAAATAATCATCTATTTCATTAATCTCGGAAGTGGGCGAATTTCAGGACGTTCTGATCATGATTCGGGCCAAAGTTAAATTTCCTAGGGTGGTTAAATTTTCTGCCACCCCTCGAGGATCATGCTCTTGCATGTGCTTATAGTCCTTAAAATGGCTAGTATTTTTCTCAGAGTTAGCATGTGCTTTAGTCAATGCTTTTGCCAGCATGATTTTATAGCAGAAATTCATTAGTTTGTTCAACAAGTGAGGAGCACAAAAATTAATTCATAGTATGTGGCAAATTGATGGTGTCGGTATTGCTGTTGTAATACAATATTCCAAGCATGGAAGGTGGAGAAAGTTTTCTCTAACAGTTCCGCATCAATGAGCTTGATACCGCATGACTCAAGTTGAGAAACAATATCAAATAAAGCAGAGTTATAGTCAAACACTGATTTAAAAAATCTTACAGCCTGAGATTTTGCCAACCATTTTGTGCTTGAGGGAGGATAACAGTCTTGGTATGATCATACCTATCCTTCAACCTCTTCCATAGGGTTTGAGGGTTTCGAATGGATAAATATTGAGTCTGCAAGCTCTCATGCAAATGACAACGAATAAAAATCAGTGCATTTGTTTTATCTTTTTGCATTTGAGGTTCCGTCTTCTGTAATTGCATTGGCAACACCTTGCCCTTGGAGGTACATTTCCATGTCAAGGCATCAGGACAAATAATTATTTCCACTCACTTCCACGATGTGGAATTTGGGCTTTTCAATACTTTCCATAATTCTTGCAAAAAAAAAAATGAATCCTTAAATTAATTAGAAGGATTTCCAAATATCCACCGCCACTTTAAGAGTAGAAGGATACTTTTAGATTTGAAATTGGTTTTAGGCCAAGAAAAAAAAATGAAGAATTGATAGAAGAAGATGAAGTATAAGTTGATTAAGGAAAACAGAGAGAACACTTACCTTGCAAAAATTATTTACTCAATTGGTAGATCTTTCGTGCTGATAATGTGTTGTAAAATATTATGTTGCAAGTATATAATAGAGAGAATAGAGAGAGATTAAGTAGAGAAAGCAAGAGGAGAAAATTTTTATTTTTACTATCATCACATAATGACCAAAACTAAGCTCCTATTTATAGGAAAACAAGGACGTACTTATTATTAATGTCAATGTATTGAATAAATACATACATTGGATAGGGAGATCAACATAGAATGTAGGATACAAATGTACCATAATAGGTACATTTGATAAGATGAATATAATGAATATTCATTCATGTATTTTCATAACAGATATCACAATGAGCATAATTTAATTTTTTTTAAATACTTATTCTTTTCTTTTCCTAATTCTTTTTTTTAAAATATCATTAGGCATGTAGGTCCCGCTAGATCAGTTGCTCTGTTCGGTCAACTTGTCTTGGATTAAGTTTCAGGAAGATTTGACATTTTTGTCATGCCGTGTTGGATTGGCATTCCTATTCCTTTCATTATTTCCTTTGAAGTAACAAAATACGAAAAGGCATATATTAAGAATCTATTTTACACTTGTCGTGCCACTGCAAAAAAAAAAAAACATTTGTCCGTATACACATATTCAATTTTATGTTGTGATGAGAAATTTGCATTTAGATATTCGAACGGTTTTAAAAATGTATTTCCATATGGTTGAAAAAGGATAATTTTTTAATTATAAGACATGGTTTTCCTACTACAAATTAATATATCCATATTCATTAAACATGTAGATTGCCATCATAGAGATTCACAATACTAATATGGTCCCTCTTGTGTCAATTTCACTTAACATAACAAATCAAACCTGAGAAAGTGTCGTGACCGACCTCCCGCTTTTTATCGAACATGCAAAAGGGGGTCTCGCTTGGTACGCCGCTAAGTCTAAGTTCAGAACTTAACTCGAGCTCTCTCAAGCCCATACTATTTCGCGACTTAGGATTTAGGTTTTTAACCTGCAAGTGGTTTATATCAAAGAGTCGCCACTAATCGATTTGGGATGGGTCGATTAGAAATCCAAATAGGGTGATGGGAGGATCATCCTATTCCTATGAACCATAGATTAAACGAGTTCGGGAACTTGGTTACATTAGTTGGATAACTAATACCCTTTCGGTACCTTTTACCCTGTTCATTTCTTGAAAACATTTGTCGGGCAATTTGGATTGATTTTAGGACCTTTCTCCTAACATGTGAGGTGATCAAACCAATGCGTAATCATAAATGATCAGCAGTCAAAATAAATATGCAGTCTAATGTTCTAGCCCTAACTAAAGGCGGACAACAACCAAAACAAAACAATTCATGCAATTACGTTCTAATTAAAGACATGCACAATGAAAATAATAAAACAGTAGTAAAAAACATGTGAAGTACTACTTGTATAACCCTATAGGTTTATCTAATTTAAAATATGGCAATTTGTGCAATTATTTTAATTAAACACAACATGCATAATAATACAGCAATAATTTAAAACACTTAGGTATATCACGTAGTTTAGAAAAAAAAATTAAACAATACTATATCTAAATTATATCCCAATTTTAAAAAAAAAACAATTTTGAATTTTTTTTTAAATATTTTTAAAAAAAATAATATAATATTAGAAATCGGGTCGGGTCACGTATCGGGTTAGTCGGATCCGATCCGAGCATTGACTCAGGTCGGATCGGTTGAGTCGAGTCGGGTCATTGGATTCGGATCCGGTGCGGACCGACCGAATCGCTGAAACCGACCTGAATCGACCGATTCAAATCGGATGTCGGATCCGGATCTGGTCTAACCGACCCAATCCAATGGGCGGCGATTCACCGGCCCTCATGTCTTAGGCGCCGAGGGGCCAGCGATCGGATGAAATTCGGTGATTTGCCGGGTTGTTTTATCCGACCAATGTCACCACTCTCTTCAAGACATCAAGCTCAAGAGAGCCGGTGCCTAGTTGTCAAGAGTCGATCGAATAGTCGTCGGCCAAGACCCAATTAGAATTCGTTAACGGGCGTCGATCGGAGCTTGGTCAATGTACCCAAACCACGATTCAGCCTCATATGGACTCGGTAACCTTCAAGACACTTTCGAGTCGGCTGAGTCATCATTCAGCCCCTACTCTCCCGTGAAGCTCAAATACAAACCGGTCTCTTTGAGAAATTTTGACAAAGAGATGGCGGACGCGACTAAAAATAGAGACATTTCAACTTAGTCCGGGACTCCGACATCTTCCGATAACCCCGCTCACCTTCGACCGTGACACTTGGATGTGGAAATGACGATATGGGTCGAGATTCGCGCAAAATAGCTGGCATGAGTCCCCACCACACAAGGGCCTTAAAAGCAGAGGCAGACAGGGACGGGAAGGCTCACCAATCTACGACACGACTAGAGGATTTTTAGCTGATTTTACATCGATGCTGCTACGGGGACTGTAAAAGCTTGAATCTCTCCTCTTTCTCTCTCTTTTCTCTGTTCTCTCCCTTCTCTCCAACTCTATTTTCTCTCTCTCATTCGCTGTTTTCTCTCCGAAATGGCCGACCCCCTCTCAGTCTCTCTCTTGGTTTTTATAGTCGGGCGGTGATGCATCTTTTCTCGCTCTTGCATGATAATGGCCTACACCGACCTACTTTGGCCCGTGACTTTTGTGGCCATTTAGGTTAGTGCGAGGGGCTACTCGACATCTGGAAAAGCGGGGAGGGGAGAAGGAGAAGGAGATGGCACGGAAATAGGGAGGACGGGACTAGCCTTAATGGCCGGTCCATTGGCGTCTTCTTGGTGAACTTCTAACCTAATGGAGATGGTGTGGGGATGCTCGGCCATTCATCGCCCGGACGTCGAAACTTGAGGAGGAGAACAAGGGAGAGAAAGAGACTTCTCGGTAGGGGGAAGAAGGAAGGAAGGCGCTGGATTAGGGGGACCCAGTCTTGCGAGGAAAGAGAAAAAGAAAGAAGAGAATGGGTGGGCTGTATGAGGGGAAGAAAAGAAAAGGAAAAAGAAAAGGAAAAAGAAAAGGGTCGGGTTGACTGGTCCCGACCCGCCTAACTAGAATTTTTTTAAATTTTGAATTTTTTAAAGTGCTAATAGACCCCATTAATACAAATGTGCCTAATTTCTATATGCAATGCATTTAAATAAAAAAAATTTTTTGTTTTAAGAATTAAAGAAAATTAACTCCTAAATTTTGTGCAATTAATTTTGGGCAAATTAAAATAGGTGTCAACAAACTGCCCCTCTTTAAAAGTGAGCTCGAGAGGTTGAGCTTATAGAGATTATGTTCAAAGATAAAATGACACATAAATTTGGCCCATACATGCTCAATGAATGCTATTTTTGGCGAGATCATGAGTCTTATTTTTATAATGCGATAAGCTTATGCATGCTAAAGTAAATAAAAAATATACCTAGGGCTACTTACCTTGCCAAGGGTAAATTTAATTCCAGATAGTTAGTATCATATGTCGAGGACTTGAACTTATCTTCCGTCGCCTCGACTAAATTTCATTCATCTAGGATTCGAACCTATCTTTGATCGCTTTGACAAGAGAAATTGTTTGCCTAGGACCCGAACCTTTCTTGGTCGCCTTGACTAGGGAAATCGCTTGCACGATTGTAACGTCCTGAATTCGACCCACTTCCGCGATTAATAAAATAGATGGTTATTTCTCATTTCGTTTTAGTAAGTCTCGCCCGGAACTGATCATTCACGGGATACTGACCAGTAGGGAATGGCTAACTAGGAAAATGGTACGTGGACCCAAGAACTCAACCGTGAATCGAGTCGATTCCGAGGATCAGCGAGGAAATATTTTGGGCTAATGTGGGCCGATCCAAGAAGGGTGATGGATTTGATTTGGCCAGTAGACGTATGATCGGATCGCGGGTGATTCTGCACAACCGAGAGTATGCGTGGTGAGCGATCTCGAACTTATTCTAAACGATCGCGATCCTCGGAACTAGCAATAAATCCTCATGTTCTCTTGAGAATCGAGACCGCCACGACTCGAGTAACTCTAGGTCGATATGCATAACTTCTAAATAACCACCCGTTAGTGAGAGACGCTAAAATCACATTTGAGCTTAAATCGATCATGGAATTGAGTCCGAACTTCGTGTCGAATTTCGTGGGCGACGTGACTATTTTGCAAGGACGACATCATTTTTATGTGGCCAATTATATTTGGGATCGGTAGAGTCAAAAACTAGAAATTTGACCCGGGACCGAAAATTACCGTTTAGTAACAATGCCCTATGCTTATATTCCGAATTTTAGGGTTTTAAATTGGTTTATATCAGCCCCAATAATACTGGAAATGTTGGCCAAAATTACCCCTCAATTATTGGACATGGATCAATCTCAACCCTTGGATTTAGGGCAAGATGGTCATTATTGCTAAGTTGGTCAACCACCCACTAGCTAAGTGTGTATAACTCTCTCTCTCTCTCTCTCTCTCTCTCTCTCTCATTCTCTCCGTCACCATCACTGGCCCTCCCCTCCTCTCTCCCTCTCTCATCAATTCTCTCTCTCTCCCTTTCTCGGCCGTGTGAGGCCCCCTTCAGGAGCAAGGGGCCTTTCATGGGAGCCGAGCCATCGCCCGTCGCCTATCTCGCCTCACCACCACCATCCAGCCCGTCCCATTCTCCCTCTCCCTTTCCCCGGCCGCATGAACAGCCCTCGTTGTGGACCATCGATTAAAATTCAAGCCGTGAAGGCCCCCATTGCCCGCTTTTTGCCGCCGCGTGAGCCCCGTTTGGTCCTGGTTCCCCGCTTGTTCAGCCTTAATTGGGAGCGAGGGAATTTAGTGAGTAATTATTCATAAACCCTAATTAGGCTAATTAAGCATTTCTAGATAGGTTTAGGGTAAATTAGGGGTTAATTAGGTGATTTAGGGATTAATTAGTGGGCTGATTTAATTGTGGTGGATCATGTGATGATTTGGGAGCCTTATATGCTGAATTCAATGTGGTTTAGTGCCCTAGGGTGGGCTAGTTCATGGCTGGAATCATTGGATTAATTTGGCCCAAGTTCGGTTAAGTTAGGGCTTAATGGTGGAATTCCGAGCATGTGTGGTATTGTTCAATTGGTGGCTGATTTGTACTTGATTGGATGTCAATTTGGTGTTGCCATGTCGTATGCCTAGTGTGGCCGAGAATGGAAGAATATGGCGGGCCTCGAACGTGTGAAATTATATTGTTCTAATCGCGTGAATTATGTGCATCGATTATGTGCCGTACAATATTGCACTGAATTGCTTAATTGGACATGCTATTATGTTGATTGGGCACGCGGTGATTAAATTAAGCATGTCGATTGGTTACTAGAGCACGTCGTGGCATTTATTGAACATGGCTTGGCATTGATCGATTATGTGCCTATGTGTATTTGATGCTCATTGTGCATCGCGTGACTGCCCAAGTGCTGGATTGCATGGCCACGCATTTCAGACGCTAAGCATCGGCTTGAGATGAGACTTGTGTGAGTATGCGTACCTAACATGAGCATGTGATCACATAATTGCTGTGATGCGTTTTACGCGGGGTTCGAGATAAAAATTGGTGTGTGAACGTGTGATCATCATAAGTCTTGATCGTGACACGCAGGTATTGAATCTGTCCTAATGCATTTTACGCGGGACGATACCTAGTTCTACCGAAAGATGGCCAACCTGATGCGTTTTACGTGGGTTTTAGTCCGTATATGGAGATCGGTGTTGCACCTAATGGTTTTACGCTGGCTAGAGATATCGGGCCCGATGCGCTTTCGCGGGCCGTGAAGTGTTAGGATGAATATAGACTTAATCGTCTTACGCGGGTCGGACCTGATGTGTTTTACGCTGGTTGAGCTCTAATTAAGAAATGAGCGGTGTGCCAAGATACATTATTGAGCCGGATCATAAGCATGAACATATTGGTGGCATATGTGTGCAAGAGTGCCTTGGCAAGTGTGCAAGCATGCGAAAAGTGTTGGTGATTCGTGAGTATTGCAAGCATTAATGAGCATGAGCATATGCATAAGCGTTTGTGTGACTAAGCCTGTCGCGTATGTGCCATTATTATGATCATTATATGCTTAGCCCCGAGGTCACTTGTATTTGTGATCGGGCCCAAAGGCCTAGGTCAATTAATTGTCGATTATTACTGGTTGTATGTGATTGTTTGCCTGTCAAGAGATGCATATTAGCCTAGTTTAGGTTTAGAGGGTTTTACTCACTGAGATTCATTCTCATTGTTGTTAAAACCCAACTTTTCAGACCCCGGCCTTGAAGATGTCGGAAGTACCTATACGTTTTGGGATTCCATCTCGGATAGATCGACGTGATCAAGTACCCGTGGGGGGGGGATACATATATTAAACACTTTACCACGATATGGGATCGACGGGCGAATAGCATTTCGGGCCCACGAGTACACATAGCCTAGTGTTTTAGAGATTATTCTCGGTACTTTTTAGGCCCATCAGGACTTTTGATGTCCTGCCCAACAAGCTAGGTGACGAGACCCCAAAGTGTTAGGATGAAGACCTAGTGAGCCCCGAGTATACATTCAAGGGGAGTTCTAAGTCTGGCCACCGGGCCTGTTATCCGGGAGGTTTACGAGTTTGACCTCGATGGACGAGGAGTCGGTGGATTAGGACTTTGACCCGGAGCCGATGGAGTCGACGAGGAGCCAGTCCATGGAGCAGACCCCGAAAGGTGAAGGCGGCATGAGGGAGATGGATTTTGAGGAGGAGTCAACAAAGGCTGAGTCCCGAGCTGGGATTCCCTAGACCCGAGGTCGAGCTGTCTCGACAATTCTTATGAGTCCTCGGGATCGGCCCGGGACTGGGTTACGTAAGGTTTAGCCTTAGTTTTAGATAGGTTGGGCTAGTATCTTTTGACCAAAGCCCTACCTAGTTTTAGTGTCACGACCACCTTGGCCACTTACTCCTTTTTGTCGAGTGGTGGCCGTTGACCCCTTTTGGTTTTTTGTGTGTAAGCTGTAAATGAATATTGCATATGATCTCCCATTAATGCAAGTGTATATTCACATTGGTGTTTGCTGTTTGTGCTATTCTTGGTCATGTGTTTAAATTATATGGGTGTTGTGTTGCTTCGGCGTGTGCACGATTCTACATCACGGGTGTTGGGTCGGCGATGCATCCGGGGACGTTGTCACGCCCGCACCCTACAACGCACCACATCCCTTACAAAGGTCGATTCGAAGTCACGGCGTCCGGGGCGCGTCAGCGACCCAACGCCCAACATAGAGATTAAAGCACATGCGGAAGCAATACAATACTTGACCAAATTTAAAACCACAAAACCAAGGATAGTCACATCGCAAACAACATGAACAATTATACACTTGCATTACTACCGGAAGCATTTACAATATCCATTTACACCAAAATATACACCACTAATCATTAACGGGTCAACGACATCAAGAATCGACAAAAAGGGGGTATGCGGCTCGACGATTAAGCACTATATCTAGCTGGGTGTAACGCCCCGACCTCGGGGTCATATAAACGTGACGTTCCGTTCATTATTATCTTTTATTTACACACACGCGGAAGCATAACTCGGGACAATCACATTAAAAACAACAGCGGATTAAGACAATAGCATTATGAGCAAACCTTATATTTATAGGACACGCAAACATATTTTACAGGCCAAATTATCCAATTTTAGCCATTTATACAACAAACATTATGGCTTGGGTGTCCTAAGCCCACTACTTCTCCTCGCTCCTCGCTTTCTTTGAACTTCAACATGGCTCAAGCTTCCCCTATCGCTACCGTCCATGCGACCATCCCACGGACACGAGGGGTGGGAAAAGCGGGGGATGAGTCGGGGGAGACTCGAGAAAGTGAAAACACTAATATCAAGTGAGGATATATCGATCGCCGTTAACATAAGTCGGCCCTTACCGCGCCCGCATTGATGGCGGATCAATAACAAAGTTCAAACAAGAGAACATCACGCATGGCCACGTCATGTACACTTAACCAACCGAGGCTCGGTTTTATCTCAAATCAACATCAAACATGAAACATGATCAAACTAAGGAAATGAACCAACTACGACTAACCAAGCGACCGAGAAAGCGGTCCAAGCAAACCACGTCACAACGCATCTCAACATCCTTTCCCGATATTAAGGAATTCACTTACTCTAAACGAAACCAGAAGTAGAGAGTAGAAAATGGATGGGAAAGGCGACGGCCCTCGGGATCTCGGCAACTCACGATGTCGACCCCTTTCTTTTCTTTTCCCTCATCTTTCTCTCTCTCGATTTTCTCTCTTTTTCTCTATTTCTCTCCCCCTTGGCCAAATGGCCTTCTTTCTATTTATAGGAGGCGAAACTTGGGGCCTAAGTTTGGATGAGGTAAGCGCTTATTTCATCGGGCGATGAGGTAAGCGCTTATTTCATCCAGGCGATGAGGTAAGCGCGTGTCATCGAGGCAATGGGGTCATCGCTTACCTCGCAAGCCATCATGAAGAGCCACCAAAGTCAAGAATAATAATGGCCAATTAATGCATGTTATCATGATAAGGACTCCAAAGTCAAGATTAATTAATGAGGCTTCTTGAACAAGCTTCATCCTTGGCCACTTATTTCCAAGCTTGCTTCTCTATTTCGTTTTTCCATGGTCTGACCTCCGAACAAAGCATAAAATATCTCATTTGAAAGCTTAGAATGCGTACTTTAAATCACCAGAAGACACCAAGTCAAAATTTTAACGTTTTCATATAGAAAATGCTAAATCTTTGAAATCTGACAAAATCGAACAGTTTTGCACTGTTCACGAAATCGGACTTGAAATCATAGTAAATGAACTCCGAAAATTCTCAAATTTGGATATGTCATAAACAAGACCTTAATAAGAACACAAAATCTAATTCTCTTTGTAAACACCATTTTCAGTCACTCAAAAACAGTCCAAAAACAGTTCGCTGGAACATAATATTTACTTCTCAAAATAAGCTCTGTCCAGCATCCAAATCATCTCAGAAAATTCTCAAATTTACACACGTTATAGAAAAGGAAGTTCTCAACAACTTTCATGAAGGAAACTTTTCCAAAATCGGCCCAGAAAAACTTGTAGAAAATCAAGACGGTGTAAACATCACCGAAATTCCCATTCTGGGCAGTTTCACATAGTCCGAAAATCAGGCCATCGTACCACTCATATCAACTCCAAAAATTCTGAAATTAAATCATGTAAAACTTCAAAATGTTTGGAACAACTTTTCAGAAGAAAGCGTTTGGAAATTCGGATCACAAATGTCTCCCCAAAAATAACAAAAATGAAAGGGTACAAATGATCCGAAAACTAGGTTTTCCAAAATAAGAGAAAACAATTTAGTTCTGATTGGAAAACCGCCAAACTTAAACCATAGCCATTTCCCAGGGACTGAAATTGAGGATATTACAATTTACCTGCGGCTTCCCAGGCCCAAAAATCGGGATGTGACACTGGGGCTCCTATTAAAACGTATCGGCACGCCTACCATCTTCAAGGCGGGGTTTGAAAAATTGAGTTTCAACAACGGTGAGAATAAATCTCGTGAATAGGTTCCCTAAACCTAAGCTAGACTAACATGCACCTCCCGACGAGTACTAAACAACACACAAACTAAACCATAAATGACTTAGGCCCTCAGGCCCAAATCTAATACTTAGCTGACCCGCAGGTTAGACACTTTATATATAATCGCAATAATGCCACATAATTCAATCATGGCACATATACGCATATCACTTAGTCACAACGCATGTCATACATATGCTCGTGCTCACACTCATGTTCATGCATCATCAATGCATTGTCTCACACTTGCACTCTTGCACACTTGCTATTTATCAATTCTCCTTCGACTGCGTAAAATGCATCAGGTCCATCACTCGAGATCGATCTCTAGCCCGCGTAAAACGATCAGCTCATGGCACAACACCCGTGTAAAACGATCAGGTTTGGCCATCTTCCGTAGTCCGAGCATTGTCTCGCGTAACACGCCTTAGGACGGGTTCAATACCCGCATTAAACGCATTAGGGCTTTATGTGATCACACATTCACAATCACTAATTATTATATGAACCTCACGTAAAATGCATCGGGCATTTTAAGTGATCACATGCTCATGCCGTTCGTGCACTCACGCATAATGCACATGATATGCCCATACTTAGTATGCACACACAGGACCACAATGTCACACTCGGCATTCGTGAATTCCACTTTGGGCACTCAACATGATTTGGATACATACTCAATTTGCATCTCAATATGTTCAATAAACCAATCAATCCAAATCAATCACAACATATAGTTTAGCACCCAAATTCACGAAATTAAGCACTAAAACTACACATGCCGATTGCTTGCCAAACATTTCATAAAGTGGCCATGCCAAGCATATCACAGAGCATCACACAATCACATTCGAGCCACATCTAATTTAGCTTCCTCTCGGGTGATCATCGTTCCCCTAATCCGTTCACCCTAAAACCTCGAATAAACAATTATGGCTTGAATCTTCCCGATAGTAAACCAACCATGAACAGTCCGTCTTAGGCCCTCAATTCACTTTCAATTCATCACATTATGCTCCCCAATTTGCCACGAAAATAGCCACTACTCGGTTTACAAACCACATCCGCCCGTATCCACAATTTTGCCCAAATCAAGGCTCCTAAGCTTAGCCACTATTCAGCATACCACAGCTCACTAAACCTCGATTAAAACATCATGCTAAGCCACCAAATGTGCCACAACATCAGCCCTTAACAACCTCCACAAACTAACCCTCAAATTGATCGCGCCTTATCCAATTCAAACTCGATATGGACAGCCACTAAATAGATCATTCTGGGCCTATAAACATCCTCAAATTACTTCACGTGGCTCCCCACAACATCATCCAAAATAGCTACCATGAGAACAATGCGGGGCGCACACAAAACTTCACAATTGAGCCCGAACTTAATCGAACTTGGGCCCATTTTGACCCCGTAATTCCAGCCATCGCATAGCACCTTACGAGCCTCTAAACCTCAATAAAATTATCATAATAAATCACTAAATCAGCCACAATAACAGCCATCGTTTGTATCACAAGTTTCTCCCGCCAAATCCACAAATTCTATCCGAATCAAAGCGCCCAAGCTCAGCCGACTCACAGCACAATACGGGCCTCTAAATCTCAATTAAATTATCACACTAAGCCTCGAAATCAGTCACAATATTAGCCTATAATAATTTCCACAATTTAACCCCTAAAACACCCTAGTTAACCCCTAAAATCCATCTAGAAATGTCAATTAGCTTAATTAGGGTTTAGGGTTGTACTCACCTGAAATCCTAAGCTTTAAACAGGGCTGAACAAGTAGCAAGGGTGGCTGGATAGCGGTAGGGCAGCGGCGGATGATGAGCAGCCTCCCGGGCCGCGGCTTGTGGGGGGCGACGGTCCCATGCAGAGGGGGCTACTCACATGGCTAGGAAGAGGGGAGAGAGAGAAAATGGGGCGGTTGGCTGGTGGTGGTGAGGCGGGGGGAACAATGGCTCACGATGGCAGCAAAGATCGGCTCGGCGACGGGCGCCCGGCGATGGCGCACGGCCAAGAGAGGGAGCTCGCGAGATGAGGGGAGAGAGAGAGGGTTGGTTGGTGGCTTGGGGAGAAGAAAATGAAGGAGAGAGAGAGAGACAAGGAGTTTATACAAATTAGGCTAGTGGGGTTGGTGAACCACTTTCTTATTTGGACAATCCTACCACTAATCCAAGGGCTTGGATTAAAACTAAACAAAATATCTAGAGGCACAATTGACCAATATTTCTAACATTATTGGCTTGAAACAACTAATATAAAAACCCTAAAATAAACCCCAAATAAGCCCAAAATTCGGAACTCTATAATTAGGCCTAGGGGTAAAACGGTAATTTTTCGGTCCCGGGTCAAATTTTTCAATTTTGACTCTATCGATCCTAAATACGCTTGGCCACCTAAAAATGACGTCGTCCTTGAAAATTAGTCGCGTCGTCCATGAAATTCGACATCAAGTCCGGACTCAATTTCACGATCGATTTAGCTCAATTTATAGTTTTAGCATATTTCACTAATGGCGGTTATTTAGGGGTTACGCGTGATCGACCTAAGGCTACTCGAGTTGTGACGATCTCAATTCCCAAGAGAACACGAGGATTTATCATTAGTCCTAGGGGTCGCGATCGTCCTGAATAAGTTCGGGATCGTTCGCCGCACATACTCTCGGTTATCGGAATCACCCGCGATCCGATCATACATCATTTGGCCAAACTGAATTCGTCAATGTCCATAGATCGCCCACTTTGGCATAAAATATTCCCTCGTCATTTTCGGCATCGGACTGGATTCACGGTCGAGTTCTTGGGTTCATGCACCATTTTTCCTAGTTAGCCATTCCCTAATAGTCAAGATCCCGAAAATGATCAATTTCGGGCGAGACTCGCTAAAACGAAATGAGAAATAATCATCTATTTCATTGATCACGAAAGTGAGTCGAATTTTAGGACGTTATAGACGTCACACTTGAATAGACCTTGGTAGGGATGCTCGCACGTGGTAGGGTTCGGGGTGTGATACATAGGACCTGAACTTATCTTGGTTTTTGATTTGGATTTCATTTGTTTAGGGCCCGAACCTTTCTTCAATCGCCTTGATTAGGAATCGCTCGAACAAGACCGAACTTATCTTGGTTGTCTTGATTGGATTTAAATTTGTCTAGGGCCCGAACCTTTCTTGATCGCATTGACTGGGAAAATCACTTGCATGGGATCCGAACTTATTTTCGATCACCTTTACTAGATTTCATTTATCTAGGACTGAACCTTTCTTGATTACCTTAGCTGGATTTTGTTTTGACAAAGTACTTACATCTTATACGAGGTACCGAAAAGACTTGATATGAACAGAGGAGGTTAATCCCATGCTCGGGAGGGGTACCATAACAATCATAGGTACATAATGAAGCAGAGAGGTGGGTCCAATATTCGGTTGGTGAACCGAGGGGTCAATCCAATATTCAAAGGGTACCATAATAATCGTAGGTACAAGTATTTTAGAACCGGGCATGGGTAAAATGTACTTACGGGCACATTCCTACCTCTTAAGGGCATGTCTCCTATTAGACAAGTTTTTTATGCAAAGACATACGCATTCATTGGAAAATGGACAACTGGGCTATTCTAGAATATTATACCAAATATCTTGATGCAAGTCAAGATGCCTTCTTTTTCAAAGAAACACCAGGTTTACTCTCCGGGTAGTTTGAAAAGAATTCATAATTTTGGAACCGGGCATGGGTAAAATATACTTACTGGGCACGTTCTCGCCTCTTAAGGGCATGTCTCTGTCGACGAGTTTCTTTGTGCAAAGACACATACATTCATCGGAGAGATAGACAACTAAGGCTATTATCAAATATCATATGAAATATCTTGATCATGAGTCAAGATGCTTTTCTTTTTCAAAGAAACATCTGATTTACCCTCTGGGTAGTTTGAAAAGAAATCATAATTTTGGAACTGGGCAAGGGTAAAATGTACTTTATCTGGACACATTCCTGCAAATACATACGCATTCATCGGAGAAATAAACAACTAAGGCTATCCTCGAATAGCACATGAATTATCTTGACTACAAGTCAAGATGTTTTTCTTTTCAAAAGAATACCCGTTTACCTTCTGGGTAGTTTGAAAGAATTCTGATGAAATACCTAGGGTTTTTTTTGGCTGAAGGTTTGATGCATTATCTGCTGAATATCGGACCTTTTTCGAGGCATCTCTCTTAGGATGATAATGAGGGCTGCTCCAACGCCCAAATTTTTCGTGTCCTATCACCGAGAATTAAAACTTTGAGCTGTCAAAGGCGATTAGTGCAAACATGCATGCATTCATCAATGATAGGCAAGCTAGGCTATTCCGAATGTGTATTTAAAAGTTTATTCAAAATGATTTTGCCATGTTTGCATTACTAAACATCCACCGAGGGTAATTACCAATCAAGACAATTTTCGCTCGCAATGTGGACTTCTCGAGATGCTGAACGAGGGATCTTCAGTCAGAAAGGACTTTCCACTCACTCTCATTGAAAAAGATTATTTTTCCCGACCATTAAGGCGGGAATATCGAAAACACTTAATCTGACCGTTATCATATCAATAAAGGTCTGAGTTTTCTATAAGCGATACGATGCTACCAATCTAAGAGGTCTTCTTTAGGGGTCGTAATGCTAGCTTGGTCAATGGCTTAACAAAGGTGACTGTCCAAGTCAAGGCCATGAAAGAAAACGACAAGTCAAGAACCCTACAAAGCGAGATAGAAATAATCTTGCTCGCACTTCCTCGGCGTTGTTTATAAACATTTGAAATTCCACATTAATTCAAATGTCCTAATCAAAAGAGACTTCATGAGAGATGTAACGTAAGCTCGGTTCACAGGTTGAGGAGTGAAATGATCGTTAGGCTAAAAAATGTGTGTAAGGGTGAAAATTGATTTTCATCTTGGCATTGTCACCAGTCTTCTTCTCCATTGTCACGATCCTTTTGGAAAATTCCTGGGTAATCCTGTGCTTTGGCTTCTTGCACAGCTTTTTCTTGAGGAGCTTCTGCGTCAAGCATTTTCCTGGATACCATTCGATCTCTATCCTAATTGCTTTCTCCAGAATAGGTTCGTCTTCATCTATCATGTAATAGATCTTCGTCAAGACAGAGTTCTTAAAGTAGGGGTTTGTATTGAGGAAGAACTCAAGTTTAAACCCTTTGGGATTGTCTATTCTACACCACTTAATGTCTTTGAGGTATCCGAGGCGCCTTCATCACACCTTTAGAGATCTTCTCAATTAAAACTTCATTATTTTTCATAGCAGTTACCTAGAAATTAAGGACTCTTTTTTTTCTTTATCTTTTCATCATTTTTCTTCTCCTCATTTTTTCTTCTCCTTTTTTTTTTATTCATAGACATTAGCCTTGCTTTTACTAAGCACATTACTTTTTTTATGCCCCTAGTTTCAGAATTTTTTTTTGCTGTTCTTTTAGTGTTATCAAGACTAGCCTAAACAAGTTTGAATAGAACAATATTATTAGGCTCTTGGAGTCTTCATCTTCATTCGGTACTTTGGACCATGATGCTCAAACTGTGGTGACTTTTGCCTTGCCCGGTGTGGAGGATGATCACCAACTGGGTTCATATAAAATGAAATCGCCGGCTCAATTGGGCTAGCAAGGGATATAGGTGTATGTGATAGAAAAAGAATTGCTCTTAAATCATCCTAGGGCACTTAAACTATCATGAGAGTTTATCTGTAATAAAAATACTCAAAAATTAATGCAAGTGAGAGCAAGCAAATTTATGTTCATCTTTTTCACCTTGTGCAAGTTGTTGCGGTTGATGATTATAGAAAATTTTAAATATTATAAACTCCTCATCCTTCTTGTTTTGCTCGGTTCCTAGGTAAGAACATCTTTGTTATTAATGATGTATTGGCATTTTAGATAGGCTTTAGTTTGCTACTCCTCTCTTAACAAAGCCATCTTAGCCTCGACCGTCCTACCGTTAATGGTGTGTTTGTCTTGGAGGACCCTATCGAGGATCACCAGATTCGTGAAGACGCGAGGTGAAAAACCACGAGGGCGGTGACCAAAAGGGAAGGACGCTCTTCTTGCTCCCTCTGAATTTGAATCCTACCGTGATGTCGATTTGCCTTTAAGTTGCCCCATTGTGAGGTGGTTCTTGACAAGGGTGATTTAAAAGGAATTCCCAAGTGTATAGGCTCAAATAGTCAAGCAAAAGATAAACGGTAGTGTATGGGGTAGAGAAATGAACCGCCTCTCGTCATTTTGGCTACCATACCTTATCGAGAAATCCCTTTTACCTTGCAGAAATGGAACCTTTTTCGTTCATCATGCAAGGGTTTGGTACATGAGAATGTGTATAGACTAAGGGTTACCTCTCATCATCCCGACACACCTCGTTCAATACATCGAAGCGATTCGACACCATTCATTGAATTGTCAAAATTTTCATAGGGAATTGGTAAATTGAACAGGTAAAATGATCATGCAAAATTTCTTTTCAGGTAATGTACTTGAGGAAGAAAAAATTATCCATTTGTTTAAACATGTTTTCTCTTCCTTTGTTTCTTTTTACTCTTATGAGAGAAGTTTTTAGTAAAAGAGATACTTACCTATGCTGCAACAATAGGGTAAACTTGCAAGGTAATAAGAAAGATCGTGTTAATGAACGGCTCTTTGAGGGACGGGAATTGGAAACGATACAACATTACCCTTCATGATTCTCTTCATTTGAGATTAAATTGACAACTCCTTGAGTTTTCTTGAATGTTGATAATTCTCTTCTAACAAAAACATGAGCTTATGTTAGAAATGAGATGATTGAGGGTAAATTGAGAACGATACAAATTACCTTTCTTTCATTTTGCCTTCAAAGCTAGCAGAGTCTTTTCTCCTCTTATGGTTAGTCTTAAAGCTCGAATGAAATCCTCTATAATTAGGGATGCTTCCAAATAGATGGTCCTATCGATTGCATCTTTGTGTCAATGTGGTCTCGACATGTTGAGGAGTTTCTTGTAAATGCTACGATTCCCGACCGCACATGGCACTTGCAATTCCTTACATGAGGATCTTCGCAACAAAGCAAATTTCTGCTTTAAAAGGTCTTTGACGAATATGGGTGTGACTACCATTGAGACTTGCATAGTTCTCGGGATCGGCCTTGATGCCATTTTTTCAATGTGCTAAATCCTTTTCGGTTAAACTTGTCACTAGGAGTGTACTTATCAATAACTTTTCTGCCAATTCCCTTGTTATCAATTGGAACATAGAAGCTATTTCGAGGATAGTATTTCTTCACAAAGATCGAATTGATTGGGTTGGAGAATTAACATCTATCCATCTCGATTAGAATCAAAGCCCCTATAAGGAGTGCCTTTTTACGACATAAGGACCTTTGTAGTTTGGAGCGAACTTACCTCCAAACTCGGGGATAATGGTAGCACCTTTCTCAAGGCAAAATCGCCGCTTCAAAGTGTCTTGGGCGTACCTTCCGATTGAATGATCGGCTACCAAATGCATTGATAGCATTGCCCATGACAAAGAGCCTTCAACGGCTTTTCATCAATCATATTCAGTTGCTCCAATCTTTGTTGCTTCCACTCTACATCGAGACGGTTTCAATTGGGACAATACCCGTGGCGAGAGGATTCTACCTCAATAGGCAGGATTGCTTTCATGCCATACACCAAGAAAAAGTGGTTGCCTCGGTAGATGTCCAAATTGATGTTCGGTATGCCATTAATGTAAAAGGCAATCTTTCATGCCAATTTCGGTAGTTCTCAGCAGTTTTGGCTAAGATCTTCTTATTATTTTTGTTGGTAGCCTCAACAGCTCCGTTCATTTGGGGACGGTAAAAGATGAATTCAGATGACGGATTTTGAATTCATTGATTAAATCATCAACAAACTTGTTATTTAGATTCGTCCCATTATACGTAATGATGGCTTCAGGGGATGCCATAACGGGCGATTATATCTCGCTTTGATGAATTTCATCACATTTCAAGCAAAGTGACATTAGTATATGACACGACCTCGATCCACTTGAAAAAATAATCAATTACGACCAAGATGAATGGATGTCCATTTGATGCTTTGAATTAATTGGGCCGATCACATCGATGCCTTGCATTGAAAATGGCCATGACTCGGACAACTAGTATAATTCAGTTGGAGGGGCATTTATCTTGCTTCCATGGATCTATTGGTAACAATTTCGAGCGTGTCGGATGCAATCACTTTCTAAGGAAAGCCAGTAATAACCTAGTCTTGTTATTTTCCTAGCCAACATGTGTATTCATGTGTAGACCACATACTCCTTCATGCAATTCCTACATAATTCAAGCGTTTCTTCGTGCATCCACGCATCTTAGCAAAATAGAGTCATAAGACCTATTATATAATTTCTCACCATTAACGAAGAACTTCGTTGTCATCTTCATTGTGTACCTTTTGTCTCCGGCAGAGCTAATCCCTTCTGTGGAACTGCTGCTCCTTGATGTAGTTCATGATATCGTAATACCATGGTTTACCATCGGGTTCCTTAGTCACGGTCATGCAATGGGCCAGTCAAGTTAGGACTTCAATCTTTAGAGATTTTATTTCCAAATCATTGGTAACTTGTAACATGGATGATAGTATAGCGAGGCATCGGCGAATTAATTATGAGATCTAGATAGTTATTCAAACGAGATCTCGTTGAATTCTGAAATCACATATCAAGACCGTCCGGTGCTAGAGCCGTATTGTGTTTATTGCTCCATCGAAAAACATGGTCCATATGTGTTCCTCTGTTGATAAAATGCGGTCATCCGGGGAGATCATCGTCATGTGTTTACCCGGGGCATTTAGCTAGCATATTAGCGATAACCCGACCTTTCACCGATTTCTGCGATGATGTTTGGATGTCAAATTCTGAAATTAGAATTTGCCATTTGGCTAATTTTCCCACTAATGCGGGTTGGTTAAGCAACTACCGGATATGGTCGTTTTTCGATTACGAGGAACGCGTCTAGTGGTGTAAAGTATATTGTTGGAGCTTATGCAATACCCACACCAATCGACACATGTTTTTTTCCGATTCGGAATTATTCTATTCGAAATGGTGAATTTTTACTCGGATAATAGATGGCTCGCTCTTTTCCATTGTCGAGATGGCTCGGGCCAATAAGACTCCTAACGATTCATTGTGAATCGTTAAATAGAGAGTTAGAGGATATCTTAGGACTGGTGGAACTAGTGGGGGGACTCATCAAATCGCTTTAGCTTTGCAAATGCTTCCTAACAATTTTCATCCCAGTTGATCTAAGCGTCTTTCTTGAGAAGTTTGAAGAAAGGTCGTGCAGTCCCAAAGAATTGGGAGATGAACCGAACAATGTAGTTCAACCTTTTCAAAAGGCTTATGACCTCTCTCACTGTGGACGAGGGTTGCAATTCACATATTGCTTTGACTTTTAAGGGGCGACCTCAATCCCCTTGCTACTCACAATTAATCCGAATAACTTACCCGAGGTCGCCCGAATATGCACTTTGTAGGTTCAAGCATAATTTGAACTCGTGTAATCGGCTGAATAGCTTCTTCAAGGCTTCAATATGATCCTCTCCGCATCTTGTCTTGGCAATCATGTCATCAACATAGACTTCAATTTCTTTGTACATCAAGTCATGAAAGAGAGTGACCATAGCACGTTGATATGTTGCTCCCGGTATTCTTCAAACCAAAAGGCATAACCCTCAGAGTGAAAGGTTCCCAATGGAGTGATGAACGCCGTCTTCTCCTTGTCTTCATCATTCATTCTAATCTGATTGTATTCGGAGAATCCATCCATGAAAGAAAATAATTCGAATCCAGCGATTGCTATCCACAAGGACATCTATATGAGAGAGCGAAAAGTCGTCTTTTGGACTAGTCTTGTTCAAGTCGGTAATCAACATAAACTCGAATTCAACCATCTTTCTTCTTCACGGCATAATGTTTGTTATCCAATCGGGGTATTACGAAACCTCGATGAACCCTACTTTCAAAAGCTTCATCACCTCTTTTTCGATTTTTTTTTTATAGCTCGGGTTTGGTCCTTCGTAACTTTTACTTTTTAGGAGACATGTCGGAATTGGTAAGTAAACCGTGCTTTCGACAATCCGAGGGTCTAGTCCTAACATACCAGAATAAAACCATATGAAGACCTATTGATACTCTTTAAGGAGAGCGATCAAACATATGGCTTTCTCTTCGGGAAGATCGGCCCCAATCTTCACTTCTTTTGGATCCTAAGTACCACCCAAATTGATGGTAACAGTATTTTCGATTGTAAAGGGCTTGTTTGTTCATATTGCTCCCAATTTTTTTGGATTTTAGCGAGGTCATCACTTGAATCGTCGGGAATCACTCTTGTCAAGATTCACGTCATTAGGCTGGGCCGGTACTAACTTTCTAAAGTTACAAGATTATGCCTAGAACATAAGATAAATTGATCAGAAAAACAAATGGGGATATGGATTTTTTTCATTGTCCTTTTCCTCTTAAAATACTTTTTTTGAAGAAATAGTGAAATGTCTTTGATTTTCGAAAATTTTTAGAAACGAGGAAGCATGAGATAGCCCGGGCCTCATAATACTTTCCTTTTCGTGGCTGGATATCATCAACGGGCCGATTTGGTATACTACCTCATGCCCTCAAAATATTATTTATTTACAATACATGGATTTACAACCTCAAAAGAGGGAGAGTTTAAAAAGACATTTCTTCCGCGTAAATGATAACAAAAACAAAATACAAAGATAGCCCCTTTTCTAGGATTCATATGTAAGAGAGGAGAGGAATTCTACTCAAGTGGGCTTGCACCCATTCCTTTTATCGGTCCTTCGTCTATTGCACCGATGAAGAAATCTTGAAATTATTATTCTAGGAATCTAGCTCATCGACTCCTCTCTTTTTGAGTTATCAGCTTTTTCATGTCATCCCATCCACTAGGAATGCTATTCAGCTGATTTTTATAAAAACTTGATGGCATCCGGTAGTCAACGTAAAAGTCAAACTTACCACCGGGCTGGGCCCGGGGTATCCATAATTGCCTTTCCCTTGCATGTCCTATTAAAAAGCTCAGAGCAACGGCACGAATCTTTGGGTATCACCAAGAGATCATCTTTACCATGACACAGCCACGGAGCACGAAAAGTGAATGCCACAAGGCCCAAAAGTGGGTCTTGAATTCTATTCTTTGAGCATGGCAATCATCTAGCAAGTGTTCGACCTCTCCCGAATGATAGTCACAAGATCTGGATGGATCATAGTTAATGAAGTGCTTAGGAGTGGGGTGTTTTGACCTCCTTTTGATCAGCCCTTTTGCAAAAGGATAGGGAATATCACATCTATGGATTTGGAAACCGCAAGTATCATTGTACATTGCCCCGTCATTGTAAGAGTTGGATATCTCGCCAAGTCATATCGGGAAGGACTCGATGGTGGGTTTTCTTGAAACTATTTACTTGGGTCACCTGCTCTTGATCGTGAAAAAAGAGTAACACATCCGAAATTTGGCCAATAGTATCCATCAAGGATGTGAGCAAATCTCGTAGCTCACCTAACTAATATCGCAAGCGTGCAAACAAATTAGGCCAATTTACACTCGTTTATGAGATCGAGTCTTCGTGTATGACTCCTATAAAGATGTCATCAAATAGGGTGACCATACTATCCAGCGTTTCTTCTCATCCATAATCTTTCTTAATCGGTAGCTTGTCTAAGCTTTCCGTCGATGGACGGTAACATTTTCTGGGGAAGTGTCGAGGAGCTCGGATGATTTGAACATTCGATAGGATGCTTGAATCTATCACCGATTGTCCCGAGAGGTTAAGATAAATTTTTTCATTATGTAGCAATTTAGTAGGTGACGGGAAAGTCTCCCGGATATGGAGGAGTAGCAATCCAGCTCAACCCCTCTCGTGCCCCTTGTAGGCCTATGAGTTTCCTCCGCGATACCCTAGACCAGCGGTACGGTGATTCTTAGCAGCCTGGATAGGCTCTCGAATGCCCCAACCTCCTCTGCCGAGTCCTTGACCTGGGGTGAAGCCATTCCCAACCATAACCTTCCCTACCATGATTGAGGCTTTTGACATATCAGGAGCGAGGGAGAAGTTTCTCGATATTCATGCACGGTTGACACGAGCTCGATGGGTGATAACTAGATTTTACCTTGCCACTTGGTTCAACATACGGGATGGCGGTTTTGTGATATATTTAATAGTTATCTTCTCCAATGACTGTAATCAGCTTCCTTTGGGCTACAAACTTTATGCTTTGGTAAAAGCTTGAAGGTACAACTTGACAAAGTGAATCTAGGGATGACCTAGCGTAAAGCTAAAGGCGGTAGGGATTGTCATCATTTGAAATAGAATGTTGAATACCCGGTGGACCAATATAGAAATCAAGGTCGATTTCACCCATAGTGTCTTTCTTTATCTCGTCGAATGCTCGAGCGGATGTTTTAGAGGCACAAAACTTAGGCGTGTCTACATTAAGGCGGCGCAAAGTTACCGATGAATAGATATTGAAGATGGACCCATTGTCTATCATAACTCAAGCCACGTAGGAGTTTCTATATTTGGCGGAAATGTAGAGACCCTTGGTATGCTCTCTACCTTGGCAGGAAAATCATCTTTCGAGAATGTTATCCGGTCCTTCAAAAGGATGAGCCCCATGAATACTTCTAACTTGTCATGCTCAATTATCTCCGGGACGTTTACTTATTTGAGTACTTTCATCAAAGATTTATGATGCTTCACGGACGTTTGAAGTAGCTCTAACAAGGAAATCTAGGCGGGCAAGTTGCGTAGCTGATCCACCACATTGTATTCTTTGGCTTTGACGATGGCTAGAAATTCTTTGGCTTCTTCGTTGGTAATAGGCTTGAGGGGGTTGCACGTCAGCTCGGGCATACATTCGTCTAACTGGTGATTAGGTCAACATCCGGTTCGTGGGACCATGGAACTGCTTTGTCATTCTCATACCGGTAAGGCTGAGGTTTCTCGATCACTATGTGCTCCTCGGTTGGGGGTATCTCAATCGTCGGGTTCCTTCTCCTTGCCAGGCTATCGGACAAAGGTTCATTCACAAGTGTGGGGATAGATTCACTTGTTTTGGCATTTAATCTTTGAGAGTTCTTCGTCGATCGATGATAACTTCGAGATGGTGGCCACTATGCTTGGTGCGGTGAAGATACACAATCAAACCTACTTTCACCATGCTAGCAACCCTTTCTTTCATTATGGACAAGGGCGGTACTTCACCGGTAGGATAGTACCGCTTTTACTAGAGTGTTATAAACATCAACGATGTATACCCTCTCACTCTTGATTCGACCAGCGTCGAAAGTGAATATGGCATTAACTCGCTTTCATGTTTGGGCAGCGGGTTGTTTTGGACATTTGGTTTGGATGTCGAAACAAAAAGACTTTGGTGTTGAGCAAGTTTTGGACTCGATGTTTGAGGGTATAGCGGTTGTCCGTCGAATGTCCTACCTCGCCCATGTGATAGTCACATTTTTTGGATGATCGTAATTTGAAAAGCTTTCTAAGTTTGGTCCTTTTGGTTCAGAGAAAGTAGGTTTTTCTTCCAGTATAGCTAGGACTTGAGAAAGGGATCCAAGTAATGGAATGAATTGCTTTTTCTTATATCGCCTCGTAGTGGCAACTTAAGATCGGCGCTTCATTGTTCACTGGACCGCCCGGGGAAGATGAACAGTTTGGGTGTATGCAATGTTTCCATCCGTTAGGGATTTCTTCTCCTTTCTTGTGTTGAGTCTCTTGCTTGTGGAAGTGTGGTGCGTGAACCATCCGTCATGCAGTCCCATTTCAATTCGTTCACCCATGGGATCAAGATGATTAAGGGATTCAAAGAGGTGACACCGGTTAGGCAAAGGTACGTATTCATTTGGAAGAGACATAATGAGCAACTTTACTTGTTCATGATCGATGTAAGTTGTGGGGTGTCTGGGTGGCCAAGTTTCTCCATCGGTAGCATACTCTTTGAAGGTCTCACTCTTCTTCTTTTCAATGTGTTCCGGATCATCACGAGTAAAGGTAATGTCAAGGTTGAATTGATCTTCGCTTGAGGAATGCATCAGCAACATCATCCTAAGATTTAAAAGCATCCATATCTTTTGACATATACCATGTTAAAGCTGGTCCCGTCAAACTTGCTTGAAAGGTTTAAATCATGAGGGGTTCATTATCAACGACTGGTTCATCCACACATGATACATGTGCAAATAGTGTCCGGGGCATGAGGTGCCATCATACTTCTCGAATTCCGATATCTTGAACTTTTCTAGTACTTTGACCCGTTTGTATATAGACAGGTCAAGTAGGACAGCATGTTGCGAGCCTTATAACTATTTTAGTATTTCCTCGACCTTTGCAAGGTGTTTGTCATGTTTTGTCATCGGTGCACTTTTAAGTTCAGGCTTCCTAACGGCAAAGGGAAGCGGATCGCCCTCTAGCGGGGACATTTCTTTGTCATTGGCGGAGGTTTTGTCTTTCAATAGGCATGAGTGGTAACACCACCTCAATTGCTGTAGGCGTGGGTGTGAGCTTGCTATTGATGGATTCAATATGTTTGGTGAGGTTTTCAAGTGCGTTGAAAACCATTTTCATTTTGTTTTCCATGTTATTGAGACGGATGTTTTCCTCGGTTATTTTTTTGTAGCTACCGTGAAAAACGTTGAAATAAATGAGTATAATGCCTAATAAAAAATTATTTCATGAACTAATCATAATATTATCACATATTTTCTTTATTTGCAAAGAAAAAAAAAAAAAAAAGGGTTTTATTAATATTAACATTACAAACGGCATCCCTGTGGTTCAAACCCGGTCGCCTTTAGACCGTTTCGCTCATCCCCAGATACCACTGGGCTGAAGGCCACGGTGATGTCATTAAGGTGCAAAACAATTTATTCATATAATAAAAAGCGGTCCGAGTTATATTAACATTAGTACAACCCATAAATACTTTTAAAGAAGAAAACCAAAACCCCTAAACATAAATACTAGGAAAATATAAAAGACAGGGGCTTTTAACAAAAGGGCGCCCTTCCCGGATGCTCATTCTATAAACGATGAGGAAGCTATAGTCTTTCGGAGCCGCTTATTTTCACGGACAAACTCTGCAATAAGCGTATCCTTCGGTCTCCACAGTCCTTTTCGAGGTGGTCGATCTGTGCTTGGCGACTAAGCTTGTTGGTTACATACAAGACTTTTTTTTTGTCTGTAGATCTACTAGGATTTGATGATGTAGAATGTAGAACAGATAGGCATGGTGGATCTTTTTCTTGACTCTTTAATAGTCTAGGCACAAGAATGTTCTCGGTGACATTCAGTCCACAACCCTTAGATAGCACAAATTTCGCCAACGTAATTGTAATTCGAGCCAGTGAATCGAACTCGAAATAGGTCTGTCTTGAGAGGCAATGAGACCTCCTAAAGGGCCTTATACTAGCGAGCTACCCGGTAGGGATAGTGCAGTGGCGCCCGGATAAACCAAGTAGTGGGACGGGGATGTGAAACTAGTGAGCATACCGAGCCCGACCCCTTATGGAACCATTTAGCGTGTCATAAGAATGCTTTGGGATTAGGGTCTTTCAAAAGTTTATCCAGGTAGAGTAATCCTTACGAGAGGAATTACTTTTTAAGGCCTCAAATCTTTGTATCGGATGCATAAAGTCATCGATTTCAAAAAAACTGTATGAGGTGCTCAAATCCTCTTAAATGGGATAAAAACCAGATTTGCAAAATTTATGGGGCGTGCTCACATGATTTTCTCGTCATTTTGTTTAAAACGGTTAAGAGACAAAAGTGTTTTTGCCAGAACCGAATTAATATAACCCAAGCCAAAACAAATTTGTTTGGCTACGATGCAATCGAGGGGTTTATTGAATTTTTGCGATGGTGGAAAATGACACACCCGACAAAAGCAAGGATAAAAATCTTAGCTTTTTGGCTCATAGATTGACTTTCAAAGCATTCATTTAAGAAAACTAGGGGCATGCATTACAATTAGCTTTAACTACTCTTTTCACGATATTGCTCTCGGTTCATAAAAAATTGAGATAATTCGGGTAGAGATGACACACCCAAAAGTAGTTTGATGAGCTCAAATCTCAAAGGCTTTCCAATGACAACATTATACTTTTCCGTAGTCGAGTCATCTCAAACTTACTAAATATGAAAGTGGATGTCTGTGGGCACCAAATGTGCTAATGCTTGTATCATGCCAGAATGGATATTAATTTTGAGCAGTGGAAGTAGGCGATCTGTCACGCCCGCACCCCACGGGCGCGCAATCATCCTCGATGGTCGATCATTGAATGCGACGCCCCGGATACGTCGTCGACCCAACCCAAAATATCAGAGATTAAATACACGCGGAAGCAAATAGAAATAACCCGCACAATTAACTACATGACTAAGGAATAGACCAAAGCACCAAAACAATAATTAGAATTTCTACACTTAGCGAGATACATACAATGGCCACAAACTTAACTCCTCTACAAATGGGGACTCAAAATACGGGTACTTGACCCATCCTCGATCCCCGAGATACTCTTGCAGCGTCTTCAATCACTCACGGTCGCAGATCTGAAATGGTTATATAATAACCGTGAGATGAGTAGTCTCAATAAGCAACAACCTAAACCTAACCTAGGCTAATGCGCACCTGCACTACCTAACATACAAACTACCATGAAAACAGTCAATTGCACATGAAAGGCTTACTCACCGAACCACGTGCCAACCCTGCATATTAGTTCAAGCATAATAATGCAAGTATAAATCATCGCCACGTCACAATCACCAAACACACACACACCGCCACATCCCAATCACCAGCACACACACTTCCACTCAAATCCCAATCCAAACAAGCACACAACCCATCCAATCAATCATCCACACGCAAAGCAAATCAATTCGGTCATACTCTCAACCAACTAATCCAGTCACATGTTCAATCGCCAATCATCACACGCTAACTAGCCAATTCCCATCACATGCTCAACCCGCCAATCGGTCACATCGCTCAACCAGCCAATCACACACTCAACCAGCCAATCGGTCACACTCAAATCGCATGATTGTCCGAACATCTTTTCTCACAACTCGCGCCCGCTGCGCCTCGATTTCAATCTCACGGGCTCACAAGCCACACAATTCGATCAATTTCAATGGCGCCGTCGTTGGCGTCCCCAAGCCATATCATTCAAATCGTTCGGTGCGCCGTCAACCGTCCCAAACCCACGATATTCAAACAATTCCAACGACCGGCGTGAACACGTCCGGGTCAATCACACCTTTAACGGGCCACCGTCAACATGTCTCAAGCCAGCGTCCATTTGGCACCCGGCTATTCATGCCTTCACACGGACCGCCCGTCAACCGTCCCAAGTCCCGTATTCAATTGGCCCATCGGCCCGTTCATGCCTTCACCGCGGACCGCCCGTCAACACGTCCCAAGTCCGTAGCCCTCCCGTCGATCCGGGCTTAATCTCTCATGTGCGCCTGGCAGGCCGCAGCGCCACTCGATTCAATTAAATTCCGCCAAGTCACATCAAATCACATTTCATACCCAACACTCGGTCAAAATCACGGTCGCCGCTCAATTCACGGGCTCGACATTCAAGTCGGTCATGTCTGATTATTCACTCAAGCCGGTCCACTCAAATCGGTCTAATTTAATTAAATTAGAATACCACATAATCTAATTAAATCATGAAATAATTAAACTAAATACATACCCCAGCCATTCTAGCCCGAAACTAGTCAATGAAATACGGCGGCGAGGGGGTTTGGCTGGGCGAGCCGGCGAAGCGGGCGATGGGGGGGGCGCCCGGCGGTGCCGCAAGGAGGACGCAAGGAGGGGGAAGGAGAGAGACGAGGGGGGAAAGCCGGGGGTCATAGGGGCGGTGGGTTTGGCTGGTCGGGGTCAAGGGCCAAGGCGCGCATGGTGGCGCGAGATGATGGGCGCCAAGCGAAGCAAGACGAAGGCGAAGCAAGAAGCAGCAGTAGGGGTCGGGGGTGGAAGAGACGAAGAAGAAAGAAAGAAGAAGGAGAAGAGGAGGAGAGAGGAGAGAGGAGAGAGAGGGGTGTCAGGGAGAAAGAAACATGCAGGAAGAGAGAGGGGGGGACGGGACGTGCCGGGTAGGGGGGGCCATCGTGCACGCAACCGAGGGGAGGGAAAAAAGAGAGAGAGAGAGAGAAAGAGAGAAAGGAAGAGAGAGAGGGGGGTGGTCGTACGGGAGGGGGTTTTCGGCCGAGAGAGAGAGAGAGAAGAGAGAGAGAGAGAGGGGAAAAAGTACACATTTTTAAATTCAAGCGCGAACCAATGTACACGGTCCAAACTAAAAACCGATCTATCGGTCCCGATTCAAATCCGGAAAAAGGCCTAATAATCCACAATAAATTTCCAACAATATTCTAGGGCACACGGTCAAAATAAAATACTCCGAACCACACTACGAGGGAGGTCTACCACCCAAATCCGCACCCGTCCAAAAATTCACTTTTCCACTATTCCCGATAATCTCGATGTGGCCACAATAATATCGACACCGTCCAATTTATTTCGTCCCGAATCTTCCGAAATCGATCGCCAAGTTCAGGGTCTAAATTAACGATCAAATTCGATCGAAGTGCGATTCTAGCAAAATTTCTATTTTTAAAAACAAGAACCCGAGAGTGATCGGTTTTGGCGAAATTCCATTATAAGCGCATCGATTTAATTACACGTTTTATAAACCCCAAAAATGGGCCAAAATCCGGACGGTTACACGATCAATTCTTGCTTTGACATATTATTGGCCATTCTGACGAGTCGGTCCTACCATGCCGTAAGCTCTTTCTTAAGAGTAGGGACAAATTGGACATCAGCTCTTCCCATCGTGATATAAAATGTAATCAACGGGTAGCCTAATAGTAACAAATCAAATGAATAAGTAGGTTGTATAATCAAATGAGAAGGGATAGAATATATACCTTTCCTTGAACCATGGCATTCACAACAACATGGACATGAGGAGTGAGGTTCGGGTTTCTATCTAGACTATCTCAGCAAAATGAAATTAAAAGGGTGCTTGATTATCGCAGTCTCGTATTGGTGTCAAGTCCTTTTAATCTCGAACAAATCCAAAGGAATATCTTATAGTCACACGAATAGCAGCTAAAGATATTTCTTTACAATTTTTTTGGAAATAAATTTGGGGAAAAGAAAGGCAACTTCTACATCATGGGCTCGCGCGTTTGAGGTCGATCTTTCTTAACACCATCCTAAAATGCCTTATCGTGGCCCAAGTCCGCAGCGTGGTTGTGTGTGCAACAATGTAGTGTTAAATCATTAAAACATGCATAACAATTTATAAACGGTTAATTTAAACTTGCAAGAACAAATAATACCTTAATGTCGGGGATTATACCGAGTCCTCGCTGCCAAATAAAAAATTATTTTGAATAGGATAAAAAAAAATTTTGGCTTAAGTCCACTTAAAAAATGCAAGTCCCCAAAGCAGAGTTACTAGTCTGTCGTGATCGACCTCCCGCTTTTATCGAACATGCAAAAAAGGGGTCTCACCGGTACACGCTAAGTCTAGGTTCGGGACTTAACTCGAGGGCTCTCCCAAGCCCATATCATATTGCGACTTAGGGTTGAGTCGCTACTAATCGATTTGGAGTGGGTCAATTAGAAACCCAAATAGGGTGATAGGAGGATCATCTTATTCCTACAAACTAGAGATTAAATAAGTTCGGGGACTTGGTTACATTAGTTGGATAACTAATGCCCTTTCGGTACCTTTTTACCCCTGTTCATTTCTTGAAAATATTTATCAAGCAATTTGGATTAATTTTACGACTTTTCTTCTAACATATGAGGTGATCAAACGAGTGTGTAATCATAAACGATCAATAGTCAAAATAAATATGCAGCCTAAGGTTCTAGCCCTAACTAAGGCGGACAACAACAAAAAACAAAACAATTCATGCAATTACATTCTAATTAAAGATATGCATAATGACAATAATAAAATAGTAGTAAAAGCATGCAAAGTACTATTGTATAACCATATAGGTTTATCTAATTTAAAACATGGCAATTTGTGCAATTATTTTAATTAAACACAACATGCATAATAATATAACAATAATTTAAAACACTTAGGTATATCACATAATTTAAAAAAAAAAAATTAAACAATACTATATCTAAATTATATCCTAATTTTAAAAGAAAAAAAAAATTTGAAATTTTTTTTTAAAAAAAAATTTTAAAAACTTTTTTAAAAATAAAAATAATAATATAATATTGAAAATCGGGTCAGTCACTTAATCAGAAAGTCGGATTTGACCCAAGACGTTAACTGGGTCAAATCGGTTGAGTTAGGTTGGGTCATCGGATTCAGATCCAATCGAGACGGACTCGGATCCACAAAACCGACCGAATCGACCGATTCAAATTGGGAAATTGGACTCGGATCGGGTCTAACCGACCGATCCAATGAATCGACGGTTCAGCCGGCCCTCATGTCTCATACGCCTGGGGCCACCGACCGGACGAAATTCGACGATTTGCGGGCTATTTTCGCCCGCCAATGACACCACTCTTTAGGACATCAAGTCAAGAGAGCCCAAAGGTTCGGTCGTCAAGAGCCACCGAATAGTCGCCGGCCAAGACCCGATCGTAGTTCGTTAATCCGAGCGCCAATCAAAGCTTGGTCGACGACCCAAACCACGATTCAGCCTCATCTGGACTCTAGTAACCTTCGACACTTTTAAGTCGGCTGAGTCATCGTTCGGCCCCACTCTCCGTGACTCGAACGCAAACGGTCTCTTTGAGAAATTTTGACAAGCGGTTGGCGGGCCGCACTAAAATAGGGACATTTCAGCCTAGTCCGGGACGGCGTCTTTCGACGAACCCCTACTCACCTTCGACCGTGACACTTAGACCGTAGGAAGCGGCGGTATGGGCGAAATTCACTACGAAATGGCGGGCGAGGTCCGGCCACACGGACTTAAAAACAAGGGCGAGCGGAGGGGCGAGGAAGGCTCAGCAGTCGGCGCAACTAGAAGTTCTGGTTGATCTGCGGTCGATGGCGTATCTGAGGGACACATAAAGCTCGAATCTCTCCTCTTTCTCTCTCTTTCTCGATTATCTCTGACTTTCTCCCTTCTCTCAACTCGATTTCTCTCCGTTCTCTATTTTCTCTACGAAATGGCCACCCCTCTGGGTCTCTCTCTTGATTTTATAGTCGTGACGACCGTCTTCTTTGCTCTTAGGTGTCTTGACAATAACACCGGCCTACTACCGCCCATGACTTTCGTGACCACTTAGGCGGTGTAGAGGCTACTCTAACATTTGGAAAATAGGGGGAGAAGGAGAAGGAGATGGCTAGAAATGGGAGGACGGGATCGGGCCTTAATGGCGGCCCATTGGCGTCTTCCTTGGCGAACTTTTGACCTGATGGAGACGGTAAGGGATGCTCGGTCGTTCGTCCCTCCCCGGATGAAACAGAGGAGAATGTGGGGAGAGAAAGAGACAGCAGCAGGGGGGGAAGAAGGAAGGAAGGGTCGGGGCGGTCGAGCCTAGCTCTCGTGAGGGATGAGAAAAAAAAGAAGAGAATGGGTGGGCCGCACGAGGGGAAGAAAAGAAAAGGAAAAAGAAAAGGGCCGAGTCGACCCGGCCCCAACCAAGCCAAACTCAAATTTTTTTTTTAATTTTGAATTTTTTTTTAAAGTGCTAATAGGCTCTATTAATACAAATGTACCTAATTTCTATATGCAATGCATTTAAATAAAAATATTTTTTTTATTTTAGGAATTAAAGAAAATTAACTTCTAAATTTTGTGTAATTAATTTTGGGAAAATTAAAATAGGTGTCAATAGAAAATAATCTAAGTTGGATCCTTTGTTATGCGGCAACTCCTGTTTCACTTTCACTTACCGCAAAAAGGTCAAACCTGAGATAACATTATAAGTTGGCTACTTTACCTGGCAAGTGAAATGATAATACCCTTAGATATGACAATGTATTAAATCATTGAATATGTGAACAAATTACCATATTTGGTTGCACAAATATTTCCAACTGCGATGATTTTATAGTAAAGCTGAGATTACCTTTATGTCGGATTATATATCCTCATATTTATTTATTTTTCATGTCTATTATTATTTTCTTGTCATTTTAATGCGCGCTGACTTGGACCACTATTCTAGGGTTTCTCCATCATGAGACTTGAGATGCTCAGAATAACCAGGGTCTATGGACCAATTATGCATAAACGGAAATGCAAAGCTAATTTTATTGCCTAATCTAGTCAACTTGGCATATCCGATGATTAATTTTATTGTCATACGTATGATCCGAATTCCATCAGAATAGTAGAGTTGGTTCACTATCTCAAGTATGCTTTTTCGTGGTGCTGAAACACTAAGATAGAGAAGCAAAATTTTGGGGTTTTTGAATCGTGGCAATCGAGTGAGCAGTGAACTTACTATCTTGATTGAAATAGCATGAGCCATTGTTTGCAACGATTTAGGGGCACAAGTGCAGTGACATGGTTATTTAAAATCCACATAACACTCTTACAAGCCCTATCAATCGATTAAGTCCAGATATTTGACATGTGTTAGTGTAGATTACCCCAACCCATAGCAGTTTACACACAATGGTGGGATTTGAACTTGTGATTTCCAATTTCTAAGTTGGAAACACTGAGCACTTAACCAACTGCATCAATCTACTCACAAGCCATTACTTCAACATATAAATTTACATTCTTAAGCTCAAGCTTTACAAAATAAGAATCTTAACAGATTCATGCTTGATCAGAGGGTGCTTCACAGCAGGCTGAAAAAATCATTCAGCTCTATATAGTCTACCCGTGGAGCACCAGTTGCCGGTGGTGTAGCAAAATCAGCATCAAAGTTCCCAGCATAGGTGTCCCCATGATGATGGTTTACCTACGCAAGTAGTCAAAAAGGAAATGCATTCACTTGTGATGTCGATGCGATACGAGAACCAAACGGAAGATTAGACTTTCATTAGTGGCCAAATTTTCTCGTTTACCAACAGGCTCATACAAGTTACTCATATCAGCTTCCTTTTGGTTTTAATAAAAAAATTACACTAAGATATCAGAAAAAATTTCGAGCAAGAGAACTTATTCTTGCTTTGAACTTTATCAAAGATAATTGATGATGTAATATGTGTGAAATACCATCACACAACCAAATTAATCTTCCTGGAGGATGCAAATACTGTAGAATGCACACCAAATATCACTGAACTAACCAAGAGATAGCAGGCCAAAAGCTAACGGATGGCTTTCGGTTAAATTACTGTTTCAGCGTCCACCAACAAGAAGCACTGAAATGATCGAAGTATGTTTTGATATCAAATCTTACCATACTATTGCGATAGATGGTCTGGTTCAAGTGAATAGGAGCAGGAATTTGCCCATCTGAAACATGGTTATGTGTCTCGGTAACCAACCTTACATCATTCCCTGAGGTCTTATCCTCATGATTGCTTCCTGGAGCAGCTTCATATGTAAGCACTCCATCATTGCGAGCACTCGATGAGCTATTCCCGGTCCAAGGCTTCGCAAAAGTCGACAGACCACGAAAAGCCTGCACATAAGTAAAAGAGAAAGGTTTAACTTAATAAAGGCAAGCTTCTAGATGTTCTATGGTCATTGAGCATTCTTTGTTACGTGGCTTGCTTGCAGATTCTCTTTTCAAGGTTTTGATTTAAAAGAACTACTTACAAGTACAGACTTGGATTGTTCAATATTCATACTATGAAGACGGTGGCTGTTGATAAAATCCAAAGCGTTATAGCTCTTGCAAGTATATCAAGAATATTAAAATGTAGTCAAGAATCTCCCTAGCTTAAGTGATCATGATGCATTCCGATTGGAATAATCGAATTTCTGCTTACAAATCTTCCAAACAATGTTTGAAAAGCCTCCTGGATTACACAATTGTCATGCAAAATCCTGTCAAACTGGGGAATTTCATACCATGCAAATTGTTATCAAACAAAAATACGTGCACACATGGAATTCACATCACTCTAATAAAACAGGAAAATGGTGCTCAAGAATCTGAACCTCAATAACAACTGACAATTGGAAAACAGAAAATGCGAAAGCCAAACCACATCGTACAGATGAAGAATCAACTAAAAATTTTCACTAAATCAGGAGGGAAGCATGCTCATATGTGTCAGACTCATCATGAATCACCTGGGCATGATCAGGCAGGGCAAATTCATGCATCGTCCAATCAGTCCTAACGGCATTGTGAAATGAAGTCCCCATGCAGAAAACAAAGCAGCTCTTACTCCCCAGAACTTCACCACCACCACCACCCACGATGACTTCGTTGCCCCTGCCCCTCATCAGCCAGAACCCGTCTCTCACAGCCCTCATCCTCCTCTGCCGCTCGTCAGACCCACGAGCCGCTGTGTAGAAGTACCAGTGCCTCGCCGGCTCCCCTGAGCTGTACTCGAAGTAGGGATGATCCGCCAGCTCGGACGGGCTTTTGCCATACACATCGAGCTCCTTGATCACGTTGTGATCAAAACGGTTGGCTGCGCTGGGGTTTGGGTGGTCATTCTTGTTCACCAGGTAGTAGCGGAAGATCTCTTCATCAGAAGGGAAGAAGCAGAAGCCCGGTGGCAGCACGGGCATCAGTCCCATGTTCTTGCGGTTCTGGTCATTGGCAGGAATGTTTTGGGCAGCCATTGTTGACCGAGAGAGAGAGAGAGAGAGAGAGAGAGAGAGAGATAAATTTGATGGCTTCAGGCATAGAGAGAAAGGAGAATGAGGTGAAGAAGAATGAGGGAGTGGAGGCCTTTTATAGGGGATGAAGAAAGAGGTGTGCATGAGAAGCAAACGAGAGAGCAGGTGCATGAGGCTGAGAGCGCTCTTTTCTTAACGAAAAGAAAAAGCAAAAAGGACATTCTTGTCTTGCCCTAAAAAGACATGCCTTATTCGCTTGTTCATTTTTGGCATGGGTAGTTGGATAGGATTTAGTAGTAGGTCTTTTCTGTTCTTTTTCTCTTGTTTTGGCAAGTAAGAGGACAGAAATGGCTATGCCAAAAGAAGAAAGAAGAAAAAAAGGGATGTGGCAAAAAAATATATGGACAAAAAGAGAAACAATTTTTTCCTTTTTTTTACTACTAGATCATATTGCCATTTTCAATCTTATCCTTTGTAAAAGGCAACTAAATCTAGAGTAATTGTGACACACTTTGATACCGATAAATTTTTACACAAACAATTTTTACATAATAATAGCTTATTTCAACTTATAATACTTGAGCAAATAAATCATAATGCTTGTTTTATTAATATCTTTGACAAATACTTGCTCAAAGAAAAACAAGAATATGTTATTATTATGTGATAGAAGATGATTCCTTTTTTTTTTTTTTTGGTGTAAAATGTAAGTAGTATATAACAGATGATGTACAAAGCAGCAGCTTAGAGATATACCCGATATTCCAACTAGTACTAATAATTCGAGAAAATGGAGGTAGGAAGTTTCTATAAAGTAGCTAAAACAAAGTTAGCTTGCAAAGGTTTGATTTTTGGTATAATAAGCTCTACCTCTTATATTTTTAAGCACCTTCACCAAAATAATTTGAATGTCGGTTGGATTGTTTTGAAACCGCCTATGGTTGCACTCCATCCAAGTGTAATATACAGTCACTAGGAAAGATACTTTAAGGAGTTTTTAGCTGTCAAATCTTTGCCTCTTATTGTTCTAACCATCCATTGAAGCTCCTCATTCCAACCCCACACATTACGCCTAATCCCATGTTGCGCAAGAATATTGCGCCGGATGCTACTTGTCCATTCGCATTGAAAGAAAAGGTGAGTCCTATTCTCTATATTTGCCCTATAGAGGGTACATTGGACATTGACCGAGGTCATCCACCGTGATATGATCTCTCGCTATCGGAAGCGTATCTCTACATACTAGCTAACCAATAAAATTGTGTTTGCTAACGCCGCTACTCCATATTAAGTTATACCACTCCACAGCCGGACTCTCAGATCTAAGTTCATCCAAGACATCATGACAGCAATATCTTGGATTAGACATGACTGGGGTTAGGACATGCGTAGTTTGAGGAGACATCACCAACTCCAGGCCATACTACCCTTCATGTCCATCTACAAAAATGGGGTTCCATTTGCATTTTGTACTATGGACCAGGAGCTCAAAGCAAAGAAGATGGATGATTGATAAGATTCCACATTGTGCGCCTTTAATAACATTTTGTTCCATAAGTTCAAATCAGGCAATCCTAACCCTTCTTCTTTTTAGGTGAGCATACTACATGCCATGCAACTTTGTACGATCCACGGTTTGTTGAAGACCCAGCCCATAGGAAGTGGCGAATCTTCTTCTCAATCTTATAGATAGTTTGCTTAGGAAGAAGAAACATTTGCATCCAAAGACATGCAGATAGATATAATGACAGATTTGGTTAGTTGTAACCCACCCGCATAACTCATATGCTTCATTCCCCAACTCTCAATTTTCTTGAATATCTTATTAGTAATGCTTTTGCAATCTGAGTGGGTGAGTCTTTTAGTAATAAAAGGAACACCCAAGTACTTAATAGGAGAGTACCTGCGGGAAAAGGCGTATGGTCTAATATAAGAAGCTTTTCCTCCTCATTTAACCCAGAGAAAAATATTTGGCATTTGTTAGGGTTATACCGCAGTCCAGTGAGAGTGGCAAATTCTTCAAGAGCTTCTACTAGACATAGAACAGTAGTCTACATCTCCATGGGCAAATAAGAACAGGTCATCAAGCAAAGGTGTGTAATCCTTTGCGTTTTGCAGCGCCCAATGGTATTTGAAGGAAGAACCAGCAACTTTTTGCTCTTACAATTCTATTGAAAATTTCCATAACTAGAGCAAATAAATATGGAGAAAGAGGATCACCTTGTCTCAACCCATTAGTGCTACTGAAATACCCTACCTATTCGCCATTAAAATTCACTGAAAACCTCGGGGTAGTAATGCACTTACTTATCAATTCAACCAGATGCTAGGGTGTATTTAGAGCTTTTAAAACCCCGATGACTGCATCCCATCTGACCATATCATAAGCCTTCATGAGATCTATTTTTATGGCGACACGTTTACCTTTATCTCCCTTATGATAGTTGTAAAGTAAATCTTGGCATAACAGAATATTTTCTGAGATTTGCCATCCGGTGATGAAAGCGATTTGGTTTAGATCAACAATCAAGGGAGCATTCTGCTTATTTGTTCTACAAGGAGTTTAGAAATGATCTTGTACAAGGTATTATAGCATGATATGGGTTTGAACTCCTTGAGGGTTGAGGGATTGGGAACCTTCGGGACAAGAGAGATCAGAGTAGAATTTATAGATTTCAATAATCTTTTGGACAGAAAAAATCTAGTATAGCTTCCTCGATGTCGTGGCCAATGATAGGCCAAGCACTTTTGAAGAAACATTTATTAAAACCATCCGGGGCCGGTGCTTTTAAAATCATTGAAGCCCTTTAGGACTCAAGAATATCCTTTCTTTGAGGTGGTGTGAAAGTGACTAAAGAATTGATATCTTCATGAAAAAAGGAGACATACCTCTCAAAAGGGATACAAGGTCCCTTGGAACTACCAAGAAGGGCTTGATAGTATGATACGATTGTGTTCTTTAGAGTCTCCTCTTCAGAGATAACGGATCCATCCTCAAGTATGAGATGATTTATCTTGTTACGAACACTTCTTCGCATCATGGAAGCAAAGAAAACCTTGCTATTATTGTCACCCTCCTTTAGCCAAAGATTTCTAGATTTTTGTTTGAGAAAAATTTCTTCATGTTTACTTAAAGCCAGAAATTCCTCTAAATGTGTCTTTTCTTCCGCCCGAGAGATGGCATCGAATGGGTCAATCACCAGCTTTTGTTGAATTTGATACAATCTTTCCTTAGCTTGGTTTACCTTAGCTTGTAAGTCACCAAACTGAGATCTATTCAAGCTCTTGAGCTGTTGTTTCAATTTTTTGTGCTTTGTCACTCTCGCAAACATGCATGATCCTTTAACTTCTTTGTTTTGCCAGCAGGAAGAAATCATAGGTAGATAGTCCGGACTTGAGGTCTAGAAATTGAAGAATCAAGCAATATCTCCTTCTCCACGCTTTAGTGGTGTCTAATTTCACTAAATGGGGTGAGTGGTCCGACCCTCGGAAGTAGGAATTCAACCGAGTAGTGCTCATACTTGTTTTGCCATTCTGCGTTAACTAGTACTCTATCAATTCTACTTGCTCTAAGATTTGTCCCAAAGCTTTTGTTAGTCCATGTGAAGACCGGGCCACGATGATGGAGGCTCGATTAATGCAAGCTCGTCAATAATGTTGTTTAGTTCCTCCATACACACATCCAGTGAACCGTGGAGCCAATCCTTTCGCTGATATCCCTTGTTTCATTAAAGTCCCCTATGAGCAACCATGGCACGTTTTTGGGATTTCTGTTGAAAAGTTCAAAATGTTGCGCCACATATTCCCTCGCTCCACTTCCGAATTGCAACCATAGATGGCGAAAAGCAAAAATAGGTGCATCCCAGGTTTATCAATTTGACAATGGATGACTTGAGCGAAGCCTCCAACACTATTAACCTAAGAATAGATGGCTTCCAAAGAATCCAAAGTCGACCTACGCCATCTTGTACATATAATTATGAGCATAAGACCATTCTCTAAAACTGCTGTCAATAACAAAATCAGCATTATCTTCCTTAATCTTATGCTCAATCAAAATGAGAATATGAGGGTCTAGAGACAAAGCAAAGTCTACCAGTTCCCTTCTTTTAGGGCTACAATTAAGGCCCCTCACATTCCAAGAGACTATATTCATAAATCGGGAGGTACCGTTACATCCCCCGAGCCCCCAAATCATCCAAGGGAGAATCGAATTATCCACCACCACATCCAGCAGAGCAAACCTATTAGCAGAAGACACACCGATAGAAAGATGATTCCTACAAGAGGAAAAAAAAAAAATATCAATATGAGACCTATCACTAGGGACGTAATGAAGCGAAGTTTGTTTGATGTGTTTAGTGTTTGACTTGGCTTGACTTGAACTTGATTGAGTTAACCACTTAAGTTTGAGTTAAAATTAATAAAACACTTAACATATTTCAACTCAAATTAGTTGATTATCCTTAGTTAAATTCAAAAAGCTTGACTAGGGCTGGAGATCAAACTAGAGTTCTCGTGTGTAGTTTAAAAAATGCATTTTGTTTCAAATTTTTCTGAGCAAAATATTTTTCATTTTGATACCATAAAAACAGAATTTAAGAAATCACAGAAAAGCTCTATATTTTTAATGAATTTGAATTCATGTATACACTCAAAATGAAATTTTTTTATAATTTTTGAATTTAAATGAAATTCAAATCCCAAATACTAAAAAAATAATAAGTCAAGATCGAAAGACATTTCAACTGCATATATTAACCATTCAAATCATATTTTTTTATGTCTATTAGCCGGTAAATGAGTAGGCCATAAATCTCTATATTTAAGTGCAAAAGTGAGTTGTTAGTCACTACAATTTCCTAATTTAGCCCCTTATCTCCTTTTTCAATTTCGTAATGCAACTCAACTTTAAAGAGGAAAAGGTGAAGCTGACCAAAAGAAAAAGGATAAAAAGTGGAATAAAAGTTAACTACCCATTTTCCACTGAAAATTACAAATAGTGAAGTTTCTTAATTATCTTTTTGCGCAACAACCACCTACCATTGGCTCATTTTCTTTTTCTCTTGTTTTGGCAAGTAGGAGGACAGAAATGGCTATGGCAATAGAAGAAAGAACAAAATAGGAATGTGGCAAATATTTTGGGCAAAAAGAGCAACCAATTTTCCTTTTTTCACTACTAGATTATGTTGCCATTTTTCAATCTTATCCTTTGTAAAACAGAAGGTAATTAAATCTAGAGTATTCATGACACATTCTGGATCCATTTGTTTCACATAAAATGTTACATTTCTGGAAAATATTTTTAGTAAAACAACAATATTTTCCAGTTTTTTCCAAATCTAAAAAAATAACTAGAAAATATTTTCCATCGTTTGGAAAGGAAAAATCTAATTTAATTTTCCAAAATAGACTTATACTTTTTGGTTGCTAGTGACTTGTGAATAACCAGGAAATCAAAGCATGTGCACTAGGGTCCGGGTCCGGCCTCGACGGAACTAGGCTCAAGCACCGAGGACTCGGTCTCGACGCATGGACTCAAACACAAGCTCCAAGATCCTAGGCCCAAGCTCGAGCACCAGGGATCCAGTCCCTAGTGTCACACCCCCGAATCCTGCGGCGCAACATCCTGTAATGGTCATTATGATGCGGCGTCCCGGGACGCATTCCCGACCCAACATTTTATCTTTTGATTACGCATGCGGAAGCTAAACAAAAATTTACCCAAACAATAACAATAAATAAGGATAGATAGGAAAGCGGTTTACCACATTGAAATTAAAACATCATTTTAACATTTACTTAATTAACTCCTGGGAATATTTTTTTTACAAGCCCTATTCGGGCATGTCCATAAAAGTCTATAAAACGATGCCGGGTTGAGGTCAATCTACTTCACCCAAAAGTCACCTTCCAAGCACCTTGAAGCATACTTGGTGCCTCAACATGCTAAGGGCCTGAAAAATGTTTAACAACCACAAATGAGATAAAAATCTCAATAAGTTAATGCCTAAGCCCCGTTTAGAAGGCCAACTCACCTCGGGGATCCCTAAGCAGGCAATACAACATCAATAAACAACGTTATTAAATAACCACAGGCATCCTTACCTCGCCTTGGCACACATATTATGCATAACATAGATAGTCATATGTCACAATGATGCATCAAACATATCACATATCCAGAACGTGTAATGAGATTTCTCATGCATTAATGCATCACAATCGCGCGTGTCTCGATTATAAGGCAAAATCCAATCGAGGCACGTCCCATACCATGCCTAACAGTTTTTACCCCATAATCAAGCACTATGCATCACCGTATTCCATTTATTACGATCCCTCTTGGCCACTACACATCAAGCGATACACAGCGAGATGGCAGTCTTCCGGCATAACCGGGCATCGTCCTACCCCGCCGAGCACGGCAAGCGTCAAAGCGATACACGGGATGACGGCATTCCAATACGGCAGTATCAAACGATACACAGTAAGATGGTATCCCGTAAGGAGCATCGGATCCACCCTCGGGCCGTAATCCGGCATCCGGAGTATCGGCAATCTAGATAATCTCCAGGCATAAACCGAAGCGCGATCGCGGCAAACCTCAATAAACCGGGCATCGTCAAAGCGATATATACAGCGAGGCGGCTCTAACGTGTGACCACCACGAGCACACAGGCATTCAAGCTAATTCTTATCTTTTCATTTAGCCAATGCATACATGAATCATGCTCACATTCATGCCACACAACAATAACAAGTGGTCACACATGCAAACGGTCAATCAACTTTGTAAACCTCATTTTAAAACATGAATTTACAAAAGCATTCGACATCAGATCAATGCCAAATAAACATCATTAAAAGGCTAGATAAGTGTGGTTACTGTTTCCAGTAAGTCAGAAATCAAAAACCAATGCTTTCAAGTAAGAACCAGCAAATCATGGAAATCTAGTAAAACTGGACAGATGTGCATGATTTGGGAAATCAATCTCAAAGGCATAGCAAATGGTTTCCAAAAATTATAAAATTCGAATATGTTATAAAAAAGACCTTCACAAATATTTTCCATGAAGAACACAATCCCAAAATCCTTATACAAAGATCACTTTTGATGGCTCGGAAACAACCCAGAACTGGTCCGCCGGAACAAGGGAACTGAACTAGAAGAAATACTCGTTTTACAAACCAAATCCTTTCAAAACACTTTGAAATTTTTATACGTTGTAGACATGGATTTCGTTTACAAATCTTGTGAAGGAAGTATGGTCGAAATCGAACTGGAAATTTTTATAAAAATCTGAGAAGGCACGAAGGTCAAGGAATCCACAAAGTATAAAACAGTTCTGATTCGGTAAGAAATTGAGCTTCGTGGTAACCTATTTGAGCTCAGAAAAATCTGAAATTTAAGTAGTTATAGATCAAGATCTTGTGAATAACTTTATGAGGATCTCTTTTCAAGATTCTAACCACAAAATGCTTTATAAAAATGTGAAACCAGGAACGTACAGTAAAACCGGTTCTGAAATCAAGATAAAAACTCCAGGAAACGCCTTCAACTTTGAGATCCACCACTTCTCAGCCATGAAAATACCACACCAAGAGTTCAAATCAACATCCAACATCTATGTCAACTTAGTCTAGCAATCAAGACTTGCCAACGCTCATTCTAGAAGTTCAAACACACTAAAACATTAACTAGATAAACTACCCAATGCAAGTTAAACATCCTAAACAAGGGATTAGATGTTAACTTACTCGTCTAAAAACGACGACAACGCGAGGACGACGGCAACGACACGAGTTGTCCGTGGTGGCCTCGGCTTGACACGACAAGCGGCAAACGGCGATGACCGGCACACGGCGATCTACGGGGCTCAAGGGTGGTGGCGTGAGAGAGAGAGGAAGGCGTGAGAAAACTCTTTCTCTCACTCTCTATTTATACTAACCCAAGCAAAGAAGAGACAAAATAGCATCATTACCAAATCTTCCTAGATTTTGTCATCATTATCAAATCTTCCTACATTAATAGCTAGATTTGGCAATTATTACAAAATCTTCTTAAAATCTTAGCCATTAATGAATATAAGTCAAAAGTCATGATGAAATGATCTTGAAAATCTTTGCATTAATGAATAAGAGCCAAAATATCATTATGAAATGCCATTAATAACTTGATCTTGGAAATCTTTACATTAATGAATAATGGACAAAATAACATGATGAGATGCCTCTAAAGTCCTATGACCATTAATGCATGTCATGATGGTGGTGCCTCCAAAGTCCAAGTTCCATCCAACGACCAAGATTAAGCCTTGCTCTCCAAGTTTCATCCAATGGCCAAGATTTAATCTAACAAAGAGGTTTCTAGAAGGACAAGTTAGCAAATAATTTTCAAGGCCAATTCGTAAAAATTATGAGACGGCGTCCTATAGTTCGAAAGTGTGATATCCTTGAGCACTCGACATGCAAAATCGGATCATAATTCGTGGGTGAAATCGATCAATCACAGCTATAGTTTATCTCGAACTAACGCAAGGTGCTAGAAATTCTTTGATAGCCTTTTCCCTTTGGTTAGTATTCCCTGGTGATCAAAGCCAAAGCTAGAATTAACTAATAGGCGTCGATGAAATCACCATTTCATAAATTACCAAATTTAGTCGAATTTTCAGGATATCACACCCAGGCCTTGCCTCGATGGACCCTGAGGTTGGCCGTAGGGGATGAGGGCATAAGCACTAGGGTCTCAAGCCCGACCTCAATAGACCTAGGCTCGGGACATGGGGATCCGACCACCAAGGCCCTAAGCCTCAACCTTGATGGACTGGACTTGGGCACGTAAAATTTGAGCACGAGAACTAGGATCTTAGGCCCAAACCTCAAAGGATTTAGGCGAGGCTTACGTGCTGGGGATTTGGGCATGCGTTTAAAGTTCAAACCTAGCTTCTATGGACCCTAGGCCCGACCTCCATGGATTAAGGTATGGGCAATAGGAGCATAAAGGCAAAGGGCACTAAGGTGCCGAGGAGACAAGCAACAGAATCAAAGTCCTAGGCTCGACCACTATGGACTCGAGTTTGGGTGTTGGGGACCTGCACGGGCACCGAGTCCCGGGCGGGTTCTGCTGTCTCAAGGCTCACCTTTGTGGACTTAGGCTAGGGGGGCACCGAGGTTCCAACCCTAAGCGTCCTTGGACTCAAGCTTAGCCTCGATGGACTCTAGTGGACTCGGCCCTAGCACAGAGACCAAGGTCCTCTCGCAAAGGACCGGGAAAAAGCGTTAGAGTTCTTATGTCCAACCACTAATATCTAGTCATATTTTGAAAAATATTTTCAAACTTTTAAATGAGGAAATCATTTTATTGAATCTAAGCATAAGTTTTTAGTTGACTAAGACAACATTTTCCATTGAGTCATTTTCCTAAGCGATCCAAATATCAGAAAAAGAGGAAAATATTTTAGGCCCAACCTCCATGGATTAAGGTATGGGCAACAGAACGCATAAGGCAAGGGCACTAAGGTGCCGAGGAGACAAGCAATAGAATCGAAGTCCTAGGCTCGACCACTATGGACTCGAGTTTGGGTGTTGTTGGGGACCCAGGCACGGGCACCGAGGTCCCGGCGGGTTCGCTTGTCCCAAGGCTCACCTTTGTGGACTCAGGCTAAGGGGGCTTTGGGGTTCCAACCCTAGCGTCCTTGGACTCAAGCTTAGCCTCGATGGACTCTAGTGGACTCGGCCCTAGCACAGAGGCCAAGGTCCTCTGCAAAGGACCCGGGAACAAGCGTTAGAGTTCTTATGTCCAACCACTAATGTCTAGTCATATTTTGAAAAATATTTTCAAACTTTTAAATGAGGAAATCATTTTATTGAATTTAAGCATAAGTTTTTAGTTGACTAAGACAACATTTTCCATTGAGTCATTTTCCTAAGCGATCCAAATATCAGAAAAAGAGGAAAATATTTTCCTAGAAAATATTTTCCACAAAACAAATAGAGCCTTTGATGTAGAAAAAGTTTTACACAAGTAGTTTAATGCATAATAATAGCTTATTTCAGCTTATATAGTATTTGAGCAACTAAATCATATTACTTGTTCTTTACCAAAAAAAAAAATCATATTACTTGTTTTAATCAATATCTTCGACAAATACTTGTTCCACGAAAAAAGAAGAATATGTTAGTATTACCATAATATTACATGGAACCCAACCCTACCTATTAACACCCCTAGTATTATGTGATAGAAAGATGATTCCTACAAAGAAAAAAAAAATATCATGATGAGACCAATACTAGGGACGTAATGGTGCCCAGTTCCTTCGATGCGGTTTCTATTCGACTTGACTTAAACTTGATTGAGTTAGAAATTAAGTTTGAGTCAATCAAGTTCAAGTCAAAAGTAACAAGAAACTTGACATATTTCGACTAAAGTTAGTTATCCTACGATAAATTCTATAAGCTCGACTTACGCGGAAGATCAAGCTGGTGTCCTCGTGTGTGGTTGAAAAAGTGCATGTTTGTTTTGAATTTTTCTAAGTGACAGTATTTTTCTTTTTGTTCCCGTAAAACTGACTTTACGAAGTCACGAGAGGTTCTATATTTTTTTAATGAGTTTAAATTCATGTATAAGCTCAAAATATTCCAATTTTAATTAAAGTCATATCTCAAATACTGAAAAATAGTGAGATGAGATTAAAAGTCAATTCAAGTGCATATTATCAACTTGTAAGTCATACTCTGTGTCTCTATTAGCTGGTTCATGAATGGACCATAAATATATATGTCACGCCCAACCCTCGAGTGCGCCTACATCCCACCGATGATCGTGCAATAGCAACGCTCAAGATGCGTCGCCAACCCAAATAAATAACATCAATCAAACGAACGCATGCAGAAGTGAACTTGAATCACCCAATCAATAATCAATAAAACGGGATAGTAAGAAAAATACTTTGAAAAGAAAACCAATGAAGCCATTTTATAAACACTTGTTAACCCTAGGAAGATATATATGCACAAGCTTATCACAAGGCTACTTCCTAATGGACCACGCATACAAAAAGAGATGGGACGGTCGGGTTAACCTAGCTTCACTATCAAAAAGGGGGGAGGTCAAAAAAATGGGATATCCAAACCGATCACCAGAGTTGGCCATAACCCGAAGGAGGCTCGAGGTTGGACTCCACCGTCCGCCGGACTCCATATCATCCGAACCAGTATGCGGATCGATAACGGCCCCATCCGAAGGTTCGAGGTCCATTGGATCCCAAACCTCTTCCCCGATACCGCCAACAGGAGGTCCATCAAAACCGCGGATCGGACCAAACAACATGTGCCCTTCTTGTATATACCAAGCTACAAAATCATGAGCCTTTCACGCGACTAAACCCTCATCAACCCAGACTGTGGACGAGTGCTTCTGATAAGCCTTATCCGGCCCAACTGGGTATTTCGCAACTATTGTGTCTATATCCATAGGCACGCCAAAATGAGTGGGAGGGGCGATTCATACTCGAGAGTCTAAAAACATTCAAAAAACAACAATGAGATAAACTCAGCAAGGTAACGACCTAAGTCTCAATTAGGAAGCCAACTCCTCTTGAATGCACATAAGACATGCAATGATACATAGGTGGAAGGTAACTCAACATGGCACACACAAACATGCTATCATACAATCGTAAGCAATCCTATCTTATCTTGGCATACGCCCTGCACATTATAAACCACCATATACCATAATAATCCAATAAGCATATAACATAATTAGAACACATAGCAACTTTCTAGTGCATAATGCACTCATGCGGTTCCAATTATCATGGCCACTTGGGACACGCCCATCTTTGCACGGGGTCGTCCAACTCAACTGGGTATTTATTAGTCTATTGATCTATCACAGTTGATCAAGGCACGCCTGTCCTTGTACGGGTCTTTTGGCTTAACCGGGTATTTATCATGGCCACTCAGGGCACGCCTGTCCTTGTAACGGGGTCTTCCGCTTAATCGGGTATTTTCATTATAGCCACTTAGGGCACGCCCGTACTCCAAACGAGGGTTATGTTTTCTCAATATATTATCACGCAAGCATTTCAACCACTCAAGCTAATTTCATTTTTTCCTCATTTAATCCATACAGATGCGGTTGTGCTCAAATAACAAAATACTGCAACTTTCATGCCAAAAATGCAATAATAAATGCACACGTGATCACTTACACACAATTAAACCGTCAAACTTTGCATGCTTCCCTTTTTTAAACATCATTGCCCTATTAAACTTATAAAACTTGACATATAAACCTGACACCTTGGGATTTACTCTTTCTATGTCCTTTGAAACCCTTCTAAAAATTAAATAACAAGGTTTCACATAGGGCAATTATTAATCAGGGCAAGATGGACAATAAATAGCATGAAATGGACATAATTCAACATTTAATTAAGTAGAAAATAATCATATAAAATGCACTTATCGCCATAATTGCGATAACTTATCAACCACCTAATTGTGATAGCTTATCACTTGAAACCGATAGCTTATTGTCCCTCCGACAATAGCTTATCATCATTTCCTTGATAGCCTATCGCATAGTTGACAATTGCTTATCACTAAAACCTCAATAGCTTATCCAATTTTCTCGATAACTTATCGAGTCCACTTATCACTTATCACGATAACTTATCACTACCACTTATCATTTATCGCGATAACTTATTAACTAATCCCTAATTAATTAGCACTAAGTATAATTAACCTAATCTAAACTCATCCTAATCAATTTTAACGCACTAATAAAGGGATTTGGGCGATAACTCACCCGAAAATGATTCCGGCGACACGAGCACAACAGCGGGCGGTGAGGGCTACGCGTGACTCGGTCCAAAACGACACAAGATGATGACAGATGGCTGGACAGCAGCAAAACAAAGCATCGATGAGGGCTAGTTTGGCTTCGGTGAAGGCAAACCGGTGGCGGAAACGGCCCGGACGAACGGGCGATAACAAGGGGGCAATCACGACATGTCACGGCGCTCGGTGGATGGTTGCACAATGGCAAAATAGCAGCCAAGGGGGTGGTCCGCTGGCTTGGCCAAAGGAGAAAGAAAGGGGAGAGGGGCCGAAAATGAGAGAGAGAGAGAGAGAGAGAGAGAGAGAGAGAGAGAGTTTGGAAGATATTATCCACTCCCCAAAGTCTTCGCTCATTATGCATTTGCCCCCAAAGTCTTCACTCATTAAGACCTTATCTCCCTTTGTCTTTTTTTTTTGGTAAGGATCTTATCTCCCTTTATCACTTCTCAACAAATGCTAGAAGGGCATTTTGATAATTTTACAAAGCATAGTATAAAATACTATACACATATATGGACTAGAATTTTGTACTAGCTCATATAAATCGAGTTCGGGCTTAAAAGATAAAGATTAGGCTAGATTTGCTAATGGGCTTGAAAAATGGCTAAGTGGGCTTAGTAGGCCTCATTAGGCTCACTTGGCTTGCTTGGGCCCAATTGGGCAGAAGCACGATGGGCATGAGGCACGTTGGGCCTTTGCTCGACCCACTTCTTCATGGGCTCCAATTCTCGCCCATTAACTCCTTTTCCTACCATTTTGAGCAAACCGATAAACCAGAGAATTAATGAGGTGACATCCAATAGGTTAGTCTTGAAATCCTTGAAAGTTCGATCCCCAATTTCGGATTGTAATTCATGGTCAAAATCGATCAATCGCAACTTTAATATATCTTAAACTAACAGCGGCTTTTAGAAGTTACGCCGTATTTGACCCATGGTTGACTTGATATCAATCCACATTTAACCTTTCTCGAGCCATGGATTGTCACTCCCCGAACCCAAACGGGCTCATGAAACCCCTTTGATGGCCGTGTTGAACGCGACGTCCCGGGACGCGTCACCAACCCGCATCTGAAACACGCAAAAAGGCGTATGCAAGAGAAAGCGAAATCAAACAACCCGGACAACAAATAGTAACAAGGAATAGCACTACAAAGATTCACAAATACACAAAATCAAGAGGAAAGCGTTGGTGGGATAACCTACTTCACTATACAAAAGAGGGGCATCCAAAGATGAAACAAAGCATCAAATGTCCAAGGTCCTCTCAATCAGATCCGCACATAGCGACTATCCGTCACTTCAAACTTGAAAATGTTTAACAACAAGGGATGAGATAAATCTCAATAAGTGACAACCTAAACCCCACATAGGCCAATGCGTACCTAGGCGAGTGTCCACATGCAATATAACAATCGACAAAGAAAATCCACATGAACATACTTACCTTTCCTTAAAACATCGCCAACTTTGCATATTAGTCAATTCACAATAATGCAATAACACCTAATGTACAAATCACTATCGTTTCAAGCACCATACACAAGTACATTCATCAATTCAATCAAGCACATTTCGCATGCGTGTCCAGCCACTTTCCACAACTTGGGTCAACACCCTACCGTCAATCCTCCGATCAATTCGGACTTTGTCCCGCATCAACACGCCTCGGGACCTTTCTCACGACTGGGTCAACACCTACGTGTCCTTTCTCACTTTCTCATAACCCGCATAAACATGCCTCGGGTTAGCCCTTTGATCAATCCGGACTTTGTCCCATGTCAACACACCCGAGGACCTTTCTCATGACCAGGTCAACACCCCACAATTTGCTTTCTCACAACCCGGTCAACACCCCCGCAGTTGGCAGTCCTCTGATCGATCTGGGTTTGTTCAAGCAATCACACACGCCACATAATTCAATCAATTCCCATGTCATTCACATAATCAAACCACGCCATAATATACTCAATCGCCACTCATTCCAATCAATTCATGCGGGTACCAAATTCGTTTCTTAAAGCATCACAAGTTTGCCACATTGCACAACTAGCATCCTAACACATTTTAAGGGCCCCATTTCCAAGTCATAAACTCACTACAATCACTCACAATTCCAGTATTCAAGCCGGACACAAACAGCCCACAAACCAACACGAATCACCCACTGAGCATCAAAATTGTGACGCCCCGCACCTCGGGGCTATTAACGTGACGTTCTGTTCATTATTATCTTTCGTTACACACACGCGGAAGCATACTCGGGACAATCACAACAAAAAGCACAAGCGAGATTAAGACAAACGGCATCATGAGCAAACCTTATTATTACAGTGCATGCAAATATGTTTTAACAAGCCCTTCGGGCCATGGCAACAACACATATTTTCATAGCCATTTACACACAATAAACATGTGGCTTGGGTGTCCTAAGCCCCTACTTCTCCTCCTCCTCGCTTTTCCCCGAACTTAACATGGCTCAAGCTTCCCATCATCATGCCGTCCATCGACCATCCCACGGACACGAGGGTGGAAAAAAATGGGGGATGAGTCGGGGAGACTCATGTAAGTAAACCTACTAATATCAAGCGAAGGCGAGGGGATCGCCGTTAGCACAAACCCGGCCCTTACCGCACCCGCATCAATGGCGGATCAATAGCAAAGTTCATACAAGAGAACATCAAGCATGGCTATAACATGTGCACCTTGCCTTTCAAGTCTCGATTCTACCGCCAAAACAAACTTCAAACACGAAACATGATTAAATCGAGAAATGAACCAACTACAATCAACCAAATGATCAAGAAACGGTCCAAGCAAACCGTGTCACAGCGCATCACAACTTCCTTTCCCGATATTAGAAAGTTTACTTACTCAAAACTGAAACAAGAACTAGAGAAGAAGAACGGATAGTGAGGACAACGGCCTTGGGGTCTCGGTGGCCCTTTCTTTTCTCTCCACGGCTTTCTTTCTCTCTTGGTTTTCTCTCGGTTTCTCTCGGCAACTCACGGTGTCGCCCTTTCTTTTCTTTCCTTAGCTTTTTCTCTCTTAGTTTTTCTCTCTCTTTCTCTTTCTCTCTTGGTTTTCTCTCGGCAACTCACGGTGTCGCCCTTTCTTTTCTTTCCCTTAGCTTTTCTCTCTTAGTTTTCTCTCTCTCTCTCTCCCTCACGGCTACTCTCTCTCTCTCTCTCTGGCCGAATGGCCCTTCTTTCTATTTATAGGAGGGGAAACTTGGGGCCAAAGTTTGGATGATGTAAGCGCTTATGTCATCGGGGCGCGTGAGGTCATCGCGCGTGTCATTGAGGCAATGAGGTAAGCGCTTACCTCACATGGCTATCATTAAGAACCACCAAAGTCAAGAATAATAATGGCCCATTTAATGCATGTCATCATGAAGGGCCATCAAAGTCAAGACTAATTAATGAGGCTTCTTGAACAAGCTTCATTCTTGGCCAATCATTTTCAAGCTTATTCTCTATTTCGTTTCCCCTTGGTCTGACCTCCGAAAAATGCATAAAATATCTCATTTGAAAGCTCAGAACGCGTACTTTAAATCACCAGAAGACACCAAGTCCAAATTCCAACGTTTTCATATAGAAAATGCTAAATCTTTGAAATCTGGCAAAACCGGACAGTTTTGCACTGTTCACGAAATCGGACTTGAAATCATAGTAAATGAACTCCGAAAATTCTCAAATTCGGATATGTCATAAAAAAGACCTTAATAAACATTTTTGTGAATAACACAAAATCTGATTCTCTCTTTAAATACCATTTTTGGTCACTCAAAGACAGACTAAAAATAATTCACTGGAACGGCATTTTTGTTTCTCAAAATAAGCTCTGTCTAGCATGCAAATCATCTCAGAAAATTCTCAAATTTACACATGTTATAGAAAAGGAAGTTCTCAACAACTTTTGTGAAGAAAACATTTCCAAAATCAGCTCAGAAAAGATTGTAGAAAATCAAGACGGTGTAAACATCACTAAAATTCCCATTCCGGGCAGTTTCACGTAGTCTGAAAATTAGGCCATTGTACTACTTATCTCAACTCCAAAAATTCTGAAATTAAATCATGTAAAACTTCAAAATGTTTAGAACAACTTTCCAGAAGAAAGCGTTTAGAAATTCGGATCACAAAAGTCTCCCCAAAAATAACAAAACGAAAGGGAACAAATGATCCAAAGCTAGATTTTCCAAAACAAGAGAAAACAATTTAGTTCGATTGGAAAACCGCCAAACTTAAACCATAGCCATTTCCCAAGAACTGAAATTGAGGATATTATAATTTACCTGCGGCTTCCCAAGCCCAAAAATCGATATGACAAAATTCACTTACAAGGGCAGCGGTGGCTAGCAACAATGGCGGCGACCAATCGGTTGGTGCAACAACGGTGGCGGGCGAAAATAAGGGAAGGAAGCCAGAATAGGGAAGGGAGTCAAGTGGCGAAAACAGCCGGGGGCCGGGCGGTCGGAGTGTAGCACGGCAAGGCAGACGGGCCAACCGACGGCTGGGTAGTCCGGGCCACCCGCAGATAAGGCGGCAGCTAGTGTTCGCCACGGCAAGAGAAAGAGAAGAGGGTAGTCACCGGGGGAAAAGCGGGTTAGATAAACGGCAATATTTTGCGGCGTCTGGGTGGTGGATGTGCGGCAGCGTCGCACGCCGATGGTGGCAGCTGGTTCTGGGCAGCAGGGCAGCACAAAGGGCTTGGGCGGACTAGCAACGGGTGATTGCGAGGCGGCGGGTAGTGGCCGGGCTCGGGTGGGGTGGAGCCGAGGTGGTGGCGGCTCGTCGGTAAGAAGGCGGCATGCGACGGCGAGTCGAATGGCATGTGGTGGCCGGGCGGTGAGAGGAGGCAAGCGGGTGAGAAGAGACAGAGTCGCAATCAAGAAGAGAAGAAGAAGAAGAAGAAGAAGAGAAAAATGGAAGAGAGAGAAGGAGGGATAGGGTCCGCCATGTAGAGGGGTGAGTGGACGGACTGGGGGAATTGTGCGCGGGCAAGGGGGAGAAAGAGAGAGAGAGAGAGAAAAAGTCAAATAAAATATTCAAATGCAATTCGACGGTCCTCGCTCAAACCTAAAATTAATCAAACGGCCCATTTAAAACCCTAATTAGAAATTAGGATTTGGCCCATGAGATGCTAAATAAAACACACTATTTAGGGAGATCTACTAGTCCAAATCTACACCCGGTCCAAAATTCACTTTTCACTTATCTCGGGCAATATCGATCATCTTGGCAGAATAATATCAACATCATCCAATTAAATTCATCACGAAACTCCGAGAAATTCAACACCAAAGTTTTGGCTTTAAATAACGGCCAAATTCGATCGAAAAGCGATTTTAACGAAATCTCTAATTTAAAAATAACCCAAAAGTGATCAGTTCGGATGAGATTTTATTATAAATGCATCGAGAAATACACATTTTATAAATCCCAAAAATGGGTCAAAATTCGAAATGTCATAACTCTTCCCCTTACAAAAATTTCGTCCTCTAAATTTACAACCCAACCTAATTATTCAAACAAATTAGGGTATTGGTTTCGCATCAGCTCTTTGCTTTCCCATATCGCACCTTCGGTTCTATGATGCTTCCAAATTACTTTGATCATAGGAATTGTCTTATTCCACAACATTCATTCCATTCTGTCCTCGATCCCATTGGCCTTTTCACGCATTTATACTCTATCATCCACATCTATTTCTTCATAATTTAGTATGTAGGTCGGATCCGGTTAGTATTTTCGTTAACATAGAAATGTGGAACACATTGTGAATTTGGGATAAATTCAGCGGTAGTGCAAGACAATAGGCCAAGGTGCCAATTCTCTTTAAGACCTCGAACAAACCCCGTACCTCGGGCTCAACTTCCCTTTCTTACCAAACCGTGACAATCCTCTCATCAGCGATACTTTGAGGAAAATATGGTCCTTCACTTGGAATTTCAAAACCCCACGTCTCCAGTCCCATAATTCTTTTGGTGGCTCTAAGTGATCTTAAGCTTGTCCCCAATTACCTTGACTATTTTGGTCGATTCTTGAACCAACTCGGGACCCGTAATGCTCCTCTCACCAACTTCATCCTAACAAAATGGTGTTCTCGCAAGCTCTATCAGATAGCGCTTCAAATGGTGCCATTTGACTCTGCTGATAGCTATTATTGTAGGCAAAATCGACCAGATGCAACTGTTCCTCCCAACTACTCTTAAAATCCAATACACATGCCCGCAATATATCTTCCAAAATCTGAATCGTCCTATCGGACTAGCCATCCGTTTAGGGGTGATAGACCTTGCTAAACTGTAACTTTATTCCTAATGTAGTATGAAGACTTTTCCAAAATGCGGTAGTAGATTTAGGATCACGGTCTGAGGTAATCCTTTGGCACTCCATGAAGATGGACTATTTGTCGCATGTAAATCTCGGTATACCTTTCCAAGGCAAAGTCCTTTTGCATCGGTAGAAAATGTGTTAACTTTATCAATCAATCGACTACCACCCAAATCGAATCGTGACCCCTCCGGCTCCTCGGTAATTACATTATAAAGTCCATAGTAATGTACTCCCACTTCCATCTGGGGATGTCCAATGGTTGCAACATTCCACCCAGCTTATAATATTGTGCCTTCACTTGTTGACATGTTAAACACTTGGCCACATGCTTGGCCACCTCCACTTTCATGCCATTCCACCAATAATGTTGTCGTAAGTTCTTATACATCTTTGTACAACCCTGGTGAATACTATAATTACTTTGGTGAGCTTCTACTAAAATTTCTTCCTTGATTTCTGCATCACCGAGTATATACAACCATCTATGGAACTTCAGAATATCATCATCGAATACTTGAAAATCCGATTTCCTTTTGTGACATCCATACCCAGAATTTTCTAAATCTCCGGATCCGTCGATTGTAAAGCCTTAATCTTAGTCCGGATTTCCGATTCAATCCTTAATCTTTGCAAGCAGGCTTGAGACATGAGTCACTTCAAACTTAAATTCGAATCCCGAACTCTCTCCAATAGAGTCCATTCCTTGATCATCATATGCGTGATGTTCGATTTCCAGCTCAGTGCATCCACTACTTTATTAGCCTTTCCGAGATGATACATAATCTCGCAATCATAATCCTTGAAGAGTTCCATCCAACAAGCGCTATCTAATGTTCAATTCCTTTTTGGAGAAAAAGTACCTTAAGCTTTGATGGTCCGTATAAATCTAAAATTTCTCTCTACACGGTAGTGTCTTTAAATCTTAAGAGTGAAAATAATCACAGCAAATTCCAAGTCGTGACGTTGGATAATTCAGTTCATGCGGTCTCGATGGTCACAATGCGTATGCCACTACTCTTCCGTGTTGCATTAGCACGCATCCCATTCCTCTTAGCGACGTCCTTTAAATCTCATATCCTCCCGGACCTGGACGGGATTGCCAATACTAGGGCAGTCATCAATCTCTGCTTTAACTCTTGGAAACTCCTTTTGCACTTATCCATCCATTCAAACCTCATCTCCTTCTTTAGTAACCGCGTCAACAGCATCGCTAATGCCGAAAACCTTTCCACGAAGCATCTGTAATAATCTACTAGACCCAAGAAGCTCCGAACCCCAGTCACTATTATTAGTCTCGGCCAATTCGTGATGGCTTCAATCTTTATCGGGTCCACTGCAATTTCTTCCCTAGATACCATATGTCTTAAGAATGCCACTCGGTGGAGCTAGAATTCGGACTTGCTGAACTTAGCGAGAGTACATGTTCCCTTAAGGTTCAGAGAGCTTTTTCAAGTGTATCTTGTGCTCGTGGAACTCTTGAATATATCAAGATATTGTCTATGAATGCGATTACAAACTAATCCAGAAATTCTTTGAATACCCTATTCATCAAATCCATAAAGGCTGCAGGGGCATCAGTCAACCCAAACGGCATCACTGTAAACTCGTAGTATCTATACCTCATCCTAAATGCCATCTTTGGCACGTCCACCTTCTTAATCACGGTTGGTGATAACTCGTTCTCAAGTCAATCTTAGAAAATATCGATGCTCATTACAACTGGACAAATAGGTCGTTTATCCATGGTTGTGGGTACTTATTATTAATGGTTATCTAATTCAATTATCTATAGTCAATGCATAACCTCAAAGATCCATCTTTCTTCCTCATGAACAACACGACGCTCTCCATGGAGACGCACTTGGGCAAATAAAGCCCTTATCCAACAACTCTTGCATTTGAATCTTTAATTCCTTCAACTCGACAAGAACATCCTATAAGGTGCTTTCGAGATCGGTTCCATCCATGGGGCTAACTTAATCACGAACTCCACTTCTCTATCGGTGGTAGTCCCCGCAATTCTTGAGGAAAGATATTGGGGAAATTGTACACCAAGGCTATATCTTCTAGCCTCGGCTCTCCAATTGTCGAATCAACTATATTCACCAGGAATCCCTAGCATCCTTCATCTAATAGCTTCGTCACCTCATGTGACGAGATCCAAAGATCGAGATTTCTCTTCGATTTCCTACAAACTCAAATCTAGGTTGTCCAACTAGATTGAATTGGATAACCCTATTACTACAAAAGTCCATTATAGCTTTTTGTTTAACTAACCAGTCCATAACCGACAATCACATCAAATTCATGCATAGTTAAAACCGCCAAATCTATCCTTCCTTCCCTATCACCAATCACTATCTTACAATCAAGGCATCCAAACGTAATCGGTACTTTATCATTCAACGCGACACCCCGGATCAAATAAAGCATATGTAGAATGATTACAAGGGAGACCCGTACCTATGACCACACTAGGCGTGTCCTCGCCTTCCTCCCCGCCATTGCATATACTCATCCTTGGGTCGGTGGCCTATTCTAATTAGTGCCTGAATAGCTCTGAACTGATTTCCATTCCGGGGTGGCGGTGGCAGTAGTGTAGGCGACCCAACCTATCTATTATTAAGTCACCTCCTGAAGGCGATGGCCCATTCCGCCACATATAGAACACGCTCCGCCCCTTTTTTTCGGGCAAGGTCCATTCTCAGATCTGCCTCTACATAAATGACACAAGGCATCCCGATAACGATTTGGCTTCCCGATATTTCTTTGAATTGGAGGGACAAAACAATTATTTCTCATCCGGGTCTTTTCCCAAATTGATGGTTGTCCCTAGCTGGGGCATACCGCGATCTAGAAGCGGCAGCCCGATCCATTTGATCTCGCTCAATTGCCTGAACCCTTTCATAAATCTCATGATAACCCCTCAAGTTCAATGAGATCATCGACTCTGAAGGTCCGATTTCAGCCTCCTAGAACCTCCCGGCTTTATCCTCTAGATCCTCCACCATTCTAGAGGCAAACTTGGACAACCTTGCGAACTCGGCCTCATCTTGATCCACCGACATCTAACCTGGTGAAGTCTCATAAATTTTGTCAAATTCTGCTCTCGGGCGTTTTCCAAGAAGTACTTGCCATTGAAGGTCTTTGTGAAGATGGTCCGATTCGGAGTAGTACCAGCATGGAATACTTAACCTCTGGTGACTCTCCACCAATCACTTGCATTGCTCTAAAAGCTGGTAGATTGTTAGCGTTACCTTTTCTTCCTCCGTGCACCCCGACCCTTGAAAAAGCCTTTTCTAACTCTTCCACCCATCTTGATGCAGCCTCATAAACGCCTCTCCCATCAAACTTCGGAGTTTCAACCTTAGAAACTATTCGACTAGCTTGGACATTGGCCTATTCGCATTTACTACTTTGGACTAAGATTTCCACCAATCACATTATTCCCCTAATCTCCATTATTCCCAATAATCTCGTTGGTCAAATGATTGACGATAGTAGCATTTCTTTCCCCCGTCTTTCTACTCAATAATAATCTCGCTTCCTTAAGCACCCTCCAGATTTCATCCACCACGGGATCCTCGCCATTCTAGCTTGCGGTCTACACAACTCCACCTCGACCTTAACCTCGACCCCGACCTCTACCTTGACCCGCTCATCTTCTGGGTTCTCACAAATGTTCATCCGCTATAATTCCACGCAAGAATTAGAAATCTAGGCCAACTATACTAGTCTAAAACCACAGGGCAATGAATCACAACATAAATCCACAAAGCGGTAGCCAACCACAAGCAATACCCAATCACAATCAATAGGATTCGCACTTACCTCAAGTCCTACCACATCCAAGAGACTACACATGTCATTGTATAACACCACCAAAGAATCACATCAAACAGTCTAGGGTACGATGGCACACAAGTCTCCCTAAATGGCTACCCCAAAATCATCGCTCCCTATTACTTTAGGCTTCAACCATTTTAGATCGAGCTGACCTTGCTCGATATCAAATCAACCGGGATGTCACGCCTTGAATCCCAACGAGCTCACGACATCCTTTTGATGGCGTGTTGAGCGCGATGTCCGAGGGCACGCCGCCAACCCATACTGAAACACACAAAGACGTATACAAGCGAAGCGAAATCAAACAACCCAAATAATAAACAATGACAAGGGATACCATTACAAGCATTCACAAATACACAACATCAAAAGGGAACAAAGTGGTTGGGTAGCCTACTTTCACTATACAAAAAAGAGGGCATCCAAAGATGAAACGAAGTATCAAATATCCAAGATCACTCCCGGTCTTTGAAACGGACGTGACAACTATCCATCACTCCAAACCTGAAAATGTTTAACAATGGGACATGAGATAAATCTTAATAAGCAGATAACCTAAACCCTACATAAGCCAATGCATACCCAGACGAGTCTCCACATGCAACATAACAACTAACAAATAAAATCCACGTGAACGTAGTTACCTCTCCTCAAAACATGTGCCAACTCTACATATTAGTCAATTCACAATAATGCAATAACACCCAATGTACATATCACTATCGTTCGAGCACCATACACAAGTACATTCACCTAATTCAATCAAGCACATTTCGCATGTATGTCCAGCCACTTTCCATGCCCCTGGGTCAACACCTCATGTGTCGAGTCCTCCGATCAATCGGGCTTTGTCCGCGTCAACACGCTCGGGACCTTTCTCACGACCAGGGTTAACACCCGCGGGTCCTTTCTCACTTTCTCATGACCCACGTAAACACGCCTCAAGTCAGCCCTTGATCAATCCGAGCTTTGTCCCGTCAACACGACACGGGACCTTTCTCACAACTCGGGTCAACACCTTATAGGTTGGCAACTCTCCAATCAATTTAGGCTTATCTAAGAAAACACACACGCCCACATAATTCAATCAATTCCCACGTAATTCACATCATCAAACCACGCCATAATATACTCAATCGCCACTTATTCCAATCAATCTGTCGAGTACCAAATTCATTCCTTAAGGCATCACAAGTTTGCCACATTGCACAACTAGCATTCTAACACATTTTAAGGGCCCCATTTTCAAGTCATAAACTCACTACAATCGCTCACAATTCCATTCTTTAAGCTGGACACAAACAGCCCACAAACCAACACGAATCACCACTCTCGAGCATCAAAATTCACTCACAAGTGCCGTGACAATTCAGCCACACATGCGCCCACCATTTCATCACATTCGACTCACATTCCAAGCCATAAACTAACCAGCATTAGTCTAACAAACCAGCTATTAAACCCACTAAAATCATCCACTAATTAAGTCTCTAGATCACCCCCAGTCCACCACGTTTCAACTACTGATCAGCTGTAATTTAGCTTCAACCAAAATCAGCATACCCAGCCCTAATCCATACGAGTTTAGCCTCACAAACAAGTACGATAAATACCCAAAAGTCCTATATCACGAGGGTTTAGAAATTGCTTTTATGGGCCTAAGTGAGAGCGATCAGCGTGGAGGGCAGCAAGACTAACGGGCGGAGCAACAACAAGGTCGGCACAATAGCGACTCGGACACTGCTCGGGCGATTCACGCGGGCGACGGTAAGGCGGCGGCTCAGGCAACCGGCACCTCGGCTGGTCCGGGCTGAGCAACGGTGGTGAGCTACTAGCAAGGGCAGCGATGGTGAGTGAGCCGCTAGGACGTAGACAACAGAAGCGCGCCGTCACGAGGACGGCAGATCTACTCCAGAATAGTACGGAAGGAAAAGAGATGGAGCTGCAGAGGGAGGTCTCACCAAACAGCGCCAGTGAACTGGCTTAGGGTGGAGCAACGAGGTGCAAGTTGTAGCTTGTTGGTGAGAAGGTGGTTGTAGCTGCAAGAATGGGTCGCAACAATGGGCGAACGGCGATGGTATGGGCAAAGGAGAGGGAGGCGAGCGAAAGTGAGAAGAAGCAGGAGTCTCAAATTTAAAAAGAGAAAAGGAACAAGAAGAAGAAGAAGAAAAGAAGAGAAAAAGGAAGAAAGAGAGAAAGGGGGGGACAGTCTACCATGTAGAGGGCGGTAAGTGGACATGTCCAAATAAAACGTGCAATGTGCAAGGGGAGAGAGAGAGAGAGAGAGAGAGAGAGAGAGAGAGAGAGAGAGAGAGAGAGAGAGAGAGAGAGAGAATTCAAATAAAACACTCAAGTGCAATCCGATGGTCCTTGTTCAAACCCGAAATTGATCCAACGACCCACTTAAAAATCCTAATTAAAAATTAGGATTTGGCCCACATACGCTAAATAAAACACACTACTTAGAGAGAGGTCTACTAGTCCAAATCCACACCAGATCCAAATTTCACTTTTCATTTATCTCGAGCAATCTCAACGCTGGCCACAATAATATCGACACCATCCAATTAAATTGTTACGAAACTCCGAAAAATTCGACACCAAAGTTCGGGGCTCTAAATAACGGTCAAATTCGATCGAATACGATTCTAGCGAAATCTCTACTTTAAAAAATAACCCAAGAGTGATTAGGTCCGGCGTAGATTTTATTATAAGCACACCGACGAAATACACGCTTTATAAATCCCAAAAATGAGTCGAAATTGGAATGTCGCATGGATGATCTTAGTGTCATGTAATTGCGAGGGGTCAATCACTAGTTTCAAGTACACGATCAATAAGAACTGATTTAAGGTCGTTCGAATCCATACAATGGTCAGGCGGAATCACCCACAATCCAATTATATACTATTGGTGAAACATTTTATAACCGTTCATTGATTGTCTATAATGGCTCGAAATTGTCCCTCATCAATCCTTATAATCAAATTGTCAATCCATGGTCAAGTTCTCAGGTCGTGCATACTTAATTCCTTAATAGCCTTTCCCTAATGGTTAGTCTCTCATGAATGATCAATTCAGAAGCGAGATTGAACTAACAATTGCATCGATGAATATAATCATTTCATTACATCCATAATATGTTCGAAACTTGAGGATGTCACAACATTTAAGTCCTAAGTGAATTTGTCTCACTATTAAATTTCTCATTTTCCCCCATTTACCCATTATTTTAATATTGTAATGCAATTTAGTTTTTCTACTAAAAACTACACATGGTGAAATTCCTTAATTGGCTAACCGTGCAACAACCAACTATATCCTTCTCTCATTTTCTTTTTCCTAGACTTCGAATGAATTTTTATTTTTATTGTTTTAATAGTAGCAAAATTTTCATTGAACGTTTTAAGAAAGAATTCCTATATTGGTAAAAGCGACATAATGTTAAATATATTACCGCTCCATGCCTCCCTCTAAATAAAGTGACTAGCCTTATTATTAGGTCATCATGACGTTACACAAGGTATGAAATTCGCATGCATGAAAACTAGTATATCTAGAGCCCATTATACATCAGATTTGTGGGAAACATGGAATCAGGGATCATAAACCTCAAATTCACGTATTTATCCTTGAGCCGTTCAAATTCAAGTTAAACTAGATGAAAATGGAGTTGAATTTTAATGGCCGTTTGCTTGCCTTGTCCACGTCATATTTGTTTGCTTGCTTTGTCCATGCAAAGCCACCATGTGAAATTTTTAACAACCATCTTGGAAGGAGTTGTGACTAAAGGTGCGTTTGTTTCACGAAGAATGTACCATTTCTAGAAAATATTTTTCAAGAAGTCATTTTCCAGGAAAATGACTTCGCTTTTTCGGTGTTTGACTAAAACCTAAAAAAGAACTGAAAGGTAATTTCAGTTGTTTAGTGAGAAAAAATTTGGTGGTGAAAATTATCAAAAATTTTATATTTTTTAAATTTTTTTTTTTGGAAAAGAAAGGCGCGACCAAAGGGAGGGAGGAAGAAAGAAAAAGAGAAAAAAGAAGAAGGAAGAAAAGAAGAAAAGAAAAAATATTTAAAAATTTAATATGAGCAATTTCGAAAAGTGTTTTCACCTTCTTAGATTAGGAAATTCACGTTTCTAATTTTATATATGAATGTTTTCCTTGACTGGAAAGTATTTTCGGTTGACTTACCATTTTCAAGCAAATCAAACGGTGAAAGTCGGAAAAGATTCCCGAAAAACACTTTCGCTCAAACAATAGTGTCACACCCCACAACCCACGGGCGCCACATCCCTACCATGGCCGATTACAAGTGCGACGTCTCGGGGACGCGTCACCGACCCAAAGCCCAAAACAGAGAACAAGCACACACGTAAGTAACACAACACCTAGACAATAAAACACATGACCAAGGATAGCGACACAAACAATAATTATAACTTGCATAAGCTACGAAGATATACAATATCCAGTATAGCATAAGCACTTAAATAAAAAGGGTCAATGGCCACTAGCAACGAAAGGGTAAGTGGCTCGGGATCAAACTCCCACTCCATCGGCTCTTCCTCATCGGTGGAATCCATCTCAAGGTCGGGGTTTGAAAAGTTGGGTTTAAATAGCAGTGAAAATAAATCTCGTGAGTAGGCCCCCTAAACCTAAACTAAGCTAACATGCACCTCTTGACGAGCACTAACCAAACAACACATGGTCTGAACCATAAATAACTTAGGCCCTCGAGCCCAAATCTAAAACTTAATTGACCCCGCAGGTTAGACAATTGATATATAATCACAATCATGCCACAGAATTTAATCACGGCACATATATGCATATCATTTTGTCACGACGCATGTCATGCATATGCTTGTGCTCGCACTCATGCTCATGCCTTATCGATGCATCGTCGTACACTTGCATGCTAGCACTCTTGCCATTTATCAATTTCTCCTCCGACCGCGTTAAACGCATCAGGTCCGACCCGCGTAAAATGCATTAAGTCTATCACTTGAGATTGATCTCGGCTCGCGTTAAACGCATCAAGCTCATGACACATAACTCGCATAAAACGATCGAGTTGGTTATCTTCCGTAAACCGAGCATTGTCTCGTAACATGCCTTAGGACGGGTTCACTATCCCAGCGTAAAATGCATTAGGGCTTATTGTGATCACACATTCATAGTCACCAATTTTTATCTCGAACCTCGTAAAAACGCATCAAGGCATTTTAGGTAATCACAATACACATGTCATTCATGCACACTCGTATATGCACACGCCCGTTCAATGTTTGAGATGCACACTCGTGGTTATAACGTTCATACTTGGGCATTCGAGAAATTCACGGTGAGCATTCAATTGCACAACACCACGTGTTCAATTCACAACATAATATGCTCAATTTACACCACACATATTCAATTTAATGAATCGATATGCCCAATCAATCAATTAATTCAAATCAACCATGGTACATCATTGGCACACGAAAATCACACAATTAAGCCATTAAACTTGCACAAGTCTAGGGTCCACCAAGCCTAACCTTTCTCGGCCACATAAGTACTCAATCTTGGCATCATGTAACCACTACCAAGCCATAAACAATCAGCCACTTAATGGATAAATCAAGTACACACGGCCATTCACAATTAATCATCAATTTTTAGTCGAACAAGGCCCGATAAATTCCACCATGGCCAGCCATTAATCAGTCCCCTCTAGGCCTCTAATCCACCTCCAAATCATCACATTAGGCTCCCAAATCCACCACATAAATAGCCACTACACGGCCCGATTGTTGCGCCCATTACATTCCGTATTTAGACCGCGATTAAACCACCCAATGATCCAATTGAACCTACCTTAATCGATCATCAACCAGATCACCTTAGACCACTAAATCACTTCCAAATCATCACATTGGAGAACAAAACTCACCATAGAAACAGTCACCACTCGGTCCACAAATTTCACCCGCTAAATTCACATTTTTGCCCAAATCAAGGCGCCTATGCTCAATTCACATAATAGCCTAAATGAAGACCATAATGATCAGCCACTAAAAACAAGGGAAAACCGAATACACAGATTCAAAGCAATTACGAGCTAGTGCACAGTTCTGGAATCTATTTTTAAATAAATAGTAATTCAACTCCAAAAATTATAAAATTTAGATATGTTGTACAAAACATCTTAATGAACATTTTTCATGAGAACTCGAAATCCAGTTCTAATCGTAAATACCTTGTTTTGATACTCAAATTCGGACAAAATCCGGTTCGCTCGGACAGCCCCTTATGCCATCAAAATACAATTCATTCAGTACCCAAATCATTTTGAAAAACCTTGAAATTTTTGTATATTATAGCCACAAATGTCCCCAACAATTTTTGTGAAGGAAGTATTTTGAAAATAGGCTTGGAAAAATTTATAAAAATTTGAACAGACCCGAAGGTCGGGTGAACAGTAAATCGAAAGCAGTTTTATTTCGGTCCAAAGATGGACTTCGAATAGCATTAAATGATTTGCAAAAATTCCCAAATTAAAATATGTTATACTTAAAGATTTTAAGAACAACTTTCATGAAGAACACTTCTTCAAATTCGGCCCACACAACTCACACCAAAAATAACAAAATCTCATGACACAACAGAATCGTATCGGAAATCAACAAATATGCATCATCAAGCAAACCAAGCTCAACAAACCACTAATCCAATTATCCACAGCCTTTAAACCATTATCCCTAAATCATCACCTTAGACCATTAAAGTCACCACAACTTCAGCCCCAAATTAACCCACACTAATTAACCCCTAAAATACCCTAATAACCCCTAAAACCCATCTAGAAGTGCAAATTAGCCTAATTGGGATTTAGGATTGTACTCACTTGAGATCCTAAGCTCCAAGCAAGGCTGAACAAGTGGTGAGAGTGGCTAGACAGCGGCAGTTCTCGACGGCGCTTAATGGCGGGCGGGCTGGCCCCCGACATACAAAGAATCCAATGTGGCGAAGGGAGGGGGATGCTAGTCACGGCGGACGGGAGAGAGAGAGGAGGAGTGGGACGGCTGGATGGTGCTAGGCGAGGTGGTGGTGGTGGCGGCGAATCGGCTCCGGCGGCGGCGGAGCTCCTCCGGCAAGCTTGGCCTCTCACGGCCAAGCAAAGAGAAAGATCAAAAGGAGGGAGTTGGCGTGGGAGGAGGAGATGGTCTGCTGAAGATGGGAGAAAATGGGAGGAGAGAGAGACATTGCAAGGTTTAAACATAGTTGAACCTAGTGGGTTAAGTGACCAACCTCCCATAATGCCCATCTTACCTCTAATCCAAGGGTTGGGGTTTATTCTAGACAAAATATCCAAGGGCATTAGAGACCAACATTTTCATCATTATTGGGCTGAAATACAATAATGTAAAACCCCAAAATATGCCCAAATAATCCCAAAATTCAGAGCACCATATTTAGGCCTAGGGGCAAAGCGGTAATTTTTCGGTCCCGAGTCAAATTTTCAATTTTCGGCTCTATTGATCCCAAATATAATTGGCCACATAAAAAAATGTCGTCCTTGCAAAAATATTCGTGTACACCCACGAAATTCGACACTAAAATCGGACTCAATTCCACGATCGATTTCGCTCAATTTGCGATTTTAGCGTCTCTCACTAACGGGCGGTTGTTTAAGGGTTACGAGTATCGACCTAGGGTTACTCGAGTCGTGTGATCCCGATTTCCCGAGAACGCAAGGATTTATCGCTAGTCCTGTGGGTCGTGATCGTCCGGAATATGTTCGGGATCATTCGCCGCGCATACTCTCGATTTGCGGAATCACCCACCATTCAATCGAACGTCGTCGGTCAAACCGAATCTGTCTTACCCCTTGGACCGCCCACATCAAGACAAAATATCTCCTTGCCGCTTCTCGAATCGGACTCAATTCACGGTTGAGTTCTTGGGTCCACGTACCATTTTTCCTAGTTAGCCATTCCCTATTGGTCAGTATCTCGAGAATGATCAATTCGGATGAGACTTACTAAAACGAAATGAGAAATAAAATCCGCTTTGTCGAATCCCGAAAATGGGTCGAAATTCGGGATGTTACAAAACACTCCTTAATCGTGTCTTTGATCTCCGGCACAAGTTTAGAGCATTGACAATACAAATGAAAAAGTTTGGGATATTGTTGTCACAATGGGCAAAATCTAGGGTTTTAGTGGTAGATGGAGGGTATTTTTGTCACACTTGCCCAAGTTTGGGGTGTTAGTGACAACAAAAAAAAAAAATTGAGGTGTCGGTGTCACAATGGGCAAAGCTTAGGATTTGTGATAGTAGATGGAGGGTATTTTGTCATATCAGTACAATTTTGGAGGTTTTAGTATCACAAAAAAAAAAATTAAGATACTAATGTCACATTTGACACAATTGAGGATTTTTCATAGTACATTTTCTTTTCTTTTTCTTCTCATATTTCTCTTATGAAATATCATTAGGCGTGTAGAATCCATTAGATCAATTGCTCCGTTCCCTCAACTTCACATAAGTTTTGGGAAGATTTTACATTTTAGTCATGCGAAGTTGGATAGTTCAACTATTGGCATTCCCTATTCCGTTTATTATTTTTCTTTTTTTTTTTGGGTAAAGTAAGTAGTATAAAACTTTCCAACGCACATATACTGAGCAAGTGAGGCGAACACAAAAACCTCGTGCACCAAGAGACAAAAATTGTCCCGGCAGGTACAAAGGTGTTACTGACTATCAAATAAGCGAAAGGTGCTACATAGAAAGGCTACAAGGCAGCCAATAAACAACAAAGAAGCGCTACAATGGAGGGTCAGCTGAAAAAGATCTCGTGAATACCCCAACCTGGCTTGAATCCTCCTGTTCCGAGGATTGTCTTGGACCAGCTTGAGAGAAAGGCCTTTGTCTCTAACCACTTTAGCAAGATGGTTGCGGAGAGTAGGCATACATAAAACACTATTTCTGAAGAGGATATTATTCCGTTCAATCCATATAAGATGGCACAGTGCTCCAAAGGCAAAGCAAGAAATACGGTGCACAAAGCTATTTCCACCATTGAATTTAATACCCCACCGAAGGTTCTAATTCCAGGACCCATTACGCCAAGAAAGATGACAGTTAGACGCCCAAAATTATGCTAGGGATCCCGTAACATTGCAGCCAAAAAATAGATGATCAACCGAGTCCGGTCTAATGTGACAAAAGGCGCATAAACCTTTAGTAATTCTATGGTAATTCAGGAGGAATACCTGCGTGGGAAGCCTGTTCAAGGCCATTAACCACATCAAAAAGCCATGACGTGGAGCAATATGCGGTCCCGGATGAAGGAGTCAGCCCAACCGTGTGTCCTGTTGCCCAAACCAGCTCCTAAGCCAAGTAAGAGAAAAAATTCCAGACGAATGTCCTTGCGGACAAACTGGTCCGGTGTGTCCACATTGAGCATTGGGAGAGGAGAAGCCCAAGAGTTGAATGTTTGCATCACGTTCGATTGGTGCCATTCCGAAGAGACAAAATCCCAAACCGAAGCCGTCCGAGGGATACCTGAACAATGTAACATATCCCTATTTGAGAAAATCAGATGTAGTGGGCCTTTTGGATGCCAAGAATCAAACCAAAAGGACACCGTCTTGCCATTGCCTATTCGCTATTTGAACTGCATTTGGAATGTCCGCTAAGATCCAGAATCTTCTTCCATGTCAGGGGAACAAATAGTCGGTTTGGTCACAACCCAAAAATTCTTTAATTTGAGGAAATTTGAGTGAATCCATTTACACCATAAGGATTCCCCTGTTTGTGAACAGGATCCAAATATGTTTAAGCATAGCCAGCTTTATTGTAATCAACGAGCCTACGAATGCCCAATCCTCCTTGTTTAGGAAGACAAACACGACTCCGAGGATACTTTGGCTCCACCAACTCCTAAGTCGGGACCTTTCCAAAGGAACTGTCTCAAGATCGATTCAATCCTTGCTATGAAAAAGAATTTAAGAAAAACGCAATTTATAGCTACTTTATATTTGTTATCCTTTAACCACTTCAAGAATTAAAATTGCCCATGTATACATATTCAGTTTTATATTGTGATGAGAAATTTCCATTCAGGTATTCGAAAAGGTTTTAAAAATGCTTCTACAATTGGCTGAAAAAAGATTATTTCTTTTAATATGGTGGAGTTGCTTTTCTTACTCCAAGTTGAGAATTGTGAATGAAGAGAAAAATAATATTCTATTCATTAACTAGTGAATAGTATACGAGCCTATTTATAGGCTTTACATAATAACTATATAAAGTAACAAATAAATGTAAATATATAGAATCACAGAATATCACAAATTTATATCTCTAACATCCCTCCTCCTCTGTAACGTCTTGAAATTCGACTTACTTTCGTAGTCAATGAAATCGATGTATTTCTCATTTCATTTTAGTAAGTCTCGCCCGGGCCGATCATTCTAGAGATCTTGACCAATAAGGAAAGGCTAACTAGGAAAGCGGTCGTGGACCCAAGAACTCGATTGTGAATCGAGTCCGATTTCGAGATACGATAAGGAAATATTTTGTTCCAATGTGGGTCGATCCAAGGAGAGTGACGGATTTAGTTTGACCGACAACATACGATCGGACAATGAGTGATTCCGCATGACCGAGAGTACGCGACGAACGATCCCGAACTTATTCCGGACAACCGCAACCCTGGGACTAGCGATAAACCTTTGTGTTCTCTAGGAAATCGGGATCATCATAACTCAAGTAGCCCTAGGTTACTACGCATAACCCCTAAACAGCCTCCGGTTAGTGAGAGACTTAAATCGCAAATTGAGCCGAAACAATCGTGGAATTGAGTCCGAACTTGATTGTCGAGTTTCGTGGGCGTCTGACGCGACTATTTTTGCAAGGACGGCGTCATTTTTATTTGGCCATCCATATTTGAGATCAATAGAGTAGAAAATTGAAAAATTGACCCGGGACCTAAAAAATTTACCGTTTGCCCCTAGGCCTAATTTAGAGTTCGAATTTTGAGAGTTATTTTGGGGTTTTATATTAGTTATTTCAGCCCAATAATGTGTGGAATGTTGGACATTTGTGCCCCTAGGTGTTTGTTCTAGATTTGGTCTTAGCCTTTGAATTAGGGGCAAAGTTGGCAATATTGAGAGTTGTTCACCAACCCCACTATCTCACTTACTCTATAAACTCTCTTGTCTCTCTCTTTCCTTCATTTCCTCCTCCCCAAGCCACCAGCTAGCCCTCTCTCCTCTCCCCTCTCCCGCGAGCTCTCTTCCTCTCGGCCTTACCCGGCTGCTGTCACCCCCGGTTGCCGCCGCCGTGCCCGCCGCCCACTCCTTTTTACCACCAACTAGCCGTCCTATTTTCTCTCTCTCTCCTCTCAGAATCGCTGTGAGCAGCCCCTTTGCATAAGACTACCGCCTTTGCAAGTCGCCACCGCATCGCCCGCCAAGAAGGCCGCCCGTCACCGCCGCTACCCCACCGCTATCCAGCCTCCCTCGCTACTTGCTCGGTCATGTTTGAAGCTTAGGAAATCCAAGTGAGTTCAACCCTAAACCCTAGTTAGGCTTTTTGTGCGTTTCTAGATGAGTTTTAGGGGTTAAATTAGGGTAATTTAGGGGTTAGCTTGTGGAGGCTGTTGGGGATGATTTTGTGGCGCATTTGGTGACCTAGAATGATTATTCCATCGAGGTTTGGCAGTCCATAACGTGCTGCGTGGTGGCTAATTGTTGACACCTATTTTTAATTTGCCCAAAATTAATTGCACAAAATTTAGGAATTAATTTTTTAGTTCCTAAAACAAAAAATATTTAGTTTTTAATTGCATTGCATATAGAAATTAGGCACATTTGCATCAATAGGGTCTATTAAAAAATTTTCAAACTTAAAAAAAAAAAAATTTGGATCTGGACCGGGCCGAGTTGGGGCTGGGCCGACCCGGCCCTTTTCTTCTTCTTTCCCCGCCCCGGCGCACGGGCCCCCGGCCCTTTCCTTTTCTTTTTTTCTTTCTTTCCTCCCCGCGCGGGCCTCGGCCCTTTTCTTCTTTTTTCTTCCCGCTGGGCCCAGCCCGCTTTCCTTTCTTTTCTTCTTTCCCCCCTTCGGTGGGGGCACGACCCGCCCTTCTCCTCCTTCCTTCTTCCCCGTCGCCCGTCATTGTCCCCTGCCCTGTTCACCTCTGTTTTGCGATGGCAAAGCATGATGCACGCTGGCGCCCCGCCGTCACCATCGTCGGTGGTCGGAGGAGGCTCGGATGAGCACGCCAACAGGACCGGCATTAATGGCCAATCCGTCTTTCCCATTTTCCGTGTCCTGTGCTCTTCCTCCTTCTTGGCCCCCTCCTGCTCTACCGGTTTTCGCAAATGGCCCACGAAAGTCATGGGAAGGTGTAGATGGGTGTAGGCCATCATCCACGCAACAGGTGGGGTAGAGAAGATGCGGCCTTAGTCTATAAAAGGCCAAAGAGGAGAGAGAGCACCCAGTCGGCCATTTCAAGGAAAATAGAGCAAAAGAGAGCAAGAAAGAAATAGAGAGAGAGAGAGAACCAAGGTCCGTCGGACAAAAAGGAAAAACCAACAACGCCACCGTCATCCACGGGCAATGAAAAGCCCCCTGATCTTGGGTCGGATGGTAAGCTCTCGGGTCCCCCGCCTCATTTCTCCCTGTTTTATGTCGGGGTGTGGCGGAGGGACGCCCGGCCGTGTCGCACAATTCACATTACCATCATCGGTTCCGGTCCCTAGTCTGCGTTAGGAACGTAGCCTTCAAAGCCGTGGGATGCGGAAAGGTTGAAATCCCGATTTTAGCGCCCCCCCTATTTGATGAAATGCCTCAAAGAGGCGACGACGTTTTTTTGCCCGGCCGGGCGAGCCGACGTCGGACAAGAAGCGCAAGGCGTAAGAGGCTCGGGACGGTCCCAAAAGGCTAGATTTGGGGCCCGACGGTGCTGGGTCACCGTGAATGGCCAATTTTGGCCCCGCCGTCACTTCCCTTTGCGGATCTTTGAATCCGGGTTTGACTCGACCCGGATCACCGATCCACCGGGGTCAACGCTTCGGTCGGATCCATTGACCCGGTCGATTCAACCAAGCCCGAATCAACTAATCCGACCGGGTAAATGCCGGGTCAAATCCGACCCGACCTGTTTTTTTATATTATATTATATTATATTATATTATATTATATTTTTATTTTATTTTATTTTATTTTAAAAATAATAATAATTTAAAATTTTAAAAATTTTAAAAAGGGTTTTTCTTTTCCTTTTTCTTTTCCATTTTTAATTTAAAAATTAATGAAAAAAAAAAAATTTTGAAAATTTTTTTTTCTTTTCTTTTTTGAAAAAAATTAATTTTTTAAAATTTTTTTTTTATGTGACTTATTTAAGTGTTTTAATTTATTATTGTAATTATTATGCATGTTATTGTTTTATTTAAATTAGACAAGCTTGAGGTTGCACGGTAGTACCTTGCATGTTTTTACTACTATCCTGTATTATTATGCATGTTTTTTAATACAATTGCATGAACTGTTGTGTTTTGAATGTCATCTGACTTAGTTAGGATTAGAACCCTAGCATTGCATATTTATTTCGATTGCTAATCGTTTCGATTATGCACTTATTTGATCACCTCACATGTTAGGAGAAAGGTCTTAAAATCAATCTCAAATTTGTCGACAAATGTTTTCAAAAATGAATAGGGTAGAAAGGTATCGAAAGGGCATTAGTCATCTAACTAATGTAACCAAGTTCCCGAACTCGGTTAATCTCTAGTTCATAGGGTGATTCTCCCATCATCTTATTTGGATTTCTAATCGACCCACCCCAAATCGATTAGTGGCGACTCCTTGTTATAAATCACTTGCATGTTAAATATTTAAAACCTAAGTCATGATATGGTATGGGCTTGGAAGAGGCCGAGTTAAGTCTCGAACATAGACTTAGCACGTGCGGCGAGCCCTCTTATTTTTCGCATGTCATTCGAGAAGGCTCGGGAGTTCGGTCACGATAGTGGCGACTCACTGGGGAAATTGCATTTTCTAAAGTGGACTTAAACCAAAATTTCTACCTTGTTCAAAATAATTTTTGTCCGCAGCAAGGACTCGGTATGATCTCGACATTAAAGTGTTATTTGTCTTGCAAGTTCGAATTAATTGTTTATAAATTGTTATGCATGCTTTAATGATTTAGCACTACACTATGGCACACACAACCATACCTTGCCGGACTGGGCGCACAGGGGCATTTTAGGATGGTGTTAAGAAAGATACAACCTCGAGCGTAAGCCCACGATGTAGAGGTTACCTTTCTTTTCCCCAAAAATTATTTTTAAAAAATCGTAAAGAAATATCTTTAGCCACTATTCACGTGAGTATAAGATATTCCTTTTGATTTGATCGAGGTTAAAAGGACTTGACACCGACGCGAGATTGCGACGGTCGGGGCACCTTTTTACTTTCACTTTCTTGAGCTAGTCTAGATAGAAATCAAGCTTCACTCCTCATATGCATGTCGTTGTGATTGTCATGGCTCAAGAAAATGTATATATTCTATCCCTTTTCATTTTTTTTTATTATACAACCTACTTATTCAATTGATTTGTTATTGTTAGGCCACACGTTGATTGCACTCTATATACCAGAGATATGCTTATTACGGAGTTTGTCCGTAAAGATAAGCGCCTCCAGAGACCATGGTTTCCTCATCATTTATAGAATGAGTATCCGAGAAGGGCACTCTTTTATTAAAAAGCCTCTGTCTTTTATATTTCATAGTAATTATGTTCGGGGTTTTGGTTTTCTTCCTTAAAAGTGTTTTTGGGTTGTACTAATGCTAATATGACTCGGGCCACTTTTTATGCTTTAAATAAAATTTTTTGCCCCTTAGTGACACCACCGCGGCCTTTGGCCCAGTGGTATCCGGGGATGAGGCGTACGGTCCGAGGCGGACCCGGGGTTTGAAATCGGGGATGCCGCCTGTAATGAATATATAAATAAAAAATCTTTTTCCTCATTTTTTCTTTGCAAATAAATAAATTATGCAATAATAATATGACTAGGCCATAAAATGATTCTTTATTGAGCATTATACTCATTTATTTCAAAGTTTTCCCGGAAATTAAAAAAAATGGCCAAGAAAACGTCCGCCTCAATAACATGGTAGACGAGATGAAGATGGTCCTCAACGCAATCTAAAATCTCACAAAGCAGGTGGAATTCATTCAGGGCAAGCTCATGCCTACGCTTGTAGCAGTTGAGGTGGTGTTATCACCACCGTCCACTGAAAAGACAGCCTCCGCTTAGCGATAGCAAAATGCCTCCGTTAGAGGACGATCCGCTTCTCCTTCATTGTCGGGAAGCCTCGAACTGAAGCCGCACCGACGATAGAGTATGGCAAACGCCTTGCAAAAGTCAAGGAGATTTGAAATAGCTATAAGGCACGCAACATCTTTGTTCCACTTGACCTGTCTATATACAAATGGGTCAAAGTACCAAAAAAGTTCAAGATGCGGAATTGAGAAGTATGATGGTACCTCATGCTCCAGGCATCATCTACACATGTATCATGTGCAAATGACCCAATACATTGATAATGAACCCCTCATGATTCAGACTTTTTAAGCAAGTTTGATAGGATCAGCCCCGACATGGTATATGTAAAAGATACGGATGCTTTTAAGTCTTGGGATGATGCCGCTGATGCATTCCTCAAGCAATATCAATTCAACCTCAACGTCACCTTTACTCATGATGATGATCGGAACGCTACCGAGAAGAAGAAGGCTGAGTCCTTCAAGGAGTACGCCACTAGATGGAGAAACTTGACCGCCTGGGTTACCCCACAACTCACCGATTAGGAACAAGTGAAGTTGTTCATAAAGTCGCTTTTTAAATGCGAATCGACACCGCCTGGTTGGTGCCTTTCGCTGAATCCCTTAATCGTCTTGCTTCTGTGGGCGAAACGAATTGAAACGGGACTACATGAGGGGTGGTTCCACAGACCCCACTTTCAAGAAACTCGGCATGAAGAAGGAAAAAGAACCCTTGATAGATGCGGATGTTGCATACACCTAAACCGTCCGTCCTTTCCCAATGGTTCGGTGAGCAAAGGACGAGAACCGGCCTCAAGCCGTAAGCAAATCCCAAAGGCAAAATAACAAAAAGCAATTCACGCCACTCCCTTTGCCTCTGTCTCAAATTATGCCTATTCTCCTGGAAAAGAGGTTGCTTGCTAAAGAGCCAAAGCGTGAAAATCCTGAGCATTTCCCCAACTACGATCCTTCCAAGGCATGTGACTATCATTTGGGCGAAATGGGACATTCCGTCAATGACTGTGTTGTCCTGAAAAATAAGATCCAGAAATTATTGGATGCAAAGATGTTTTCATTCCGCAATATACCACCCAATCAAGCAGAAAGGCGCAGATGTTGTCATTGAGTAAACTGAAGGCTCAATTTTCCTCCCTTAGAATAGAGGCATATTTAATAGTTTGAATCCTCCCCTATGTGGGAGCCTTTCTTGCTTTCTAAAGTCTCCGCTGTTTTCTAAGATTCTCGGTTTTCTGAATTTTAATTATGCTTTGGAATTTTAGTATTGCAATTTCCATTCCAACAAATGTAATTCGCTTGAATTATTCAAAAGAATTACAAATATTTTGTTTTGAGGGCCTGAGGAAGTATCCCAAACCGCCCATTGATGATATCCAGCCATGTAAAGGAAAGTGTTTTGAGGCCCGAGCTTCCTCGTGCTTTCTTGTTTTTAAGCTTTTGAAAATAAAATAAGTGTTTTATCATTTTTCAAAAGGGCAAAAAAAAGAACAATGGTGGAAAAACGTGCATACTCATAGCCTTATTTATTTTTTTAACTCGCTCACTTCGTGTCTCAGAACATACTCCTTTTTAATTTGTTTTTACAAATGAGACATTTAGAAATGACACAAACTGAAGAGTACATCAAACCCCAATGATGCTAGCGGACCAACTCATCCGATAAGGGCGGGTTCGAGTGAAGGGCATCCAACCTTCAAATGAAACATGGGGCAAATCTTATTACTACCAATGGGTGATATCAGCCCCAGAAAGTCAATGAGAATGCTGAGCATTCCTTGATTCCATGATGAGCGAAACATCATCTCGTACAAAAAAATCAAAAGGCAGATCAAGAAAAGATTACCCCTTTTTGAAAGAAAAAGGTATGTCTCATTTCTTAACAAATTTTGGAAATGACATTTTATCCCTTTTCTTTTGTAGATAATGAATCGGGAAACATGCTAGACTCGGCGTGCTAGCAAGCCAAATAGAACACCAATGTTAGGACTTCTCGAATGAAACACGACGAAGAAGTGCTTAATTGAAAGAGTAGACTAGGGGCGTGCGATCTCAAGTCCATCAAAAGGGTGTATTTCATTCCTAAAGTTCATCCACTTTAGCATAGAAATGACACATTCTTTCCTTTTATATAAGACAAAATTGAGTAAAGAACACTCATGGTAGCAAGTCTAACCGGAATGGGTTTCGCACATGAAAATAAAGCGCATCAAGGCCGATTCGACAACCATCGAAGTCTCGGCGATGGTCACGCCCCACGTTTGTCAAAGACTTTTAAAGTAGAGATTAACTTTGTTGCGAAGATCCTCATGCAAGCAATTGTACATGCATGTGCAATCAAGAATCGAGCATTCACGGGAAATTCCTCGACACCTTTGGAATTGCACAGCACATGCTGATAATAGAATCCTCTATCCGAAGCATCCCTAAATATAGAGGATTTCATTTGAGTTTCGAGACTAAGAGCATGGAGGAGGCGGGAGGGAGAGAGAGAAGGCTGAACAAAGTAAAGAGAATAAAAGACTCTGCTAGCTTTGAAGGCAAAATGGAAGAAGGGTAATCATATCGTTCTCAATTCACATTCAATCCTCCCATTTCTAACATAAGCTCCTATTTTTGTTAGAAGGGAATTATCGACATCCGAGAGAACTCAAGGAGTTGTCAATTTAATTTCAAATGAAGGGAATCACAAAGGGTAATGTTATATCATTCCCAATTTCTATCCCTTAAAAAGCCGTTTACTAACATAATCTTTCTTATTACCTTATAGGTGTACCTCTTTGTCATAGCACAGATAAGTATGTCTTTCCCTAAAAACTTTTCTCGTAAAAGTACAAAGAAACAAAGAAAGATGAAGCATGTTAAAGTAAATGAATGCTTAATCTTCCTCCAGGTGCATCACATACCTTTTGAAAAAAAATTTGCATGGTAATTTTTCCTATTTAATTCATCAATTCCCTGTAAAAATTTTGACAACTCGACGAATGATGTCGAACTAGTCCGATGCATTGAGCGAGGTGTGATAGGATGATGAGAGCAATTCTTAGTTCATATACATTCTCACGTACCAAACTCCTGCAAGATGAGTGAAAAGGTTTTATTTCTACAAGGTGAAGGGATTTCTCGCATAAGGTACGATAGCCAAAATGACAAGAGGTAATTCATTTCTCTGCCCCATATATTACCATCGATCCTTTGCTTGACTATTTTGAGCCCATACATTCGGAGGTTCCTTTTAAATTACCCCTGTCAAGAACCATCCTACACTGGGGCAACTTGAGGTAAATCGGCATTACAGGGAGAATTCAAATTCAGATGGAGCAAGAAGAGCATCCCCCTTTTTCGATCACCGCTCCGTGGCTTCGGCCTCGTCGTCTTCACGGGTCTGATGGCCCTCGACAGAGTCCTCCAAGACAAGCACACCATTGACGGCTGGACAATCAAGGCTAAGAGGGCTTTGTCAAGAGAGAAGTAACAAACTAATGCCTGTCCAAAAAATACCAATATCTTATTAATAATAGTGATGTTTTCACCGAGCAAGACAAGAAGGATGAAGAGTTTGTAATATCTAAAAGTTTCTATGATCATCACCGCAACAGCTCGCACTAGGTGAAAAAATAAATAGAAATTTTCTTGCTCTCACTTGCATTAATCTTTGAGTGTCTTTATTACATATGAACTCTCGCGATAATTTAAATGTCCTAGGATGACGAAAAGTAATTCTTTTTCTATCCCATACACTTATATCCCTTACTAGCCTAATTGAGCGGGCAATTTCATTTCATACGAACCCAATTAGTGATCATCCCCCACACCGGGGCAAGGCAAAAGTCACCACAGTTTGAGCATCACGGGCCCAAGTACCGAATGAAGATGAAGACTCCAAGAGCCTAAAAACATTATTCTATTCAACTTTATTTAGACTAGTCCTGATAACACCGAGAGAGAACAACAAAAGATACTGAAAACTAGGGGCATGAAAAAGCGGTGTGTCGATAAAAGTAAGGCCAATGCCCATGAATAAAAACAAAGAAAAAGAAAACGGGACAAGATGAAAAATAATGAAGTTTTAGCTGAGGAGATATTTGAGCGTGGTAAAGTGCTCTCAAATACCTCAAAGTTATTAAATGGTGGAAAATAGACAACCCCAAAGGATTTAGACTTGAGTTCTCCTTCAATACAAATTCCTACCTTAGGAACACTGTCTTAGCAAAGATCATGCACATGATAGATGAACTTATTCTTGAGAAAGCAATTGGGACAGAGATCGAATGATATCCAGGAAAATGCTTGACGCAAAAGCTCCTCAAGAAAAAGTTGTCAAAGATACTAAAACATAGGATTAACCATGGGAGTCTTCCAAAAGGATCCTAATGGTGGAAAAGAAGACTGGTAACAATGCCAAGATGATCATCAATTCTCACCCTTACACACATTTTTTAGCCTAACGATCATTTCGTTCCTCAACCTGTGAATCAAACCCACATTACATCCTTCATGAATTCCTTTTGACTAGGGCACTTGAATTAACGTGGAATTTCAAATGTTTATAAACAACGCTTGAGGAAATGCGAGCAAGACTACTTTATCTCTTTTGCGGGGTTCTTGACTTGTAAACTCAAAGATAATTGTAGAATATTTTCTTTTCATGGCCTTGACTTGGACAGTCACCTTTGTTAAGCCATTGATCAAGCTACCATTGCGACCTCAAGAAGACCTCTCAGATTGGTAGCATCGCATCCGCTTTACGAGAAAAACTCAGACCCTTGTTGATATGATAGCGGTTAGATTGAGTGTTTTCGATGTTCCCACATTAATGGTTGGAACAAACAACCATTTTCAATGATAGTGAGTGGAAAGTCCTTTCTGACTGAAAGTCCCTCATTTATCATCTTGAGAAAGTCCACCTTACGAAAAAAAATTGTCTTGATTGACCCTCGGTGGATTTTTGGTGATATAAACATGGTAAAATCATCATGCATGAACTTTCAAATGCACATTCCGGAATAGCCCAGCTTGTATATCCTTGATGAATGCATACATGTTTGTGCTAATCGTCTTTGACAGCTCAGAGTTTTAATCCTTAGTAATAGAATACAAAAATCCGAGTACTGGAGAAGTCCTCATTATCATCTTAGGGGAGATGCCTTGAAAAAGGTCGGTTATTCAACAGAGGCAAATCATCAAATCCTCGAGCGAGGACTCCTGTGTGCTCATCGTTTGAGTCTTTTTAAAGACCTCTTTGGCGAGGACCCACCAGACAAACCAACAAATCCTCAAAGCGAGGACCCCTGTGTGCTCATCGTTTGAGTCTTGGGTTGTTTATTTGGCGAGGACCCACCAGGCAAACCATCAAATTCTCGGGCAAGGACCCCGGATGCTCATTGTTTGAGTTTTTCAAGACCTACTGGCGAGAACCCACCAGGCAAATCATCAAATCCTCGAGCGAGAACCCCCATGTGCTCATTGTTTGAGTCTCTCCAAGAATAAACTGACGAAGACCCACCAAGCAAACCGTCAAATTCTTAGGCGAGGACCCCTAGGTACTTTGGCAAAACAATCCCCATCCAAGGCGACCAAAGATAGGTTTAGGTCATAGGCAAGCGAGTCAAGGCGATCAAGAAAGGTTAGGGTCCTAGACAAACGAAATCTAGTCGTATGATCAAGATAGGTTCAGTCCTAGGCAAGCGATTTCCTCGATCGGGGTGACCAAGAAAGGTTCGGGTCCTAAACAAATAAAATCTAGTCAGTCAAGGCGACCAAAGAAAGTTTAGGGTCCTAGAAAAATAAATTCCAGTCAGTCAAGGCGACCAAAGAAAGGTTCGGGTCATAGACAAATAAAATCTAGTCAGTCAAAGGCGATCAAGAAAGGTTGGTCCTAGACAAACAATGAAATCCAGTCAAGGCGACCCAAAAATAGGTTCGGGTCCTAGGCGAGCGATTTCCCAGTCAAGATGACGAAAAAAAGTTCGGTCATGGACAAACCATTTCCCCGTCGAGGTGATCAAGACAGGTTTGGGTCCTCGACACACAAAATCAACTATCTGAAATTACTCTACCCTTCGCAAGGTAAATAACCCCAGGTATGTTTTTATTTGTTTTAGCACGCATCATCTTATCTCATAAAAAAAATGAGACTTACGGTCTCACTAAAAATAACATTCATCAAGTATGCATGGGTCAAATTTAGGTGTCATTCTATCTTTGAACATAACCTCTGCGAACTCAATCTCTGCGAGCTCACCTTCAAAGAGGGGCATTTGTTGCCACCTATTTTTAATTTACCCAAAATTAATTGCACAAAATTTAGGAATTAATTTTTAGTTCCTAAAATAAAAAATATTTAGTTTTTAATTGCATGCATATAGAAATTAGGCACATTTGCATCAATAGGGTCTATTGAAAAATTTTCGAACTTAAAAAAAAAAAAAAAAAAAGTTTTGGATCTAGATCGGGCCGAGTTGAAATTTTGGGCTAAGCCGCCCTTTCTTCCCTTTTTCCCCAGCGAGCGGGCCTCCGTTGCTTTCCTTTTCTTTTTTTTTTTCTTTCCCCCAGTAGACCTTGGACCTTTTCTTTTTCTACTTCCTTTTGCTTGAGCCCAGACTTTCCTTTTCTTTTCTTCTTTTCCGCTCGGTGCAGGCTTGGCCCGACCCTTCTCCTCTTTCCTTCTTCCCCACATCGCCCGTCAGCTGTCCCTTGCCACCATTCGCCCCTCTGTTTCGCGGCGGCAGCGTGGCCTTGGCCAGCCAAGCTTGTCTGCCATCGTCGGCAAGTTAGAGGAGGCTCAAATAGGCATGCCAGCGGGTAGCATTAATGGCAGATCGTCTTCCCCATTTCGGCTCCCGTAGCTCCTCCTCCTTCTCGGCTCCTGCTCTTGCTACGCCTTGCTGCCGGCCTGAATGGCCCACGGTAATGGGAGGCGGTCACGAACCAGCAAATCACGCCGGCCCGGAGGGAAGCGAGAGAAGGCGTCGTCGTCGGCTATAAAAGGTAGAAGAGGAGAGAGGCCCGATCGCCATTTCGAGGAAAATAGAGCGAGGAGAGAGATGAAAGAAACAGAGAAAGTGAGAGAGAACCGAGGTCCATCGGGACAAAAAGGGAAAAGCCAGCAACGTCGTTATTGCCCCCGGACCAGCGAAAAACCCTGTCTGCCCGCCGGGCGAGTAAAACTCAGGGCCCCGACTTGCCTCACATTTCTCTCTATTTTCTAGAGCGATTAGGGTCGAGACTTCGCGCCCGACCGTGTGTAGCGATTCTCGGCCTATGCCCTCGCCGGTCCCGGTCTCCAGTCTCGTTAGGGGCCGGAACAGGTAGCCCGTCGGTGACCTCGCCCGAAGAAGGTCGAAAAACCCCATTTTTCGCAAGCACCCCCTACTGTTTGATGAAATGCCTCAAAGAGGCTAATTTGTTTTTTGGCCGCCGGCTGGCGAGCCGGACGTCGGACGGTAAGCGCACGGTAGAGGAGGCTCGGGGACGGTCCCAGAGGCCGAATTTGGGGCCGGCGCCGGTCTTGGTCACCCCGCGGATGGCCAATTTTTGCCCCCGCCAAGACTTCCTTCCCGGATCTCTCGAATCCGGGTCCGACCCGACCCAAATCACCGATCAGGCCACTGGTCAACGCCTGGGTCGGATCTATTGACCCGAGTCGGACCCGACCCGACCGGTTTATATTATATTATTTTATATTTTTATTTTATTTTATTTTAAAAAATAATAATTAAAAAATTTAAAAAAGTTAAAAAGGGTTTTTCTTTTCCTTTTTATTTTTCGTTTTTAATAAAAAAAATTAAAAAATAATTAAAAATAACAAAATTTCAAAAAAAAGTTTTTTTTCTTTTCTTTTCAAAAAAATTATATTTTTTTTAAAAAAAGTTTTTTATGTAACTTATCTAAGTGTTTTAATTTATTGTTGTAATTATTATGCATCTTTGTTGTTTTATTTAAATTAGACAAGCTTGAGGTTGCACGGTAGTAACTTGCATGTTTTTACTACTATCCTGTATTATTATGCATGTTTTTAATATAATTGCAAGAACTATTGTGTTTTGAATGTCATCGACTTAGTTAGGATTAGAACCCTAGCATTGCATATTTATTTCGACTGCTAATCGCTTCTGATTATGTACTCGTTTGATCACCTCACATGTTAGGAGAAAAGTCCTAAAATCAATCCCAAATTGCCTGACAAATGTTTTCAAAAATGAACAGGGTAGAAAAGTACCGAAAGGGCATTAGTCATCCAATTAATGTAACCAAGTCCCCGAACTCGATTAATCTCTGGTTCGTAAGAATAGGGTGATTCTCCCATTATCCTATTTGGGTTTCTAATCGACCAACCTCAAATTGATTAGTGGCGACTCTTTGTTATAAACCACTTGCATGTTAAATATTTAAACGCTAAGTCGTGATATGGTATGGGCTTGGAAGAGCTCGAGTTAAGTCCCGAACATAGACTTAGACGTGCACGGCAAGCCCTCTTGTTTTTCGTGATGTCATTCAAGAAGGCTCGGGAGTTGGTCGCGATTAATCGATCATGGGGTTGTGATTTGGACAAAAATTGTGATTTTGGCGAGTAAAATTTGTGAGCTAAATGATGGCTATTTTCGTACTTATCTTGTGGCTATTTTACGGGCTTAGTGTGATGATTTAGTTGAGGTTTAATGACCCGTATAGTGCTGTGAAGTGGCTGTGCATAGGCACCTCAAATTGGGCGAAAATGTGAATTTGGCGGCTGTAAATTGAAGACCGAATGGCAGCTGTTTTCATGGTGATTTTGGTGGCCTAGCGTGATGTTTTAATCGAGATTTAGTGGTCTGTGGTGTGCTGAATGGTGGCTGAGCTTGGGCGCATTGATTCGAGCAAAATTTGTGGAGTTGGCGGGTGAAAATTGTGATTCAAATGGTGGTTGTTTTCATGGCGGTTTTGGTGGTCTAATGGAATGATCGAGAAGTGATTCGATGGCCTAAGACGGACTGTTTGTGGCTGGTTTAGTATCGGGATGATTCTGGCCGTAATTGACTATTTGAGGTTTTAGAGCGAATAACTTAGGAAACGGTGATTGACTCGAGAGGATGCTAAATTAAATGTGGCTTGAATGTGATTGTGTGATGCTCTATGATATGCTTGGCATGGCCAAATTATGAATTGTTTGGTAGGCAATCAACATGTGGTTTTAGTGCTTAATTGCGTGAATTTGGGTGCTAAACTCTATGTTGTGATTGATTTGGATTGGTTGATTCATTGATCATATTGAGAAATGAATTGAATATGTATCCAAATCATGTTGAGTGCCCAGATGGGGAATTCACGAATGTCGAGTGTGACATTGTGGCCCTGTGCGTGCATCTTGAGTATGGGCATATCATGTGCATTATGCGTGAGTGCACAAACAGCATGAGCATGTGATCACCTAAAAACCCTGATGCGTTTTTCGTAGGGTTCAGATAATAATTGGTGTTTGTGAATGAGTGATCACATAAAGCCCTGATGCGTTTTACGCGAGGTATTGAACCCGGCCCTAAGGCGTTTACGAGAGACGATGTCTGAACTACCGGAAGATGGCCAAACCTGATCGTTTTACGCTGGTTATGTGTTATGAGCCCGATGCATTTTACGCGGGCTAGAGATCGATCTCAAGTGATAGACCTAATCGTGTTACGTGAGTCAAACCTGATCGTTTACGCGGGTCGGTGAATTTGGTAAATGGAAAGTGTGCAAGAGTGCACGTGTGCGATAATGCATTGATGAGGCATGAGCACGAGCGTGAGCACGAACATATGCATGACATGCATCGTGACTAAGCGATATGCGTATATGTGCCGTGATTAAGTTCTGTGCCATTAATGCTCTTATTTATAAAAGTGTCTAACCTGCAAGGTCAGTTAAGTATTGGATTTGGGTCCAAGGGCCTAAGTCATTTATGGTTTAGACTGTGTGTGTTATTTGGTACTCGTCGGGAGGTGCATGTTAGCCAGCTTAGGTTTAGGGAACCTATTCATTGAGATTTATTCTCACTGTTGTTGAAACCCAATTTTTCAGACCGTCAACCTTGAGGATGGTAGGCGACCCGATACGTTTGGGAGGAGCTCGGCTAAATATAATTGCCTGACCGCCGAGCCATATACCCCTTTTGATGGTGGTGGCCATTAGCTCGCTTTTGACTTTTGAGTGTGAGCTGTAAACGAATATTGTTTATGTTTGCCATATCAATGCAAGTGTATATTTTGTAACCCTGTTGTTATACTACCCTTGGTCTCGTGAATGTTTGGTATGGGTGTTTAAGTTTGCTTCGCATGTGCCTTGTGCTCTGTTCATTTGTGTTGGGTCGACGACGGCGTCCCGGGACGTTACGCATGAATCGACCTTTGCGAGGGATGCTGCGTGCGGAGAGGTGCGGGCGTGACATCCTCAAACTCAAGATGATTTGAAAGAAGTCCACTTGAGTTTGGAGAATAGATTCAGAAAACGCCTAAGTGGATGTGTTATAGTGAAGACATTAGCGAGTCGATAATCGGAGGAAGTAGATACAAGTTGAACAATGCCACAAAGACATGATATCAAATGAAATGATAGTTTATTTTAATGTGCTTAGTGCATTCATGAAAATATCATTATGTGCAATTTTAATAGCACTCAGGTTGTCATAATAAACTATCGTTCCGCTATGATGATGCACACCCATATCTTCAAGTAGCTACCATATCCATAATAACTCTGATGTTGTATCGGCAAGAGCTCAATTTTCTGCTTCTATACAAGAGCAAGCGACAATAGTCTGTTTCTTGCTACACTATAATATAAGTGAGTTGCCTAAAAAAGAAACAAGACTGTAGTGGAGCGACGATCTTGAGGGTCACTAGCCAAGTCAGCATCAGAATAAGACGTCAACTCCAAGGTAGAATATATAAGCAAAAAATAAAGGTCATGAAATAACGTACCCTTGACATAGTAAAGAATTTGAAGAACTGCAGCAAAATGAGTCATACGAGGCACGGTCATGTACTAAATAACAATATAAACAACGAAGCGATATCAAAACATGTAATGGTGAGATATATAAGACTACCAACCAACTACCAATAAAGTGTAGGATTTAGAAAAAGAGTTTCATCCTTGTTGAATTTTGCATTTGACTTGATGGAAGTAGAAGCAATCTTCGTATTAGTGAGCCCAGCTCGAGAAATAAGATTAGTGGCATATTTTGCTTGAGAGAGATAATAACCAGAAGCATTAGACGCAACCTCCAAGCCTAGAAAATAGCTAAGTTGCCCAAGATCTTTCATTTCAAACTGTTTACTAAGATAATGCTGGAGTTTGATAATGCCGGTCTGATCATCGTCCAGTAATAACCATATCATCCACATATAAAAGTAGTATAATGTACCCATGATGTGTGCGCCAAACAAAGAGAGCATGGTCATAAGAACTGGATTTAAAACCAAGAGATTCCATAGTTAAGCTAAACTTGGAGTACCATGCACGAGGAGCTTGCTTCGATCCATACAATGCTAGACGAATCGGCAAACTTTATTAGATGAATGAGAGTGATACAGCCTAGCTTCAAGATCAACTCATTTAGCCAAGAAGATCGGGTCATATTCAAGCTAGACAAATCGATAAGAGTCTTATCGATAAGGTCGATAAGAGAAAAGTCCGCATCTTTGACTTTGTCATTTTATCGACAAAGAGAAAAGCCTCATCTTTGATTTTGTCATTTTCCATGCATCAAAACTTGCATCAAGACTCCTTGAGACGGCCACTAACATTGGAAATATTATACATTTAATAGTTCATAGTTTCTAAGTGCTTCTAATTTCTATGTACTTTAATAGCTTATGGTTTCTAGGTTTAGACTTTTGCTCTTCTTCTTCTTCTTTTTTTTTTGTATAAAAGGGCCTCAAGTCCATGCAAACAGACAGACTGAATGTGATTAATGAAATTTGTCTATTGCAATTCTCTTGAACCTCGAAGAGTTCAAACCCCTTGAAAACTTAGAAGAGTTTTCACACCGTCCTTGAAGAGTCGGAGCTTTTCAAGTCTGCATCATTGAATAGTTGCAGCCATCATTCTCGAAGAATTAGTACCCTTTCAACTTCCTTGGAGGCCTAGAAGAGCATCCTTGATGTTCCTTTCCTTTCCCGCATTTTGACCAATCACAACCGTCCACTTCCTTTTGAATTCGACAACTCCATAGTAATTATCTGAAAAACTCAAAACACAAAAGTTGTAGATCCAGGAGCCTTTGTTCTTTTGGTTTTAGAATCGGTCATTCGACCGATTCGGCTGAGTTCGCCCATTTTCCCAAACTAGCGCAAAACTAAAATTCCTACTCGATTTTGCAACGGAATTTCCATGTGTACAAGTCACTCCCGGATCTTGTTATTTGAGTAGTCGACTTTTGGGCTACGTCATTTAGTATCCAGGAGGAGGTACCATTTAAACTTCCCTATGAGATCGCCATTAAGAAATGCATATTTAATGTCAATTTGAAATAGAGGCCAACATTTAACAGCAGCAACAAAGAAGAAGAATGCGAATAGAAATAAGATGAGCAACAGGGGAAAAACCTTATATACTCATTTACTACCAACGGCAGACTTACGAGGAGGTAATTCAACCCAATCCCATGTATGAGAGTTTTCCAAGGCCTGCAACTCATCCGCCATTACTTGCTGCCAAAAAGGATGATTAGTACTAGCTTCTTTATAGGTGTGAGGTTCGCGAAGAGAATCAATGGTAGAGTAATAATGATAATCACAAAGATGAGCCAAGTTTCACTTACTATGGTGGAACGACGGATAGAGGTAGATGGAATGGCTGGAGGCATAGGATCCCTCGGTTGGGGTAGACATGTCGGGAAGTTGCCGAAGTGGGATCAACAAATAGGCCTCAATCAAGATGAGAAGAAGACAACTATGGAGAGGAACATTCACAAGTTGATAGTAGTACGGGATCTTTCGAGAATAAATCCCTTTGAAGGATTGGTAAAGAAAGGGACATGAGTAGAAGATTGAAGGGGATTAATGGATGAGAACATCTTGTGTTCCTGGAATGAAAACATGATGAGACACACGAAGACAGTTAGAAATAGGATCCCAACATCTATATCATGTTCAATGTCATACCTAAGAAAGCAACATAAATGAGCATTGGGGTTCTAACTTTGTCCGTGGAAGAAGGTACAAAACAAGCACTACCAAAGACTCTAAGATGACTGGGAACCTTGCCATATAAATGCTCACAAGGAGAAATGTTGTCTATGACAGGAGATGGGAATGCGATTGATAGTATAAATAGCAATGAGACAAGCTTCCCCTAAAACTTTTTCTGGACAAGAGGCAGAGACTAAAAGAGTTCAAGTAACATCCAAGATATGCCTATGTTTATGTCCGGCGCAACCATTTTTTTGGGAAGTTCTTGGACATGAACGATGAAGAGTACCTTGTTGGGAGAGAAGTATAAGAAATTTCGTGTCTCAATCACGAAAAACCTTGATATCTTTAGAAAATTGTGTTTTTATCGTGGCAACAAAATCACGGTAGATATGAGTAAGCTTAGATGGATTTTTCATAAGATAAAACCAGGAATAACAAGAATAATTGTTGACACCTAATTTTTAGCCGACGATTATAATGGTAAAAACCTAAGATCAGAATTTCTGATTACGACGGAACCCAATCCTCAACCAAAAAGAGTCATTTAGCATTTCCATTACAATTAGCCATTCATTTTCTAGCTTTTTGCATTTCCATTTCAAAAGTCAAAGAGTTGACTTTTTGATTTGACTTTTTGGTCAAATTTTAACCAAAAGTCAATCCAAAGTCAAATTTTGATTTTTTGCAAAAAAAACCCCAAAATAGTGTCAATATCACTTTTGCAATATCAATTTTCAAAAAATTCAAAGTTTGATCCATTAATTGATGTTTTAGTGATAAATTGCTAAAACATTGATTTTTGGTCAACACTTTGTCAAAAAAACAAAAACTCAAAACCCCAAATCATATCATTTTTAGCTTAATTTCACTTTAAAATCATCAATTTTACAAAAATCGATTTAGAATAAACTTTTCCCCAATTTTCATGGAATTTAGTTTAAATCGCCAAAAATTAAATTACTACGTTTCTAGCCATTTTTCAAGATAGTTTCCTTTTCACGACATTTGATCTAGAGGTCGTATTACATTCAATTTTCAAATCAATTTTAAAATTCCAAGCCAAGGGTGAAAACCTCCAATTTGAGCCTTAATTAGGGATTCCGGTAAGTTCTTCATGATTTGCATAAATGAGACACGAATGAGTTTAATTTCTTATATGAGACTCAAACCCGAAATCAATTTTGAAAGAATCACATGAATTTGAGCCAATTTGACTAATCTAGTGATCCAATGATTGAGAAATCCAAGAGTAATTGGTCCAATTAATGCAATTCAACTTGACCCACTCTAGAATAATATCCAATTTGATGATACTAAGCTCAATTCGACTAATTAGACTTCAATTAAATTCATTAGTCTAGCTTGGCCATGCAATTTAACTCAAATTGTAGAGCAATTAGGCCAAATAAGTTAAATTGGATCAATACGTGCTTGTATTTCAAATTTGTTTAATCCAATTTAGTCAAATTCAATTCAATTAGGTCAATCAATCATGATAGGCATTAAATTGCATGAAATTGGAACAAAATTGAGACAAGAACCGAACCAGTTCAACTTGGTCAAACCTGGGTCAAACCGATCCAACCGGCTCAACCCGATTTGAGTGGAATTGAACCGGCTCAATCGGATCAACCATTTCCCGGCCAAAATTTCCGGCTAGTGATACATTCCAACCAGCCAAGGCCAGCCACATCCCTTTGTGCCCAAAATGACAAGTATGCCCTTAAATGAAATTACAAAAATGCCCCTCAAGTGAAATTACCAAAATACCCTTGTTTAAAGGTTAAGCAAAATTACTTAAGGGGTAAGTAAATGGATCATGGCCATTCATTTGAATGCATCATAGCCATCCACAGTGTCATGTCACTTATCCTTACCCCTAAGAAATATTATTAATCATTAAGGAACATTTAAAGCCATTGGATTGATCCAACGGTTAGGATTCAAAGTTGGAGAGGTATATAAGGATTTTCCTCCAAAAATCAAAGGGGAACTCATTTTTTCAGATCTAGTTTCTCTCACTAAACCAACTCTCTCTCTCTCTCTCTCTCTCTCTCTCTCTCTCTCTCTCTCTCTCTCTCTCTCTCGGCTACTTGCTTCCTGTCCTTGGCTATTTGTTTGCCACGTTCCAACATCTTTGCGCGTCACGGCGGCCCCTTGGCCTACCAAGGCATCCGAGACCCTCGGCTACCTTCCTCAGCCCTTTCCAAACTCAGTATTGGCCAAAATCTCTCTAACCAACCACTGGAATATTTCTATTCACTTGATTTCTTATCGATTATTCATTTGAGTAAACCGATTCACTTCTCATTTTGATTCACTTGCTTTGTTCTCAAAGGCTTGTCGAGCTTTCAAGGCTACTCCATGGTGTCCTTAAGCTAAATCACGGAGGCCGAATCGCTCCATTGTACATCAAAATATCATTACACAAGGTAAGTTTGATTATGTGATTCTCGGATCCTGATGAGTCAGTATGCTTGTGATGCTGATATGACCTCGAAAATGTTGAAATCTTGTGAAACATTAAACTGGAGAGTCATAGGATACGTCCTAAGCTTCAATTTGATGGGTTGTATGCCTTAAACGGACATCGTTTGCTAGGTTAAAATTCTTTTAAAAGCTAATATCAGAATCTGGAATATTTGATGTTCTATCCTATTCTCATGATTTCCTAACCGACACTACAAAAGACAAAGGGTTTTGCCACGAATTCCATACGAAAAATTTTGCAAAATTTCCAACGAAATTAGCAACGAAAAAAAAATTTATCGATAATTAGGTCGTCGTCGAAATTTTTGTGACAAAAATTTCAATTTTTGTTGGTAATTTCTTGACGAAATTTTTTCGTGGCAAAATTCATGGCAAAATACATGGCTAAATTCATGGCTAAATTTGTTGCAAAGTTCGTTTGCAAAATTCATTGCTAATTATTCATTGCAAAAATCGTGGCAAAATTGATCAGTAATTAATCGTGGTAAAATTTGTGGCAAAACAAATTTCCGGCCGAAAAAGTATTTATTGCTAATTCGGTATCAGATATTTTTGCGACAAAAAAATTTTAATTTTTGTTGGTAAATTCTTGACGAAAAAAAAATTTCGTGGCAAAATTCGCAGATAAATTCATGGCTAAATTTGTTGCAAAATTCGTTTGCCAAATTTGTCGATAATTATTCGTTTGCAAACATTGTGGCAACATTCGTCGCTACTTATTTGTGGTAAATTTTGTGGCAAATGAATTTCCCACGAAATTAGACGACGAAAAAAAATTCTTCACAAATTTTTTTCGCAAATTTTGGCGACAAAAATTTGAATTTTTGTTGGTCATTTGTGACGAAAATCAATTCGTGTCAAAGTTCGTTGCAAAAATTTTGTGGCAAAATTAGATTTGCTAATAATTCGTTGGAAAAATCATGGATAAATTCGTCGCTAATTATTCATGGCAAAATTCATGGCACAACGAATTTCCCACGAAAGTAGAGAAAAAAAATTAAATCATAAATCAAATTTTTGCGACAAAAAATTTCAATTTTCGTTGGTAATTTGCGACGAAAACAAAATTCGTGGCTAAATTCGTGGGAAAATTCGTTGCAAAATTTGTCGCTAATTAGTCGTTGCAAAAATCGTGGGAAATTGCGAATTTTTCCGACAAAAAATTTCAATTTTCGTTGGTAATTTCCGACGAAAACAAAATTTGTAGCTAAATTGTGGGAAAATTCGTTTGCAAAATTTTTCGCTAATTATTCGTTAAAAAAAATCGTAGAAAATCGCGAATTTTTCCAACAAAAATTTCAATTTTCGTTGGTAATTTACAACGAAAACAAAATTCGTGGGAAAATTCATTGCAAAATTTTGTCGGTAATTATTTATTGCAAAAATCGTGGGAAATCGCAAATTTTTCCGACAAAAAATTCCAATTTTCATTGGTAATTTGCAAGCGAAAACAAAATTCATGGCTAAATTCGTCAGAAAATTCATTGAAAAATTTGTCGCTAATTATTCGATTTGTAAAAATCGTGGGAAATTGCAAATTTTTTCGACAAAAAATTTCAATTTTTTGTTGGTAATTTTTGACGAAATCTATTCATAACAAAATTAAGTCACTAAGTTTGTAAATTAATTTTGTTTAGGGACAATTCGATTTTAAATATAATTATTAGCAATATTAATTTCTACAATGTATAAGTTGTAAAGTCTCACGTGATGGTATTCGATATTCAATCTCATAATACAAAGAGGTAGTTAAGCACTAATGAACATCATGTAATATATTTAAAATATTGAAAGAACGCGGGATAACCATAAAACATTGGCAGCTTTGGTACACAGCAAGACATCGAGAACGATCGCCTTTATCTACACTTGATGAAATATGGATATATAAATAAAGATATTGAATTTGTCCAAAATATTAAAAAAAAAAAAAAAGCATTTATGCATGGACATGGAACTAGCTATAAAAAAATAAGTAGGAAGATTTTAAAAAATTTTGAAGGACCAATGTTCTTACATTTGAATATAAGTCAACTTTCACATCCATTAGAAGAACAAATGAAACCAGCAGCAATGTCACAATTCTAACTCCTAAAGCCGAGAGGCGAGGGGCGTCATCAAGCTTGTCCTCGGATGACGAGGGCAGCTCATCGCAGGGGAGCGACCACAACAACTGGTCAGCCCTAAAGAGAATGAACTAGGAAGGACTAACAATAAAATCATCAGCATCATCATCATCATCACCAATCGCTGCATTATTGTGTGGCTCAAAGATTATGTCTATCACCTATTGGATTAATATGAGGTAGAGGAGCAACCTCATTGCGATCGATGTCGAGGTGTCGCATGATAATTTGTATTTGTTGTTGCATCACCCTTATTTCTTAAATCCTTCTGTCCAAGTAAATGCTTCAGTTCTTTGTCCTTCTATACAAGCAACTATTTCAGTTGGCTCAATTCTTGGGTCATTTGCTCCTCATGTCATGTCCTCCTCAAAATATATGCATTTGAGGATGAAGTTGCAACAGCCTTTGTTTTGTACATCCTTGACAAGGATCCCATCCCAAATTTTTCCTCCTTTCATCCCACCTGTTGGCTCCACTCATAATGTCATACTATCAACTGATGGCTCAAACATGGCAACACCATCACCACCACCACCATCATCACCACCACCATCACCATCTGCGATTGCTCATTAAAATTCATCATATTTTTCCTATATTAACAATATATATGAAAATAAAATAAATTCATATATATTACCATAAATATTGAAAACATTCATGATTTTCATTCTAGTTTACATAAAGTCCGAATTATAACCTTACATACCTTAATAGCTTTTTTGCTCGAGCATCGGGTCCATGTCCTATCCTTTTTTGAAACATGCGTTCAAATGTAGGTGTAAATGTGGGTTCTATCCCCAATTCATCTACCTACAAAATATAAACATAAATGAGTAATCATTAAATTAAATGATACGACATGTTTAGACAGACTTACCATTCTTCTTTTATGCTCTCCGATCTTGATAGCACCCCCAGCATATGTGGCGGGGCCTTGAGACTGTCACTAGAACTAGAAGCTCGATTCTTATTGTTCTGTTCACACATTTGCTTATGCTTCTCGGTTTCCCAAGTTCTCGTAATTCCGTCCAATTGTCAGCCGTGAAAAAAAAAAAGCCGACTTTTCTTTTGTTCTCTTCGCTCTATTTATCACATATCGCATGTGATCACATACTTTCTTCTTGAAAATTCTTCTAACCTCATCCTTTTCCATTTCATCCCACATGAACTCACGCTACAATCAATACAAAAGCAACTGAAGGTTATTATGAGGTTCACGGGTCACATATCCATTACAATACACCAGACAATTTGTGATAAAATTTATTATTGACCATCAAGTATGCTACACGAACTTAGTTTGTGAGAAAATAGAAGGACAACACTAACCTTGAACTCATTCTACCACAAAGTCTTTACTTCTTTAGGAGTGCTGCTGAAAGTAATAAACTGCCCCATCCAATAGTTATTGACTATTCTACTCAGTTCCCTCACAACATACGAGAATTCGTGAATCTGAAAACATGTTATAACAATATGGATAATGAGACAATGAAGCATACGGATAATTCGCAACATGGACAATTTTGTTTACATCCATAATTTACATATCGTAAAAAATGAAGTACTTACGAATCTCCACATGGGCATGTAATGAATCGGCTATCTTCTTCATCATTCGAGTGTTGCAATGAAGAAGAAGGTGGAACCGAAGGAAATGAAATCGAAGGAGATGGGCGAAGGAGATGGAATTGAAGTAAATTCTTCGCATGTCCCCAAGTTCTCCCCTAATATGTTGTTGAGGGTCGGAGGATGGGCCAATGTGTCCATGTTGTCCATGAACATGCTGTGGCTGAAGGTTACATGAAAGAGTAGGGGAAGAGGACAAGGGAGGGGGACGAGGGGACGAGGGAAGCGGAAGAGGCTGGTCTTCTTTGTGAAATGCACCACCGTGAGACCTTCACATTTATCTTGACAAGTAAGAAGGTTAGCCAAATATATTTAAAAATATGAACATGTATTAGGGACAAAAAAAATGGCGTAATTCATTTTGCTTACCATTTTGTTTAGGAGAACAATAAATAAAACCTGAGAAATTGAAACAAACAGGACTATCGCCTGCGATAAATAGCAATCTTTGGCCCTTGTCGAAAGAACTTATTGAAATTTTGACCACATCAGATTCCACGTAAAATAAAAGGAAGCATATTAAATGTGCAAAACAAATTACAACAAGTATCAAGTCGATGCCACATTTGTGCAAATTTATGCCCCGAATATCCCATTTTGCAAAGTTCTAGTATAGACCTCGAAAAAAGATCACAAATTCGTTCAACAAGCAAATTTGCCCACGAAGGCAACCCATTAATTTGTTCCCTATTTAAGCTTCCTTTTACCTAAGTTTAGATCTTAGTAGAACAATCATTAAAAAAATCAACAACAATGTCGGAATCACAGCGCGACCCCCCTCCGGCCAACTCGGCGCGACCCCCCCTCCGGCCAACTCGGCCGCCCCCCCCCTCGGCCAACTCGACCGCCCCCCCCTCCGGCCAACTCGTCCGCGACCCCCCTCCCGGGAATCACGGCCGCGACACCATTTTATTCAAGGAATAGAGGCTCGCTTACCTACGCGTTGGGCCGAACTTGATGGCGAGGTGGGCCCGGCGGGGGCCCGACATCGGCAGCGAGGTGGGCGGTGAGGACACCAGCGTCAATGGCAAGGAGGGCGGTGTCGACTCTGGGCAAAAAAAATTGCGATGAGGGCGGCGAGGTAGGCGGCAAAGGCGGCGGCAGCGAGGAGGGCGGCGTCGACTCTGGCGAACTCGGCGATGAGGAGGACGGTGCTAAGGGCGGTGAGAATGATATTTGGTTAGGCGAAAATTACTCTCAGAGCCTTGAAGTGGACGGCTAAAGAATATAAACATGTGTTTCTATTTTCATGGTAAAATTCGTGGCAAATTTGCCGCAATTTTGCCACAAAGTCAAGTCTTAAGCGCAAATATTGTACAATGAACAATTTTTGTGAGAAAATTCGTGAGAAATTCAAGTTTCTAGACAATTATTGCACTATATACTTGAATTTTGGCAAAATTCGTGAGAAATTTCTCACGAATTTTGCCACTTTAAATTCAAATATTCGGCATTGGTAGGCTTTTTAAAATTCGTGGCAAAATTAGGTGGGAAATTTCCCACGAATTTTTATATAATTTTGCCACAAATTTCAAATTTTTGGGCAATTATTGCCTTTGTAGACTATTTTCATGGCAAAATTAAGTGGGAAATTCCCCACAAATTTTGCCACTTAATTTAAAAACCTCATGGCAATATAAAATTCTCCTTTATACTTAAAATTTGTGGGAAATTTCCCACGAATTTTGCCACGAATGTCAAATTTCCAGGCAACTATTGCACTATAGACTATTTTAGGTGGCAAAATTGTAGGAAATTTCCCACGAATTTTGCCAATTTCAAATTCACAGGCAATTATTGCATTATAGACTATTTTCGTGGGAAACCCATGAATTTTGCCACAATTTAAAAACTTGAGGCAATATAAAATTCTCCTTTATACTTGAAATTGTGGCAAAATTCCTGGGAAATTTCCCACAAATTTTTGTAATTTCAAATTTCTGGGCAAGTATTGCACAATAGACTATTTTCATGGCAAAATTCATCAAAATTTCCCACAATTTTGCCACCAATTTAAAAACCTCAGGGCAATATATAATTCTCCTATATACTTGGATTTCATGGCAAAATTCATGGGAAATTTCTCACGAATTTCCCACTAATTTCAAATTTTCGGGCAATTATTACACTATATTCTATTTTCGTGGCAAAATTCGTCGGAAATTTCCCACGAATTTAAAAATCTCGAGCAATATATAATTCTCCTATATACTTGGAATTAGTGGCAAAATTAGTGGGAAATGTCCCACAATTTTGCCACAAATTTCAAATTTCCGGGCAATTATTGCACTATAGACTATTTTTCGTGGCAAAATTGTGGGAAATTTCTCATGAATTTTGCCACAATTTTAAAACCTCAGGGCAATATAAAATTCTCCTTTATACTTCAAATTGCGGGCAAAATTGTGGGAAATTTCCCACAAATTTTGCCTTGAATTTCAAATTTCCGGTAAGTATTGCACAATAGACTATTTTCGTGGCAATATATAATTCTCCTATATACTTGGAATTCGTGGCAAAATCATGGAAATTTCTCACGAATTTTGCCACAATTTAAAAACCTTAGGGCAATATAAAATTTTTTTTATACTTGAAATTCGTGGCAAAAAAATTGGGAAATTAGGATTTTGCCACGAATTTCAAATTTCCGTGCAATTATTGCATTATAGACTATTTTAGGTGGAAAAATTCGTGGGAAATTTCCCAATTAATTTTGCCATGAATTTATAAACCTCAAGGCAATATATAATTCTCCTATATACTTAATTCGTGGCAAAATTTGGGGGAAATTTCCCATGAATTTTGCCACAATTTCAAATTTCCGAGCAACTATTGCACTATAAACTATTTTCGTGACAAAATTCATGGGAAATTTCTCACGAATTTTGTCACCAATTTCAAATTTTTGAGCAACTATTGCACTATAGACTATTTTTCGTGGCAAAATTTGTGAAATTTCTCATTTAATTTTGCCACGAATTTCAAATTTCCAAGCAATTATTGCATTATAGACTATTTTCGTGGTAAAATTTGTGGGAAATTTCCCACGAATTTTATACCTAATTTAAAAACCTATGAACTATATAAAATTCTCCTTTATACTTGAAATTGTGGCAAAATTAGGTGGGAAATTTCCCACAAATTTTGCCACAAATTTCAAATTTGTGGGAAATTTCCCACGGAAATATAATTGCAGGAAAATTCATGGCTAAATTCGTGGAAAATTTACCACGAAAATATAGTCGCATGGCTTTTTCCCGACTATTTCAATTCTGTGGCTAAATCTAAGGCTAATTAGCCATGGATTCTAATAACAACAACAACAACAACAATAATTACGACAATAACAAAAATAAAAATTATGACAACAAAAAAAACACATGTATAATAATAATAATAATTACACATAATTAGTAAAAAGTCTCAAAAATAATAATCTTCTTTTTCACTTTCATCTTCACCTTCATCTTCGTCTTCATCTTCATCTTCTTCATGAGCATCATCTTCATTCTTTGTCTCAAAATCAAATTCTGTACTCACTTCAAAATTTAATTCGCGAAATTCAGTTGGATCTACATCGATCATCGCTCACATGAATCTCATAAAGTTGGAATGTTATATTCATCGGTTTCAATCGTATTATAAACTTCCTCTTGTTGATATCTTTGTGTCCTTCCAAGTGTTCCTCGATTTTTGTTCGTGCTTTGGTTTTGCATACAGCCCACCAATCGACTTTGTCATATTTCAAACTAGGATATGATGCATAATATATTTGAATTGCTTGTTGTGCCAAGACAAATGACTTATATTACATATATCTTTTCTTATAATTTATTTCAACCAAATTAAATTTCAGTATGCACATTTGTTCCTTTGATTGAGTCGAACCACATGCACTTAAATAACACAACCTGCATTAATGGTCCATGGTATTCTATCTTTACGATTTCATCTAACTAAGTCATAAAAATCATCTTTTGAACTGCCACCATTGGATGACTGAACACACATACTATTATTCATTGTGGCTTTTCCCATTCCATATTTTCGAGTGTGAAAATTATATCCGTTTATGAAATATGCTGGCCAACTTCGTACTCTTGACTTTGGACCCCGCGACAGATAATATAGCAATCCTTGCTCTCCAACATGATCATGATTACTGTGAACCTAAGGTCACACACGCAATGTCAATAATATATATTTTAATATATGATGTATAAAAATTCGAATAACTTGATTTCGTCTATATACAACTTACATATGTTGTAATCATGTTGTAAATTGTTCCTCGCATAAACGGTCAAACTCATTTGGTGGTAATCCACACATTGAATTTTGGAAAATCCTATTAACAAATACCATTTATATATTAGCAAATATTTGACACACAATACATATACTTACAAATGTACACTTACTCAAGTATGGCTCAATGTATGCTGCTTTTCTTCACAATTGTTAAGTCACGAAACTTACATATGCCGCTTGGTCAATCCAAATAATTGAAAATAGAGAATGATTTGCAATTGGGATCAATGGGGCCCTCATCATTTCTTCCTGCTCTCCGCCTCTTGCACTGCACGCGTCGGTTCAAAATGGTATGATGCAAATGTTGTCACTTCTTTCATAATATATGCATTACAAATTGAAACTTCGACACATGCCTTATTCTTCACTTTTTCTTCAAATGATATAAAAACCTAGTTGCAATATGAAAAGGCTTATCGGAACATAATATATAATGAAGTAATTTCAAATTTATTTAAAAAAACTTACCTCTCAAATGGATACATCCATCGAAATTGGATGGGACTAGCAACTTTGGTCTCATAAGGCAAGTGAACTAAGAGATACTTCATTGAATCAAAAGAACGATGGAGGAAATATCCTTTCTAAGTTGCAAAGAATAGTTGGAATATCTCTCTAGTTTCTCCATATGTGATGCTTTCAACGCTGTTGAGTAAATATTATGCAGAAAATTACTTAACTTTGTAATGACGCTCTAAACAAAGTTTGGTAGAAGTTCCTTGAAGGCTATTAGAATTAGTCTTTCTATAAATATATGACAATCATGACTCTTCAGACTGTCAACTTGCATTCATTTAAATCAACGCATCTCCCAAGATTCAAGCATATTTATTAGGAAATCGCACCGATTTCAACCATTGACAAACAACCTGTCTCTGCCCCTTGCCTAATGTATAAACTGCTTTTGGTTTTGGTCCCTATTTGCTTGCATCCACATCTAGTGTTAGCCGATCACAAATATCCCTCATATCTTTTCTTGCAGTCAAGTTATCTTTTGTTTTTCTAGTGATATCCATTACAGTATTTATGACATTGTCGAAAACGTTCTTCTCTATGTACATGATGTCAAGATTATGATGAATAAGATGAGCCTTTCAATATAGCAGAACCCAAAATGTATTGCGTTTAGTCCACTCATGTATACTTCCGACATAATAGTTGTCTTGAGAGGGTTTTCAACAACAATTGAAAACTCTGTACTCGCTCCCAAATTTGATTACCGGTCAACCATAATGGTGGATATGTTTTTTGATCCTATTCTTGATAAAGTCTTTTTATTCCTTCCGAATGTATGATTTAGCGACAAAAATTGCCTGCAATGAGTCAAAATAGCTGGGCTTCTTACCATGTTTTAATCTGAATAACTTCGATCTCTCCATACATATCGGACATACTAAGATCCTAGCTGTACTCCATCCGGATAATATTCCATAAGCTGAAAAGTCATTTATCGTCCAAAGAAGAGCAGCCTTCATTACAAATGTTTGATCAAGAGAAACGTCATATGTAAGAACACCTTCATCCCATAGCCATTGTAACTCTTTAATCGATTGTTGCATATAAATATCTACCAACTTTTTCGGATTTTGCAGACCAGTCACAATCAATGTCAAAAACATATAAGGTGCTTTCATACACATATCGGGTGGAAGATTGTACAGAGTTAAGATAATGGCCAACATGAATAACTATTTCCTGATTTCTCAAATGGGGCAAATCCATTAGCACACAGACCTAACCTGATATTTCGAGATTCTATCGCAAACTCAGGATATGTTCTATTAAAATGTTTCCATATTTGAAGGATGACACATTAGACCTTCTTCTGTTTTCATGATTTGCATGACAAGTTATGTGTTCAGCAGTGGCTTGAGACGCATAAAGCCTTTGCAACATGGAGATTAAGGGCAAATAAAACATTTGTTTACATGGTATACACTTCTAATTACGACCCTACCTCCTGCTAATCTTGTACCTAGGTTGGCTCAGAATTTGCAAGATTCTACATTTTCATCATCTCTCCAATATAACATACAATTTCTACTACATACATCAATCCTTATAATTAAAAGACTTAAGTTATCCACTAGTTTTTTCATATCGTAAAAATCACTTGGCATGATGTTATCACGAGGTATTGCTTCCCGCATTACTTCAACAAAAGAGTTGAAGCAATCTACAGACATATTATGCTCTATCTTGATATTTAATAATCTTGCTTCACTAATACCTCCATGTGGTTGTCATAACCAGCCCATAAAGATTCATTTGCTGTTTTCAATACTTTTCAGAATCGATTAGATTGAAAAGCTCCATCACACACGTTCTCATCAAAAAACCTCAGAACTCCTACCTCTTCCAATTGTGATGCATGATTAGTTCCCACTTGTTCAAGTGTAGAAGTAAAACTAGTACTTGCATGATTCGATTCTGAAACAAAATTATGATCGGCTTTATCAAACACCATCCTCTAGTATGGGTTCAATTGGTCATAATAGCTACATTCTTCCCTAACTAAAAATTGGTCGCTTCTTCGATATCCGCCGCCAGATATAAATGGTTCACCATGGCAAGTTCAATTATGGTAGTTCGGAGTAGAGGTGGCCACGGTTCGGAACCGACCGATTCTGGTTCGGAACCGCGGTTCCGGTTCAGGGTTAAGAATGAACCGAACCGAAGCAGCCCGAGGCGGTTCCGGTTCGGTTCAACTGTTCGAACGGTTCGAACCGCCTGGCCCTCGCCAGACGAGGGCAGCGCCTCGCCGGCGTCGGCGAGGCTCGCTTTGAGGGTGGGCGTAGCGAGGCGCAGCCTTCGCCGACACGCCGGGCGCAGGCTCGGCCGCCGCCGATCAGGCGAAGTAGCTCGCCGCGTCAGCAGGCTCGCCGAGGGTGGGCGAGCGAGGCGAGTTTCGCCTCGACGCCGCAGGCCTCGCTGCCGCCTGGATCCGGCGGCGAAGCCGCCGCCGGGCGAGGCTCAGCTCGCCAAGGAAGGAGGGCCAGCCTCGCCCGGGATGTGCCGGGCGTAGGCTCGCCCGCCGATCAGCGACGCATGAGTTCGAGCGAGGCGAGTTTCGCCTGACGCTGCATGAGGCTCGCCGCCAGAGATTCAGTGATGGCGGCTCACGGGCGCCGGGCGGCTCGCCGCCGCCTACCTCAGCGAGCCTCGCCTCGACGTCAAGGAAGGTTGACGCCGCATGAGGCTCGCCTCGATCCAAGCGACGGCCTCACGGCCAGCCATGGCCACACTCAGCGAGCCTCACCGACGCCGGGCTGACGGGCGAGCCTGGCGGCGTCGGGCAAAAGGCTCGCCTCGCTCGCCACCCCACCAGCAGCCTCGCCCGCCGGAGGAGGCTCGCCCGCTGCCTCGCCGGCGTGGCGAGCCTCGGTGAGCATCCGGCAACGGCCGCCTCGCCCGCCGCGCCGGGCGAGCGATGGCGTAACCATGGCGAGCCTCGCGACGCCCGCCGCCCGACGCCGGGCGAGGCTCGCTGAGAGCCCGGCGACCTCCGCCCGGCCCCGCCGGCGCGTGAGGAAGACAACAAAAAAAAAAAAAAAGAAAAAAAAAAAGGAAAAAAAAAAAAAAACAATTAAATATAAATTGTAATTAAAATGTAAATTGTAATTAAATTTGGGGATAAAAAGACATGACTTGAACTTAATAAATTATCATTAAGCACATTACAATTCGTTACAACGATCTATAAAAAAAGGAGCACAATATATATGCCCTAAAATGATCTCAAAACCTAAACATTCCGTGCACACCTTTGTGGGATCGAGGTCACATGTCGCCGGATTATATTTGGGTTTCCCTAAGCTCATGTGGGCGCATCCGATATGAGAAACAAGGGTTCCCAAATATTTGCCAACTCCAATAGTTCTTTTTACCCTCAATCGTCACTACCCGTTCCAGTACCGGTAGCGGTAGTATCTCCATCGTTAAAGAATTCGGATTCATTATTGCGATCTATCTCTTGTTGCCGGTATTGAGCCTTCGTCCAATCAGCAACATAAGCTTGCATCTGCACCGATTCGGATCTAATCTTGAACGATGTTCATCCAAAATATTACCTCCGACACTAAATGCTTGTTCGACCGCAACTGTGGAACAAGGGGTTGAAAAATCTGTTTTGCAATAAGAGAAAGGATTGGGTATCGGCTCATGTGCCCCTTCCACCAATCCAAAATTAAAAAATCTGTACCACATTCAGTAATCTCAAATGAAACGCTTTAAATAACTCTCTAATTCAGAAATATTTCCTATTACTCCTTTTTTTTTTTTTTTTTGTCTATGTAATAAAAGTTGGTACCCTCTACTAATTTTACCTGTACTGGTCATTTTGTATCTCCATAGATTGAGAAGATCCAGTATCACCTAAATTATATTTAGTATAAAATTCATTATATAATTCTATTACTACGTTTTTTTAACATTACGTACTAAAGTTGTAACATTTATCTCATCACAATGTAAACATTGATAATACACACATAAAAAAAAATCATTTAAGCCATCAAATTTGCAACACGGATCAAAAACACAAGCAACTAAATAAATAATGGGAATTTCCTATAATAATGTAACCACTTTGTTTTTCATTGCAAGTATAGTATGTTGTAATTGAACATCATTTTCACATTCATCAAAAATTCCTACAATATTAGTACACTCTACTAAAAATAAATGTGTAGTAGGATAATAAACACCGGACAAAGTATAAGTTGCATCATTAAAAACCTTTAAAACATCTAAAATTTTTTGGCAAATATCCCACTCTTGTGGGTATAAATTAATCTGAGGTACATTATCAGAAATGAATGCACATAATAAATCTTTATATGCTAAAGATTCAGTAAGCAAGTGGAAAGTAGAATTCCAACGAGTTGGAACATCTTTTGGAAATCTTTTTGGCCTTCCGCCATTTTTCTACAAAATTTACCCCATTCTCTCATTTTTTGGGGATGTTTCCATAAAAATTGAATCGCCATTTTTATTGGTTGAAGAAAAATATCGAGAGTTTTCAAACCATCTTGTACACATAAATTTAAAACATGACAAACACATCTAACGTGAAAATTTTTTTCGCCAAAAGCGGGTTTACAAATATTTTCTAACTCGACAATTGAAGCGATATTTGCTGCAGCATTATCAAAACCAATTGAAAAAATTTTGTTAAGCAAATAATATTCTTCTAAAATTTGCCTAATTAATCTATAAATATTATTTGCCGTATGATTATCATCGAAAACTCTAAATGCAATGACTCTTTTTGAATACTCCACTCGTCATCTATCCAATGACATGTTATGCCCATGTAAGAATGACTTTGCCAAGGATCACTCCAAATGTCACTACCTATATGCACGCATCCATTAAATTGCATAAAAAGTTTTGTAAATCTTTTTTTTTCCTTTTTGTAAAGATCTTTAATTGATCGTTTAACTGAATTTCTAGAAACACGTTTTGCTTGTGGAGCACATGCATTTTGTACAAATTCATTAAAACCAAATCTTTCTCCAAAATTAAATGCTAAATGCTCAACGGAAATAAATTTGCCTAATTCTTCCCTATAAGTTTTGTCATTAAAAACGAAATAAAGGGAAGTGTTAGGATTAACGCGATACCGGAAATTTGTTGTTGCTCGATATCGATTCCCGTTTCGGTTGGATATTTGCTTCTAAGATGTCGTTTAAATGTTCCATATCCTTGTCCACCTGTATATTTATATATTTTCCCACAATATTTACAAATTATATCATACCTTTTTTCACCAATATCAAACCTTTCTGTTTTTCGTGAAGTGATTCCAAATGTCAGATGTAAATTCTCGTTCCACTTCCTTTGTTGTAGATATTTCTCCAGGAGGATTAAAACTTTCTTGAGTCGGGACGCGCTCCATATCGGGAAAAATGTTGATTTCATCATCTTGAAAATCTGCATATTCACGAGGATCAAAAGAATGATGGGATTCCGTCGCGATATTCTTACCTTTGCCAGATGGCACTCGACTTCCACTTGCCATTTTTCGAGTGGATTGAGAGAATTGAGCGGATTAATTGGGAGAATTAAGAAAGAATTGCGTGGATTGAGAATTGGAAGAATTTAAGAGAATTGGCAATTGGAGAGAATTTCGAGTATTGAGAAAATTTAAGACTTGAGAGAAGAGAATTTGAGAGAATTTGAGAGAATTGTGTGAGTATTAAGAGAATTGTGTGAGTATTTATAAGAAAAAATTGAGAAGAAAATTTTTTAAAAAACAAGAATCGGGCGAGCCCGGCTCGCTGGGCGTCGGCGAGCTGGCCCGCTCGCCAGAATCGGGGCGGGCCCGGCCCCGACGCCAGGCGGTCGACCTCGGGCCAGAATCGGGCGAGGCCGGGCCTCGCCGACGCCGGCCGGTCGACCGACTCGTCGGCGTCGGGGCGATGCCGGCCTCGCCCGATGCCCGCCACGCCCCTCCGACTCCGCCTGTTTTTTTGGTGGAACCGCCCGGAACCAGCGGTTCCGGGCCGGTTCCATATTTCGGGCAGGAACCGGGCCCGTAGGCACGGGCGGTTCGATTCGAACCGCGGGCCCGGTCGGCGGGCGGTTTGAGCAAAACCGCCCGTGGCCATGTCTAGTTCGGAGTAAACCTAAATCTACAAAGATATTCTCTAACTTTATCAATGTCTTGAAATTTTCCATTATTGCACTTTTTACATGGACACCTTAACTTATTTCCATCCATGAACTCATATTTACTACTAGTAAAGTCCAAAAATAGTTCCAACCCGATATGAAACTCATCGGTCAATCCTCGACGTCCAGGTAAGTTCTTATTATACATCCAACCCCTGTCTCTTTGCATTGTGTCTGTATAAAAATAAAAAAATTCTCATAAAATATTAAAAATATCATATCTATTGTTTAATATTGTTAATTAAAACCATAAATTTCTAAAAATTAAAATTTTGTTTTTTACGAAACAATTACTTTCAAATTGAAAAAAAATGAAAAAATTACCATGTCAAGAAGACTTACCAAGTATTTTCTTTGTAATCTTTGTAGTAGAAAGCAGTCAATTTGATGAGAATTGCAACTTTCACTTGGATTATGTGTCCTTCAAATGGATACGTACCTAAAATAAAAACAAATTACTTAAGATGCACTTTTTAATTATTTTCTATTTTTTTCTCTTTCTTTTTCTTTTCCTTTTCTTTTTATTTTTTTTTTTTTCTTGGCTGGTCGTCGGTGATTGTGGCGGCAGCTCGAGCTCGCCTAGGCAAGTTCGGGCAAGCTCGAGCTCCCCGTGGCGGCGGGCTGGCCCTTGCCATCAACTCATTCGAGGCTAACCCTCACCCAAGCCTTTGGTGAGGGCCGAGCTCGCCATAACTGGCAAGCTCGAGCTCGCCCATATTTGGGCGAGTTCTGGGCAAGCTCGAGCTCGCCAGCCATGGCGAGGCCCATGCGAGGCTAGCCCTCGTCGGCACTAGCGAGGGCTAGCTCGAGCCGCCCGGATCTCAAGCTGCGCGACCATGGCGAGCCCAACCCGCCGTCGGTCCATGTAAGGCTAGCCCTCGTCGTCACTAGCGAGGCCAAGCTCACCATGGCGGCGAGCTCGAGCTCGCCAGGATCTCAAGCTCGCCCGGCCATGGCGAGGCTAGCCCATGGGGTGTTGGCGAGGTCGACCAGCGGCCATGGCTAAGCTGCTGATTCGGGCTTCATGGCCGGCGATGTTCTTGACGAATCGCCAAACCAGTAAGGAAGGGAAAAAAAATTTCAATAACACCAAAAAATACAAATCCAGTGATGAATAGTTTTGCGACGAACCGTTTTCATCACCAATTAGTAACAAAATTAGCCACAACACTTATCGATGGAAAAGCTTTACCGAGATTGATTTGGGCATGCGAAGATAGGTAAATCAAGAGAAACGAAAAGAGAAAGAGGGAGAGAGAACAGTGAGGGAGATATGAGGAATCGGTCAAAAGAGAGAAATTGGGGGTAGGGATGGATATCATAAAAATTATTTTGCATGCCGCAAATTAGCGACAAATTTTTTTTCCGTTGCAAATTAGCCACGAATAACTTTCCGTCGTAAAATTCATTGGAAATTTGCGATTTAAAAATTTTTCGTCGGAAATTTGCCATGAATAACTTTCCGTCAAAAATTTCCGACGAAATTTGTGACGAAAAATTTTTCGTCGAAAATTTTTTGAATAAATAACTGTCAAGAACTGTCGAATTAGCGACGATTTTTTATGACGAAAACTAAATTCGTTGGAAATTAGTGACAAAAATTTTTCGTCGCTAATTTCCAACTAATTTAGTTTTCGTCATAAAGTCGTCGCTAATTTCCAACGAAAAAATTTTTCGTCGCAAATTTTCATGGCAAAATCCTAGTTTTTTTGTAGTGTGACATTGTGTTGTTCCATGATTTTTATGATTTTCTATGATCTTTTTGAGTAAACTTCCTCATGAAAGTCATAGGACACATTCAGATATATCTATCATAAAAATTTCATAAAATTTCAAGCATGTTAGGTTAGGACAATTAGCATTGTTATTTAGGTTCATTCTTTGTAATAGATGAGTTTTTGACTAACTTTCATGTGTTCTTCAATTTTTTTAAATTTGCGTGTTAAAAATATGGAAAAGTATTCTTCATGAAAGTTCACACTAAGATTTATATATTTTTTATGGTACCAATTTTATCAAAATCGAAGTTCATTTGGATGTTCAAAGGAATTTTTCATGATTTAATCCGATTCTCAGTGTCCAGATCTAAAATTCCTTCCCCTAAACTCCAAAACATGTTTCTCGAATTTGAAAATCTTGGTGTTTTTTTTTTGCAAAAACTTAAAACTAAAAAGTTTCTCATTAGGGTTTTATTATGTATACTAGAAATTTTGGGGACCTAATAGCAATGTTTGGGAGGTCCATTTGCTAAAAATCTCGGATCCTCTCGACCTCTAAAACGATTTGCAAACGAGTCCTCGGTGAAAATCGAATTTTATAAAAAAAATTAAAGGACATTTTAGCAAAAACTCAAAACATGAAATTTGTTGGAAATAGAGAATCCTAACTTTCTAAAAATTCACGTGATTTGGATAAGATTTGTTATTTTTCCCGTTATTATTTTGAAATCTCTAACAGAACCGAGTCTAGTCGGCATTGCAAACTAAAATCTGATTTTCGGGGAAAATTGGATGGGAATGAGAATAATGGTCTTCTTGACTTTTGATCCTCACAATATAAGCTTTCCAAAGACTTATTATTTGCATCATTTGGATACCATTAGGTCATCTAAATGGAATGGGTTCGAATTTGACAATTATAACTGAATAAGTGGTCCACTTATGAAGCCCACTTCCCATTATTTGATTAGTTGAGAAACAAGGCCCATTAACCTAAGTGCATGCTTTATTCATTGTTGTGCATGTCATTACTAGATGTATGTCTAGGCCATATGCATGTTTGGCGGGTAGCCCATGGTGAACACTTAGACCGACTTTAGGGGTTAATTTTATGAGTCACTGTTTTATGAATGCAAATGGTGGCTCATTATTGTTAACCATTAATCAATCAATATTAGTTGATCAAGTGGGTGGGATGATCGGAATGCATGTAAAATAAAGGCCGACCCTCGAGGCCCATTTTTGAGTTGATGCTTGACTGTTCATGCTTAACCTTATTTGAGTGTCACTTGAATGTATGGTATGAATGTAAAACCGACACCCGTGAGGTGATCCACAGAGAAGATGGCCAAACAACTTCAAGATGGTGGCTTAAGACCAATGTCCAATCGAGTCTCAATTTGTACACAATTTGTATTACCCGATCATGTCTCGTCTTTCCATTCTTATTGTATTAAACATCCGACAAGATGCGGGTTTTTCTTTTCTCGCACTTAGAATAGCTTGTTATTTCAATATTTTGTGTGTTTATTTTATGCATCGCCTTTTCAATATAAATTGTTTGATTCTTTTCCTTTTCTAGACTAAGATAGGGCTTGTTTAGAATTTAAATGGAAAACACAAAAGCAAGTTGCATGATCATCTAGTGGACTAAAACTTTGACATGAAAATGATAAAAAACAAATGCATGACAACTTAAATAACAACCATGTTAAGTTTAACAGTACCAAAAAGGCGTTAGTGGAAATATTAACGTAAGCTAGTCTCTGAACCTATGATCTTTGGTTTTTATAGAAACCGAAAAGGAAACTCACACGTTTCGGTTGGGTATTCTAGTCGACCCCGACCTAAGCTAATGGCGACTCTAAAAAGATAAAATCAATCCTCTGTCATGCGAGATATGGATTTAGAGAAAATCCATGCTCGTGATCAATGAACCGTATAGATGACCAAAAGATTGACGCTTTAGTAAGCCATATGTTATGATGTGCCATACGGATCATTCTATGAACACTTATCTCTAAACCCGATTCATCAAGTTCGCCCTCATGAGGTAGGTCGCAACAATAATTATCAACAAAAATGAAAAAATAGCGAGAGGCTCTCATGGTGGGTGTTAGAGAAGGTCCCCAAATGTCAAAGTGAATGAGATTAAATGGAGCGTGAGAGACAGATTCACTAAGATCAAATGGCAAAGCATGATGTTTTCCTAATATGCAATTCAAGCAATCAAAATGTTTGCGATAAACAGAGCCTAAATGAGCACTTGAAATCAAGGATTTTAATTTAGTAGGGGATGGATGGCCTAACCGAGAATGCCAAATTTCATATGACACTGTGGCAGCACAACCAACAAAAAAATTTGGGAATATTTAAGGAAATGAGCTTAAATAGGCGCCCTACTCTCGACCAATTCTAATAATCTGTCCTATCCATGGATCCTGCATATGATAACCATGAGTAGAGAAGTAAACATCAAAGCCAAGTTCACATAATTGTCCAACTGAAATTAAATTTAGAGAGAGTTTGGGAATCATAAAAGTATTAGGTGAGGACAAGGTGGAAGTGGAAATGTGTCCTATATGATTGACTTGCATTAGAGAATTATCGGCTGTATGGATAGTGGGTGCATGTGAAGGGAAGGATTTTGACTTGAACAAATTAAAATTTGATGTCATATCATTGCAACAAGCGAAATCAAAAAACCATAAATTTGAGTTACCTGAAGGGACAAACATAGCAGGAGAAATAGAGTAGCTAAAAGTACCAGATTCTCGAAGAATGGAATGAAAATCCTCTAGTGAGAAACTGACCAACAATCCATTAAGAGAAGTATCCGCAACAGGAGCAATGGTAGATGGATGTGCATATGAACCTCAGCTTTGGAGTTGATTGATCGACCCAGTAGGTTGCTTATATCGTAATCAATAGCAATGGGATGCCATATAATCACGTCAGTGACAATACTTACAAAATTTATCCATCATGTGCACTTTATCGTGTTAAACATAGCAAGTTGGACAATAAATGTCAAGAAAACAGCACACTGGAGAGCAGATATGGAGAAAATAAGCCCAAAAATGAACTTAGCATGCCAAAAAAAAACCTTGGTAATCGGTCGCAAATCACTAAGAATGGGTCAGAAAACGATCGAATCAGTCAAAAATGAAACGAAAACGGTCCAACCAGTCTGATCTAAACAGGTCAATGGTTCGATTTGACCCGGTCAACAGTCCAATATGGCATGGTCAACAGTCAACCACCAGAGGTGATATGGCGCCGACGTGTCGATGACATCAACATAGGTGATGTGGCAATGATGTCAGCATAGCAGAGACACGTGGCTCGTGCAAACACACGTTATTGCGGTGGCACTTGGATCTCACACGCCAATCTTCAGCAAAGACGTGAGGGCGCACCCGGTGGTTTTGGACAGCGAAACTTTACGAACGGCTCGGAGGAGGACAGTGAGTCTTGGGTTTGTGTTTGTTTTTCGAAACACGCATCGGAAGACGTCCAAATCACAACGGAACAGTGGCGGGTTTCCCGGTCCGAGAGATGCGATGGCGGCGTGGAGGCACATGTGGTGGCGTCCGACATCCATTGGTGACTAAATTGCAGTATTTTGCTCATCTAAGGGCAGTAAGTCTGATGGTGGTGACAATTTTTTGAAACAAGTAGTAGAATTAGTCGAACAGTGACTAAAAGCTTCATTCTCAACGAAGTATTTGCAGCGATGTGGCCCGGCTGGCCGTGGAGGCTACTGTGTAGCAAACTTGATGGGTGCACCTCAAATAATACTAACTCTAATACCAAGTTGAAAATTGCGAATGAAAAGAAAAATAATATTATATTCATTAACTAGTGAATAGTACATGAGCCTATTTATAGGCTTTACATAACAGCTATCTAAAGTAACAAATAAATGAAGATATACATAATCACAGAATATCACGAATATATATATATATATCTCTAACACTCACAAATGAATATATCCATATCCAGTAAACCTGTAGATTGCCATCATAGATTGATCACACACGTACGATCCCTCTTGTGTCATTTTCAGTTAACATAACAGATCAATCCTGAGAAACTAATCTAAGTTGACTCCTTTGTTGTACGGCAACTCCTGTTTCGGATTTACTTCCCCAAAAAGATCAAGCCTGAGTTAATGTTCTAAGTTGGCTGCTTTATCTGGCAAGTAAATGATAATGCTCTTAGATATGACAATGTTTTAAATCAATGAATATATGAACAAATTGTCGTACTTGGTCGAAGAAATATTACCAAATTTGCGATAATTTTTTTTTTAAAAGCTGAGATTGCCATTCAGACGAAATATGGTTTGCATATTCGGCAATGTGATATTTATCCTGCTCTTTATTTATTTTTCATATCTGTTATCACTTTCTTGTCATTTTAAATGGGGGCTGACTTGGACTACTATTCTACAGTTTCTCCTTCATGATATTTGAGATGCGCCGAAAGAACCACGGTCTAAGGACCAAACATGCATAAATGGAAATTTAAAGCTTTACTTGATAATGCAATCTAATTTGATGAAATTGGCAAATCTGATGATTAATTTTATTGTCATATATATGATCAAATCAGATTCTATCATAATATCAGAGTTGGTTGACTATCTCAAGTACGCTCTTTTTGTGGTGATGAAACACTAAGATAGAAAAGAAAATTTTAGGACCGATGAATGGTGACGGTCGAGTGGGCAGTGAGCTTACTATCTCAATTGAAATTGCACGAGCCATTTTTTTTTTTAACAACCTAAGGGCACGAGTGCAGTGGCCTAATTAACTAGAAGTCCACAGAACATCCTTACAAACCGTTTGAATCGATTAAGTCCAAAACTTTGATGTGTGTAATTTAATGGTGGGAGCTAACCAACCGCATCAACTCTATTCACTCACAGCCATCACTTTTTGAATCTCTTCTTGTACATTTGACTTCTTCTTTTTTTTTGTCAGAATGTACATTTTACTTTGAAATTTTGAATAGCCAAATTTTGAAGATTCTCTAGCAAAATGACTCAAATCTCGACTGGATTTTTCTTTTAAGACAGACGGTAGGAAGTCTCTACTTGAATATAGTTGCTTCAAAAGATTTTCGCACCATACATCGATTTATGTTTATCATTCGAGTTAGTTACCTTGTCATGCCCCACCTAACAAAAAAATGAAAATTAATAAAAAGGGAAAAAAAATGAACCAATAGCTGATTTCGGCTTTCATAGTACCCAAGCAAACTGAATGTAATACTACTAAAAGGAAAAGATGATGTCTAGTATATAATGGAGCAACATAGTTACGTAACTATGTTGCTCCATTATATACTAGACATCATGCTTTTCCTTTAGTTTTCTTTTAAATATCTATCGAGGGTTTGATACAAGCAAGTACTACGTTTAGTATTTAAATATCCATAGATCGGCTGCTTGAATCTTATTCATGAATGATCAGCCCGTGTTTCACAGCGAGCTGAAAAGATCATTCAGCTCTATATAGTCTACCCATGGAGCACCTGTTGCTGGCGGGGCAGCAAAATCAGCATCGAAATTCCCAGCACCATCAGAATCCCCGTGATGATGGTTTGCCTACGCAAGCAGTCGAAAACGAAATGCGTTCACTTGTCAAATGATGTCGATGCCATATGAGATCCTATTCTCGGTCCTGGGCTTCACAAAAAGTCGATAGAGTACGAAGTCAAAGGTTTTACGTCATAAAGGCAAGGTTTTGATTTTGAAAAACCACTTACGAGTGCATACTTGAATTGTGTTCAATGTTCATACTATCAAGATGGTGGTTTTCCAATAAAATGCAAAGCGTTATAGCTCTTGCAAGTTGTACATGCAGAATTTCAACATGTACTTAGGACAATTCCAGAATCTTCCTATAGAAGTGATCTGATGCATTCTTACTAGACCCATCGAATTTCTGCAAATAAATCATCCAAAGCATGCTTAAAAAGCCTCCTTTAATACACAGATTGTCGTGCAAAAAATCCTGTCAAACTGGGGAATCGTACAAACATAAGAGGTACTTAACCATGCAAACTGTTATTCAACAAAAATACATGCACGCGTGGAGTTAATATCACTCCAATCAAACGTGAAATGTTGCTCAAGAATAAGAACCCCTAACAACTTAAATTTGTAAAAAAAAAAAAAAAAATGCAAAAGCCAAACCACAACGCATAGATGAAAAATCAACTAAAAGTTTTCAACGATCAGGAGGTTAGCATGCTCATACATATCAGACTTTAAGAAAAACTCTAAAACAATCTAAACGCAGCATCATCATGAATTACCTCGGCATGATCAGGCAGGGCAAACTCATGCAGCGTCCAATCAGTCCCAGCAGCATTTTGAACTGTATTCCCCATGTAGAAAACAAAGCAGCTCTTGGTCCCCAGAACCTCACCACAACCACCCACGACAGCATGGTCGCGCCTGCCCCTCATCAGCCAGAACCCACCATTCACGGCCCTCATCCTGCTCTGCCTCTCAGCAGGCCCACGAGCTGCCGTGTAGAAGTACCAGTGCCTTGTCGCTGCCCCAAAGCCATACTCGAAGAAGGGATTCTCCGACAGCTCCAAGGGGCTGTAGCCATACACGTTGAGCTCCCTGATCACATTGTGATCGAAACAGTTGGCCAGGTTGGGGTTCAGGCGGTCGTTCTTGTTCACCAGGTAGTAGCGGAAGATCTCTTCATCAGAAGGGAAGAAGCGGAAGCCGGTGGCAGCTCGGGCATCAGTCCCACGTTCTCGTGGTTCTGCTCGCTGTTGGCAGGAATGTTTTGACCACCCATTGTTGAGAGAGAGACAGACAGACAGACAAACAGAGAAATTTGATGGCTTCAGGCAGTGAGAGAAAGGAGAATGAAGTGAAGAAGAATGAGGGAGTGGAGGCTTCTTATAGGGGAAGAAGAAAGAGGTGTACAGGAGAAGCAAACGAGAGGAGAAAATATTGCATGAGTGGAATACTCCACGTCAGCAATACACAACTCCATTGGGTGCGTGACACGTGGCAAGCGGGCCCACAAATCAGATTTATTAAAAATCTAACTCTTTCCGTTTTTTTTTCATCCTTCGTTAACCCTCTGTCATCTCGCTGCAACGAGCTAAGAGTAGCTAAGCCGAAAATTTTTGAAAAAATCAAAAGCGCCCCTCTCTCCTCTCTCTCTCTTTCGCTCCCCCATCCACATCTGCTTGCACTCGTCTCGCTCATGCCGCGCCAACACCGACGCCGCCTCCTACGAGCGAGGCCCTAGCCTCCACCTCCGCCCCTAGCCTCCGACGCCGATGGCGCCTCCGAGCGAGGTCCGCCGCTCGTGGTTCGCGTCGTCTCCCGAGCAAGGTCCGCTACCTCCGATGAGCGAGGTCCGTCTCCTCACACCGACGCCAGCGCCGCCTCCGGCCGAGCGGCGCCCTTGCCATCGGCGCCACCTCCGCCCCTAGCCTCCGGCGCCCGGCAGCGGGCTGGGATTTTTCCACGGTGGAATCACATATAACGTCCTGAAATTCGACTCACTTTCGTGATCAATGAAATAAATGATTATTTCTCCTTTCGTTTTAGTGAGTCTCGCTCGGAAGTGATCGGACTCGAGATCACGACCATTAGGAAATGGTTAACTAGGAAAAGCGGTGCGTGGACTCAAGAACTTGACCATCAATCGGTCCGATGCCGAGAAACAACGAGGGAATATTTTGTGCTAAAGTGGACCGATCTAAGGAGAGTGACGGATTCAGTTTGGCCAACGACATACGATCGGGATGGTGATTCCATGACCGGGGAGTACACGCGCGTGACGATTCCCAACTTATTCGGACGATCGCGACCCTTAGGACTAGCGATAAATCCTCGTGTTCTCTTGGGAATCGAGACCGTCACAACTGAGTAGCCCTAGGTTGATACGCGTAACCCCTAAACAACCGCCCATTAGTGAAAAGACACTAAACCGAAAATTGAGCTAAATCGATCATGGAATTAAGTCCGGACTTCGTGTTGAATTTCGTGGACGACGCGACTAATTTTCAAGGACGACGTCATTTTTAGGTGGCCACGCGTGATTTGGGATCAATAGAGTCAAAAATTGGAAATTTGACTCCGGACCGAAAATTACCGTTTGCCCCTAGGCCTAATTATAGGGTTCCGAATTTTGAGGTTATTTGGGGATTATTTTAGGGTTTTATAATAGCTTGTTTCAGCCAATAATGCTGGAATTTTTGTCTATAATGCCCCCAAGAGATATTAGCAAGACTTGATCTTAGCCTTTTGATTAGGGACTTGATTGTCATTTTTGCTTAGTTGTTCACCAACCCCACTATCCTACTCTCTCTATACACTCCCTAGTCTCTCTCTCTCCCCCTCATTCCCTCCTATCACCATTGGCCAGCCCCTCCTCTCTCCCTCTCCCGTGAACTCCCCCTCTCTTCTTCCTCTCTTTGTTTTGGCCGTGGAGGCCCTTGTTGAGCGCCGCCACCGCCCACCGGTGCCGCCCGGCAGTGCCATCGCCCTATGCCTCACCACCATCACCATCCCGTCCCTTTCTCTCTTCCCCCAGCCGTGTCTCTCCCCCTCTCGTGCCCTATCTCTTTCTCGGCTGCTCAAGGGCCTCGCCGAAGCTGCCGCTCGCCATTACTATTTCTAAGACGCACGGATCCACCGCTGCCCAACCGTCCTCATCACTTGCTCAGCCTTATTTGAAGCCTAGAAATCCAAGTAAGTTTGACCCTAAGCCCTAATTAGGCTAAATTACATTTCTAAATGGGTTTTAGGGGTTAATTAGGGTAAATTATGGGTTAAATTATGGAGCACATTAGGGGCTGATGTTGTGGCTGATTTGGTGGTTTAGTATGATCATTTTAATGAGGTGTAGCGGCTGTGATGTGCTGTGAGTTGGCGGAATTGTCGGATCGAAATGGCCCGAGATCGGTCAAGTTCGAGTTTAAATTGTGGAAGATAGTGCGCGCCTAATATTGTTCTCATGGTGGCCGTTTTGGAGGATGTTTTGAGGAGCTAAATGGAATTATTGAGGAGATTTATTGGCCTAGAGAGGCCCGTGTGGGGGCTGTCCATGCCGGGACCGACTTGGGCAAGGCGCGATAGATTTGGGGTTTAATGGTGTAATTGCCAGGAAATGTTGGACTAGCTGAATTAGTAACTGATTTGTCCTTGATGGTGATTGATTTTTGTGATACCATGTCTTATGCCTAGTATGACTAAGGTTAGAGTAGTTTCGCTGGCTTCGAAAAAGCGCAAATTCATATTGATCCATTGGTGTGACTTATATCGTAAATCATGTGCTGAGTTTGTGCCATGGCTAGACTAGATAATTTGATTAATTGGGCTTGTGATCCATTCAATTGAACATATTGTGTTGTGATTTGAATAAGTGGCGTCGTGCAATTGAATGCTCATGGTGAAATTTGTGAGTGCCCAAGTATGAACATTGTGACTGTGGGGGTGCATCTCGAGCATTAGCATGGCACGTGCATATATGAGTGTATGTGAACGACATGAGCGTGTGATCGCATAAAATACCCTGATGCGTTTTATGCGGGGTTCAGATAATAACTGGTGTATATGAATGTGTGATCACCTAAAGCCCTAATGTGTTTTACACGGGGTAATGAACTCAAATCCCGATGCGTGTTACGTGGGACGATGCCCGGATTACCAGAAGATGACCAGCCTGATGGGTTTTACACGGGTTGTGTGTCATGAGCTTGATGCGTTTTTACGAGGGCGAGATCGATCTCAAACTGTTAGACCTTGCGCGTTTTTACGAGGTCGTTGAAATTGGCAATTGCAAGTGTGCAAGAGTGCAAGTGTGCGTAGATGCATTGATGAGGCTTGAGCATGGGTGTGAGCACGAGCATATGCATGACATACGTTGGGGCTAAGTGATGTTAGGGATATGTACCGTGAATGAATCCTGTGCTATTGTTACAAATTTATGTGATACCTAACCTGCGCAGGGTCAAGTAAGTACTAGATTTGGGTCCGAGGGCCTAAGTCAATTTATGTTTTGAACTGTGCATTGTTTAGTACTTGTCGGAAGGTACATGTTAGCCTAGTTTAGATTTAGGGAACCTACTCACCGAGATTTATTCTCACCGTTGTTGAAATCCAATTTTTCAGACCCCGGCCTTTAGATGCCCTCAAGTTCCGAGACGTTTTGGGATCCCATCATATAGAGTGGACAAGGGCGATACACCCGTAGGGAACGGGAGTCGTATATTAGGTATTACACTTTAGAATGGGTGGACGTGGGGAAAACATATTACCATACCCACGAATACGGCTTGGTGCTTTAGGGACGGTCTCGGAGAATATGGTCCTCTCGAACTTTTGATGTCCCGCTTATCTGGCTAGGCACGAGGCACCCCCGTGCCCTCGATGGAGAAGTGGCTGACCCCGGTTCTTCACCGAGGAGAGTGCAAGCTTTGATGGTGTACCAAGAGAGTACGAGGTAGATGAGCTCGATCCGATGGACTTAGAGCCAGCCGACGGGGACGCTGCTCCAGAGCCGGCGGAGCCGCTGACAAAGAGCCAAGCCAATCGAGGAGGATCCTTGCATTGCAGGCCAAGCTCAAGACATGGACTCGGAGGATGAGGGGAGCGAGGCCGAAACGGGGCCGGACTCATCAGATCAGGAGGAGGAGATGCCCGATAGCTCTTCATCTTCGGAGTCCCTCCGATGACGATCCGAATCGGGCACCGTGAGGGTTTAGCCTTAATTTCATACTAGTGGAGCCAAGACTTTTAACCGGAGCCCCATCTTAAGTAGTAGATCGGAACCCCGAGCCACTTACCCTTTTTACTAGTAGTGGCCTTTGACCCGCTTTTGATTTTTGAGTCCTATTTGTAAATGGATGATGTATATGGTTCCTAGTATCAATGTAAGTGTATATACATTTCATGTTGTTTGTTGCGTGGCTATCATTGGTTATGTGATTTGAAATTGTTCTACATTGTATTGCTTCCACGTATGCTTTAATCTACGTTAAGGCGTTGGGTCGGCCCAGCGTCTGAGACGTCGCACTCAAATCGACCTTTGCGAGAGATGTGTGGCGCGCAAGTAAGGGTGCGGGCGTGACATCACAAGAGGCAACCCATATTTCTCAACATCTCACGGTTCCATTTTTCTTGAGGGGCCGACCAAAGTCCTACAAAGCGAAATCCGAAGTTCGTCTCGCTGGCGCGGCATCGACACCGCCTCGCCCCGGCGGCGGCGCTCCTGCCCTCTAATGCTACCTCCGACTAGCGAGGTCCGCTACCCTACAGCGTCGTTAAGCCGCCTCCAACAAGCAAGGTCCGCTGCCTCCGGCGAGGCGAGGTCCGTCTCCTCACGCCGAGCTTCTAATTTTGGCAATTGCTGCGTGAGTTCCAGCAATTTGTTGTTTAATCTCCTATCCTCATCCTGGCTTCACTGTTTATGTTGATATTTGTTTGCCTTGTTTGTCTTTGCAGGGGCCAAGATGTTCTAATTCTTAACACAAGACTGGGTAATGAAGAAGATCAGAAAAATATTAAGGAACTTCTCCAGGTTGAAATATCCGGGACAGCGGGTGACTCTAGTAAGGTTTAGTTACCATGTTTATGCAATTGCGAAGATCGAGACAAGTTTCTTGACATTTTGAGTCGGTGAAGATAGAGCTTAGCATGGTTTCACAATTCAATGAGGAGTTCTCATTGGATTGGGATTCTTCTCCTCATTGAGCAAGTAGTTTTATTCCCTTGGTGTCCTATAGTAAATTTCTCTCTTCTTTTTCTGAAGAATTAGTAGTCTTATTTATTAGTATTTTTGGGAATTCAATAAGCTCCTTTTTTCCTATTATAAATAGGTCATTCTGTTTTGTGATTAGGCATTTCCTACTTAGATCATGTTTGTTGTTTAGAGGTTTTCTACCTCAACTTGAAATTGCATTTAACAGTATGTAAATACATGCTCTGATGTGGAGATAGATATTCTACTTAATATAGTTTGAATATTAGCAGTCATTTGCTTTGGAATTGTGTGATGCAATTAATGCTTAATAAACCCCAGTGGTGATCCTTTTGAGATATCATTCATTGTCAGTCTCTTCTGGTTCTCAAACAATTTGGGCTCATTATTTTGGAACTCATCTTCCTACATCAAATTTGTTTAAACTTTCGTTTGAAGTTGATTTTAACTTTGTTGGATATATGGTCGTGCATAGATGAGCAGCCCTCCTACTTGCCAAAATAAAGAAAAAGAAAAGAAAAAGAAAATGAGCCAATGATAAAGTTGTTTATTCCGCAGCAAGACAATTAAGAAACTTCACTGTGTAATTTTCAGTGGAAAATGGACAGTAAACTTTTATTTTACCTTTTTATCATTTTTCTTTGGCCGGCTTTACCTTTTTCTCTTTAAAGTTGAATTGCATTACGAAATTAAAAATAGGTAAATAACGGCTGAATTAGGAATTTGTAACGAGACACAACTCACTTTTGACTTAAATATATAGAATAATAGTCTACTCATTTACCGGCTAATAGACATAAAGAATACGATTTCATTGGTTAATATATGCATTTCAACTGGCTTTTAAACTTAACTTATTATTTTTCAGTATTTCGGATTTGACTTTCATTTGAATTGGATTCTTAATTTCTTTTTTGAGTGTATACACGAATTTAAACTCATTAAAAAATATAGAACCTTTTCATGATTTCTTAAAGTCAGTTTTACGGGATCAAAATGAAAATAGTCCTTACCCAAAAAAAATGAAAAATAGTGTACTTATAAAAATTTGAAACAAAATGCACCTTTTCAACTACACAAGATAACTCTAGTTTGATCTCCAGCCCTAGTCGAGCTTATTGTATTTAACTTAGGATAAGCAACTAATTTGAGTGGAAATATGTTGATTGTTTTATTATTTTTAACTCAAACGTAAATATCCAACTCCATCAAGCTCAACTCAAGTCGAACACTAACCACATTGAACGAACTTGGCTTCAGTACGTCCCTAGTGATAGGTCTCATCATGACATTCACTCTTAAAGAATCATCTTTCTATCACATAATACTAACATATTCTTCATTTTCTCTGAGCAAAAATTTGTCGAAATTATTGATGAAAACAAGTAATACAATTGGAATGGTTAATTTATGCATTGGAATGGACTTTTAATCTCAACTTATTATTTTTCAGTATTTGAGATTTGACTTTCATTTAAATTGGAATTATTAATTTCGTTTTGAGTGCATACATGAATTTAAACTCATTAAAAATATAGAACTCTTTCTTGATTTCTTAAAGTCATTTTTGCGTGATCAAAATGAAAATTATTTTACATTGAAAAATTTGAATCAAAATGCACCTTTTCATCTACACAAGAGAACTCTAGTTTGATCTCCAGCCCTAATCGAGCTTATTGAATTTAACTTAGGATAATTAGCAAATTTGAGTCGAAAAAATGTTAATGTTTTATTAATTTTAACTCAAACTTAAATGTCTAACTCAAGTCAAGTCGAATAGTAACCACATCAAACGAACTTGGCTTCATTACATCCCAGGTCTCATCATTTAAAATTTTTCTTGTTGGAATCATCTTTCTATCCCATAATACTACCGTATTCTTCTTTTTATTGGAGCAAATATTTCTGGAAGATTTTGATAAAAACAAGGGCAAAAGTACACTATTGGTGCCATAACTTGTGTACGGAGATCACTTTGGTGCCATAACTTTTTTTTGGATCACTTTGGTGCCAAAATCGGAGAAAAAAGATCACTTTAGTGACTCCGGCCAAAATTCCGACCAAAAAAAGTGCCACGTCAGATTTCCGGCGAGCCATGTCAGATTTCCGATGAGCCATGTCAGCATTGAAATTAATAAAAAAAGAGCCACGTCAGATTTCCGGTGGCCATGTCAGCATTGGCACTAAAGTGATCGTTTTTCAAAAAAGTTGGCACCAAAGTGATCCAAAAAAAAGTTATGGCACCAAAGTGATCTCCGTACACAAGTTATGGCACTTGTGGTGTACTTTTGCCTAAAAAACAAGTATTATGATTCCTAGTTCATGTACTATATAAGTTGAAACAAGCTATTAGCATGTATAAAAGTATTTGTGTAAAACTTTTTCCGCATTGCCTTGGTATGTCATAATTACTCTAGATTTAATTGCCTTTTTACAAAGGATAAGATTGAAAATAGCAATATAATATAGTAGCTAAAAAGGAAAAAAATTGTTTCTCTTTTTGTCCAGATTTTTGTCACATTCCTTTTGTGTTCTTTCTTCTTTTGCCACAGCCATCTGTCCTCCCACTTGCCAAAACAAGAAGAAGAGAACAGAAAAAGACCAACTGCTCAATCCTATCCAACAACCCATGCCAAAAAACAAGTAATATGATTTAGTTGCTAAAATATGATTTAAGCTGAGCTAAGCTATTAATATTATGCATAAAACTTTTTGAGTAAAACTTTTCTCTCTAGACAGTATAAGAAATCGAACCCGAAACAAAGGCAGCGCTTTCTCTACATCAAAGTGTGTCATAATTACTCTAGATTTAATTGCCTTTCTACGAGGGATAAGATTGAAAATGGCAATATAATCTAGTAATTAAAAAAGGAAAAAGTTATTTCTCTTTTTGTCCAGATTTTTTTGCCACATTCGTACTTTCTTCTTTTGCCCCAGCCATTTCTGTCCTCCTACTTGCCAAAACAAGAGAAACAGAACGGAAGAAGACCAATTGCTCAATCCAATCCAAACAACCCATGCCAAAAAGGACAAGCAAATAAGGCATGCCTTTTTAGGGCAAGACAAGAATGTCCTTTTTTTTTTTTTTTTTTTTTGTTTAAGGAAAGAACACTCTCTCCCTCGTGCACGAGCTCTCTCATTTGAGAAAATATTGCATGAGTGAAATATTCCACATAAGCAATACACAACTCCATTGGGTGTGTGACATGTGGCAAGCGGGCTCATAAATCAGATTTATTAAAAAAATCTAACTCTTTCCGTTCTTTCTTGCATCCTCTGTTAACCCTCCGTCATCTCGTGGCAGCGAGCTAAAAACGGTGAGCTGAAAATTTTTGAAAAAATCAAGCGCCCTCTCTCTTCTCTCTCTCTTCGCACTCCCCATCCACATCACTCTGCGCTTTTCGTCTCGCTCGCGCCGCTTTTCCGCGCCCGATGCCGCCTCCGGCGGCGAGGCCACAGCCTCCGCCTCCGCCTCCGCCCTAGCCTCCGGCGCCAATAGCGCCTCCGGCGAGCAAGGTCCGCGCTCGTGGTTCGCCGCCTCCCCACGAGCAAGGTCCGCTGCCCTCCGGCGGCGAGGTCCATCTCCTCACGCCAGCGCCCGGCCCGATGCCACCTCCGGCCCGGCGGCGCCCCTTGCCCTCCCCAGCGCCGCCTCCGACCTAGCCTCGGCGCCCGGCAGCGGGCTGGGATTTTTCCGCGGTGGAATCACAAGAGGCACCCCATATTTTCTCCACATCTCACAGTTCCGTTTTCTTGGGGGCCGACCAGAGTCCCACAAGCGAAATCCGAAGTCCATCTCGCTCGCGGCCTTTTGCACCGACGCCGACGCCGCCTCCGGCAGTGGCGCCCGTGCCTCGACACCGCCTCCACCCCTAGCCTCCGACACCGACCCTCACGCCTCCGGCGGGCTGGGATTTTTCCATGGTGGAATCACAAGAGGCACCCCATATTTTCTCGACATCTCACGGTTCCGTTTTCTCGGGAGCCCGACCGAGTCCCCAAACTGAAATCCAAAGTCCGAGTGTTCTTTGCTTCCCTTCGCATTGCTTGATAAGCCATCGCCTGATCTGAGAGCTGATCCGTAAGGCAGGACATTCTTCGCTTTTTGTTGTTTCCCTCCCTTTCTCTCTATCTCTCTTGCTCTTTCTTTGCTTGGGTCTCTTTTGACTTCATGTTTGGTCCCTGAAATTGGGTGATGAATTGTTAGAGTCTTGAAATCGATTGCGGTGGGATGTTATTTGCTGCTTATGATTCGTGACTGGGACGAGGTCTATAATTGATAAAGTTCGCTTTTTGTTGATAAATTCGAGGAGTGGTTTTTGTTTTGTGTGAACGTTGACCGAGTGCATGCTTGTGGTGCTGATTGGAATGCTAAAAAAAAAAATCTAAACTTGACTCTAATTTTGTTATCTGGATGAGGGATTTCTTCTTCCTTGTGTTTTTCTTTTAGTTCTTGGCTTTTCTCGATCACTATTTTAAGGAGGGCACAGTTCGGCTATGCTTCAATTGCCCTAGAGGATGCTCTATTTGATCTCTCTTTCGAAAAGAGAGGAAGGAAGCAATGTGGGTGTGGAGTGGCTGTCAATTTTTTATGGTGTTGTAGCTTTAGAGCTCTGTTGTCCTGTGCATGGTTGTAGCGATGGCCATGAAGTGATTGAGTGATCTTTTAGTATGTTGTACTTTTAGAAAATGCTATGTGCAAGGATTTGGCATTGTGCAAGTTGTTCTACACAATGCCAAGTAATCAATTTTTTTTTTCAAAATGAAGGATTAGAAGCTGTTAAGTGCATATAGACAGATATTAAAAATCAGCTTATCTCTGTTTTAACTGCTATAGTTTTTGGAAATATAGCACCTCTTAAAACCTAGAAGCGAGGGTTGAAAAGTCCTCTCAAATACCTCTGAAAACTTCAATTTTATTTTACCTTTTGATTTTGCGTGTTGGCTGTAAGAAACTGCAAAAAAGATGATCATCTTGTTGGTTCCTTGATTAACATGTTGGCCTTTGAATTTGCAGATGAATTCTCATGCACCTGGTTATATATTGAATGTCAGAATATTCAGTTTACATCTTTTGGTGGTGACATTGGGTTGGGTTGGGTTAGCCATCTCTTTCACTGCATAAGAGTGAGAGGAGAGAGAATATTAAGGTTTGTTTCCTCTTGGGTAAGTGAAGAAAGACCTTAATCTATCGGGTTACTTGGACATACCAGTGAGTCTTCTACTATGGTTCTACCAACCCAAACATCTGTGCACATCTCTTCTTATCTTCCTCTGGCAATCTTTGAGAAGTATCTTCTGGAATTGATAGCTACAATAGGAGCCATCCATCCTACTCAATGTTGAAACATACTTTCCCTAATTGGCTCCCTGATTTAACCCAAGCAGCATCCTGTTCTTGTTTCTTAATCTGGGGCACTCTTTTTCGGCGAATAAAGATTGTGATTTCTATGGATTTTGCTAAGTGTTCCTCCTTTCTTGACTTGTAGTTGTGAAGGCTATCGCTACACCCAAGTCAATGGTGGAACTTCCACTGACAGCAGAGAATGTTGAGAGTGTGCTTGATGAAATCCGACCCTATCTAATTTCTAATGGGGGTAATGTTGCATTGCATGAGATTGATGGCAATGTTGTAAGGTTGAAGTTACAAGGAGCATGTGGTTCTTGTCCAAGTTCTATAATGACAGTGAAGATGGGCATTGAGCGTCGTCTGATGGAGAAAATTCCCGAAATCATTGCAGTGGAACCAATAGCGATGAAGAAACTGGCCTTGAGATGAATGAGGAAAACATAGAGAAGGTAAGTAAGATATTGCAGCAAATATATGTTTTTTGGTATCATTAACGCTTTTGTCCTTTTCCCCAACTGTTAAGACTGATTTTATAGGATATTTCTCCTTAAAGAATTTCTTTTTGTTAACTGCTTTAGGGTCTCTAATTGGGTATCTCTACTTGCTTATTTTTTTAACAAATGGGTTTGGATATTTTTAGTAATGGTGGTATTGGATCCCTATGCTCTCGAGTAACGATTGGCTTGTATTTTTTCTTTCCTGCTAAGCTTGATTTCTGTCCTTATCTATCCCTTGCTAATGATCAATGCTCAACATGTGGTACTCCTCAACTTTACGAAACCTTCACCAGTTGAGGATTAATTGCTGACGTCTTTTTCAGTTGAGCCTGACTACATTGCCAACTAGGTCTCCTGGAATTAGTTTGGATATTTTAACTAATGATAGGTTTGGATCCTTGGGCTCTCAACTCAAGTAATGGTGTGTTTGTTCTTTGCCTTTCCTGCTAAGTTTGATCTGTCTTTCTATTTACCCCTTAGCATCAGGTTCAGGTCCTCGAGTCCACAAAGAGCTCACAAGTTGAGGATCTATTAGTGACCTGCCCAACTGTACTGCAAATAACTCAAAAGTATTGAATCTCAGTCTATACAAATGTAGTGTAGGGAATTCGTGTGTGCAACTCATGCACTAAAATTTAGAACTTACCAAAAGAATAGAGACGGTCATTGAAAGGAGTTAACAATTTTTTTTTTGTTAGAAAAGGAGTTAGCAAGTTGAGATTTGCATTTTTTTAGATATTCTCTTTATCCTGGGACTGAACTCACACACTTGTTTGCTATAGCATTCCTAACCTTGTCTGTCCATATGTCTGTCTCAAATTGTATTTGCTTGAACAAGCCTCGGGTCGCTTAGGCAACCCCATTAAGATATTCTTATGCGCGTGACCTGGAAATCTGCTGGCTAACATGTTATTGCTTGATTATTTCAAGTTCTTGAAGAGATAAGGCCATACCTTGTTGGTGCAGCTGGCGGATCACTTGAGCTAGTGGCCATTGAAGAACCAATAGTTAAAATTAGAATAACTGGTCCTACAACTGGGGTCATGACTATTCGAGTTGCTGTCACGCAGAAACTACAAGAGAAAATTCCAACCATTGCAGCTGTCCAACTTCTGTAATGTCATTGGGTAATGAAAGGTATAAAGCATTTAAGGTCTCATCAATGCAGTAAATTGTGTACAGTTTTGAAAAGTCCTCTAATTTTGAAGTAGAGATAATTCGTCATTGATGTAGCTTTTCCCACCTTGAGTTGCAGCAGTGGTTGAGCCTTTGCATCCAACTTTATGATTGTATTCCAAGTTGCACACAAGTTCAAAAGGTTGATCTATTTGGGAATTTTCTCGAGTTATTAAATAATAATAAAAATAGAGAGATTATGGAAGTAAATATTCTCACATTTATTCTTACTGCAATCATTGTGTAATCGATCAACAGCATTGGTAGAATTCATGGGTTTTAACAGAATACACGTATATATTTTACCTTGATGATTTAACAGGAAATACTAAAACTGTAACAATATTCGATGGGATTCTTTAACAACTTTATGTGATAACTTTCATGTTTTAGTTAAATAAGAAATATTTTTGGAATTCCAACAGTGCTTATCTTGATTTAGTTTACTTTTTACGGGCCAACATAATAGTTGTAGTAGGGTATATAATAGAATTAAAGGTTGGTTGTAGAGTTTTTTCTTCTGCTTTTCCCGCTTTGGAACTGAATCTCCTATATCCAGAGGTCTTTCTGCTGGAGTCTCTCTCCTTCCCTTTTGTTGGTCTTCGATTCTTTTTATTGGTAGACCTATCAAATGGTGGATCGGGTTGAGTTAATCATTTTTCACCCAAATAAACCCATTAATCCATTTTGACCCATTTTCCATGCAATGCAAATTTAGTGATTCATATTTGACCCAACCCAATTCATATTATCAGAACATTTTCATATTTAACCCAATTAATAAAACTCATATCCAAACTAATGCTAGAGTGTAGAGTGAGCGAGTATAAGATTGGAGTGAGGTGAGAGAAAATAAAGAGGGAATCGAAAAGTAAGTTAGGTCTAAGTTAGTTGTAAATCATTTAACACTCATATTATGTTGGGTTTTACCATCCTAAACTCATTTATTGAATATAAGTAACTTGTATAACAACTCAGCCGATCATATATAAGTTAAGAAATGATTTTACAACTCATTTTGATAGCCACATTAATTTGGTAATAGAGCCAATTTCGTGGGAAACTAATTTGCTACCCAACGTTCTATAATTCATAAGCCTACATTGAATTTGCTTTCTGATTTTTGGGAGGAGAAAACGATTGAACGATGATAGAGGCAAGTTTTATGTGTCAACCTGAGCCCAACTGGACTTATGCCAACTTGCACTTGCACGTACACCGGACTAAGTCATTCAAGTTAGCCATTTGCGACCCATATTAATCCAAATCTCTAATACTCTATCGTGTTACTCCTCGCCTAATTACAAGCACAATCGACTGATTAGCACACCAAATTGCCGACCGCAGCTAATCCAAGCCAATGGTGTCTCGATAAAATTGTTTCATGTGGCCTTAAGGAAGACAAAAAAAAAACAAGACTGATGATGATCCGTAATCACATCCTAGAGTTTTCAACTCCAAATATGTCATTTTTCATGAGAGTGGTAATTGCCTCAAACGATTTGATGGCAACTACATCAATCATAAGTGTGCCATCCGTTCTTATCGTTCTATGCCGTGAAATCCACATCGAAGAATCCATTCATCACATATGTATGGAGAAAACTTACCGCCCAAGATGTCAGCAAAAGCATTCTCTAATTTTCCTTCAAAATACAAAAAAAAAAAACAATTATAGTTTTACGGAATACATTCAATTGACCACATACAAGGCAAAATTGAGGGAAAATTTATGTAATTGATAACTCTTATGATTCTTTACCAGATTAATGCTCAGAATCTATTTATATTTAGCGTATGTAGAATAAAAAATTAATCTAGAGCTTATGAGAAAAGGCTGTTGGACAGCCCTCCCATCACCATTTTGATTTCAATTTATATCACCATGCAACATGACTCAGCATCATCCTTCTAGAGCACGGCTCCGTTTAATCGTCGCATTCAAGTATGCATAAATCAAAGGATCGTTTCTCAAGAATCATCTTTCGGTGTGACAAAGAAAGTTGGATCACCGAATCAGCACCAGCTGTGAACAACCAAGGTTGCCGTGGATGGATTTGCAATCCATCACCCCTACTTGATTAGAAGAATAATAAATAAGTAACAATATACCCAGAGGTCAATTTCTCATTTGCATTGCAAAGCTAGTTAGCTTTGTAATTAGATGTGCAGACAATGACGTTGTTAGAGTAGAGGGACCTGTCTCAGCACAAATGTTTCAAACCACTTGGTTGTAAGATAGGAACATGGCCCTAAGCGGGGATGCGTTTCCTCCCCATTATAAGGTTTACACAAGAAGCTCAGACACAAATATCATAACAACTTAATTAAATCACTAATAAAAAAAAATTATGCTCTTTCAATCAACTTCCGATGCACCATCCACGATTATCCAAACTTTGATGCGCTACCAAGTATCTTGGATAGAGAGACTGCATAGGTTTCACGTAACCCCTGGGCTCTAGCCTCACCTTAATGAATATTTTGTCAACAATGGAATAAATGAATGGTGACGTCAAGAAAATCACATGGCCAGAGTTGCTTTTAAGACTTTGTCAACAAAGAAAGAAGCTCTTGCATTGCCCTAAGCCGAGTGACATCCAGCAGAATTGTGGACCTTTTAGTGTCCCCAAGCTATTTTATAAAAAACTCACTCATCTTTGACATGATATCCTTCTTAACACTACCCCCCTCCCCCCAAAAGAAAAACTTCATGAAGCTAGGGATAGGTATTCCTCCTCAGTGTCAATAATTTTCTACATAGAAAAGAGTACGAACACTCACCTCTTCCATTTGAGCTTACATGCCCTCGGAGAATTTCCAAGGGAACAATGAGAGGGTTCTGGTTGAAATCTGAATAAACCATGCCATGGAACACATAGGCTGTGCAATCATCAGAACACGATGCAAAAAGGGGGTATGAGCGATGGAAGGCCATATTTGTAATGTCCTTCGAATGACACCTGACAATCAGAACAAACAAGTAACAAGCTGAAATCTACCAGACTATATATACATGCAAACATTAAATTTTCTACCCAGAAAAGGCAATCGTGTAACTACAAACAACCAACTCAGTTTGATCAGCTACACTTCCCCAAAACGAAAATTCATCCAATTCTCACGACTTTTTAAATTGTCTCAAAGATAATAGCAAACTTTCTAGAGTGTTTTGTAAGGTTGAGGCAAAAGGTCCATATCAAACCAACAGAGTTTTCTCTGCTTCCAACAATTAAATTATCCTCGCAAGGGAAGACAACTAAGAATTATGGGAATCTAGAAATCAACAAGGAAGAGAACACTCACATCAGATTTTCAAACATAACTTGAGGATGAATTGCAATTGAGGAAACTTCACGAAGTCCAGTCTCAAGCTTTTTAATGAGTTTCGCTGCAAGAGGTCATACATGCGAACATTCTTCTTAGTTGAAACAAAGAAGATGGATCGAGAAAGATGCAAAACTGATGAAACTGGAAGACCATGCAACTTGAATGGGATCTTCTGAGTAATCTTCTTTGACAACTTGTGTATTAAGATTGCTCTTGATTCACGTGAGGAAAGTTAAAGGAAACTACTTAGAAAAAGTGACTAAACCTACTGCAAATTAAAAAAGTAACACTCCACAAATTATGGTGATCTCAAACCAGAAAATGCTAAGAAGCAAATAAAAGTTCTTACTTACATTGTTCGGGAAGTCAAGCGGCAAACAATTTTCACCTAGGACAATACTAAAAAGAAGATGGAAGGTCATGGCCAAAAGATGCTTCTACCAAAAAACAGGAAGAGAAGATGACAAGTCAAACTACCACATTAAACATACACATCTGCCTACAATGGTCTCAATTATGTCACAGGCTTATAGAGCAAGGATTGTGAGTGTGGCAATGTCATTAGATCTCTTGTAACAAGAAAAAAAATGGGGTCATCATTTTCGCTTACCCTTTATTGGCTGATACAAAAGAGAGAAAAAGGAGAGAATTTGAAAAAGAGTCTATCATCTCTGTGATCACTCAAAGCTATTTCAATACTTAGACCTTTAGTATTGCACAAAATTACTCATGGATGCAAATACTCTGGTTGACATTGATTCTTGTCTTGCAAACAACGCCCCATTTTGTTTCTACCATCGTTTTCCCCAATACCTTCTAGAAAAAAGTCTACCTACTACTACAACAACTGATGTTCGGGTTCTTTCTTGTAAACCCAGACGATTAATGCTATATATATATATATATATATATATATATATCTAAATGCTGGGAGTATTCACTTCTCTTCAAACGATGGATTCAACTACCCCTCGGAGAGACACATCATCATAAAGCACTAAACCACAAGGATATCTACAGCGTCCTTTGTGGATAAATAGTCTCCTTTGCGATGCCATTCAACTGAGGTCACGGTCTGCACAAACACAAGAAATCAGCACCCATGGCTTTAGTGAAAAGGCCTTGAGATAACAACTTGAGCACAAAAGAAATTGACAAAATTCTAAAAGGGTACCTTTTGAAATGTCTTAACTGATTGCCTCATGCTTGCGCCTATCATCTTGAAGCCAGCTCACCAAGGGCTGCTCATCTATGCACAACCATATATCCAACAAAGTTAAAATCAACTTCAAACAAAAGTTTAAACAAATTTGATGTAGGAAGATGAGTTCCAAAATAATGAGCCCAAATTGTTTAAGAACCAAAAGAGACCGACAATGAATGATATCTCAAAAGGATCACCACTGGGGTTTATTAAGCATTAATTGCATCACACAATTCCAAAGCAAATGACTGCTAATATTCAAACTATATTAAGTAGAATATCTATCTCCACATCAGAGCATGTATTTACATACTGTTAAATGCAATTTCAAGTTGAGGTAGAAAACCTCTAAACAACAAACATGATCTAAGTAGGAAATGCCTAAACACAAAACAGAATGACCTATTTATAATAGGAAAAAGGAACTTATTGAATTCCCACAAATACTAATAAATAAGACTACTGATTCTTCATAAAAGAAGAGAGAAGTTTACTATAGGACACCAACGGAATAAAACTACTTGCTCAATGAGGAGAAGAATCCCAATCCAATGAGAACTCCTCATTGAATCGTGAAACCATGCTAAGCTCTATCTTCACCGACTCAAAATGTCAAGAAACTTGTCCGATCTTCGCAATTGCATAAACATGGTAACTAAACCTTACCGAGTCACCTGCTGTCCGAAATATTTCAACCTGGAGAAGTTCCTTAATATTTTTCTGATCTTCTTCATTACCCATCCGTGTTAAGGAGTAGAACATCTTGGCCCCGCAAAGACAAACAAGGCAAACAAATATCAACATAAGCAAAGGGAAGCCGTGGATGAGGATAGAGATTAAACAACAAATTGCTCGAACTCACGCAGCAATTGCCGGAACTCACGCAGCAATTGCCAAAATTAGAAGCTCGGCATGAGGAGACGGACCTCACTGGCCGGAGGCAGCAGACCTTGCTCATTGGAGGTGATGGACGCCGCTCGTGGGCGCGCGCACCGCCGCTCTGAGGTAGGAGCGTCGCCGGCAGGTGGCCGGGCGCTGATGGCGGGCGCGAGCGTAGATGGACTTTAGATTTCAGTTTGTGGGACGGTCGGCCTCAAGAAAACGGAACTGCGGAGATGTTGAGAAAATAAGGGCTGCCTCTTGTGATTCCACCATGGAAAATCCCAACCCGCCGGAGGCGCCGGAGGCTAGGGGTGGAGGCGGCATCGGAGGCAAAGGCGCCCGGGTCGGAGGGCGCGCCAGCGGGCGTGAGGAGATGCACCGCCGCCGGAGGTAGTGGACCTTGCTCGTGGGGAGGCGCATTTAACCACGAGCGCGCGGACCCCGCCCGCCGGAGGCGCCATCGGGCGCTTTGAGGCTAGGGGAGGAGGCGGAGGCCTCGCCATGGGAGGCGGCGGCCATGCTGATTGAGCGAAAGCGAGACGAAAAAAGTATGTGGGATGGGGGGAGCGCGAAAGAAGAGAGAGAGAGAGGAGAGAGGGAGCTTGATTTTTTCAAAAATTTTCAGCTCAGCTGCTCTTAGCTCGTTGGCGCAAGATGATGAGAGGGTTAACGGAGGATGGAAGAAAGAACGGAAAGAGTCAGATTTTTTAATAAATCTGATTTGTGAGCCCACTTGCCACATGTCACGCACCCAATGGAGTTATGTATTACTTATGTGAAGTATTCCACTCATGCAATATTTTCTTAAACGAGAGAGAGCTCAAGACGAGGCTAAGAGTGTTCTTTCCTTAAACAAAAAAAAAAAAAAAAAAGGACATTCTTGTCTTGCCCTAAAAAAGGCATGCCTTATTTGCTTGTCCTTTTTTGGCATGGGTTTTTGATTGATTGAGCAATTGGTCTTCTTCCGTTCTGTTTCTCTTGTTTTGGCAAGTAGGAGGACAGAAATGGCTGGGGCAAAAGAAGAAAGTACGAATGTGGCAAAAATCTGGACAAAAAAGAGAAATAATTTTTTCCTTTTTAATTACTAGATTATATTGCCATTTTCAATCTTATCCCTAGTAGAAAGGCAATTAAATCTGGAGTAATTATGACACACTTTGATGTAGAGAAAGCGCTGCCTTTGTTTCGGGTTCGATTTCTTATACCTAAGTTTTACTCAAAAAGTTTTATGCATAATATTAATAGCCTAGCTCAGCTTAAATAATATTTTAGCAACTAAATCATATTACTTGTTTTTTGGCATGAGTTGTTGGATAGGATTGAGCAGTTGGTCTTTTCTGTTCTCTTCTTCTTGTTTTGGCAAGTGGGAGGACAGATGGCTGTGGCAAAAAAGAAGAAAGAACACAAAAGGAATGTGACAAAAATCTGGACAAAAAAGAGAAACAATTTTTTCCTTTTTAGCTACTATATTATATTGCTATTTTCAATCTTATCCTTTGTAAAAAGGCAATTAAATCTAGAGTAATTATGACATACCAAGGCAATGCGGAAAAAGTTTTACACAAATACTTTTATACATGCTAATAGCTTGTTTCAACTTATATAGTACATGAACTAGGAATCATAATACTTGTTTTTATCAAAATCTTCCAGAAATATTTGCTCCAATAAAAAGAAGAATACGGTAGTATTATGGGATAGAAAGATGATTCCAACAAGAAAAATTTTAAATGATGAGACCTGGGATGTAATGAAGCCAAGTTCGTTTGATGTGGTTACTATTCGACTTGACTTGAGTTAGACATTTAAGTTTGAGTTAAAATTAATAAAACATTAACATTTTTTCGACTCAAATTTGCTAATTATCCTAAGTTAAATTCAATAAGCTCGATTAGGGCTGGAGATCAAACTAGAGTTCTCTTGTGTAGATGAAAAGGTGCATTTTGATTCAAATTTTCAATGTAAAATAATTTTCATTTTGATCACGCAAAAAATGACTTTAAGAAATCAAGAAAGAGTTCTATATTTTTAATGAGTTTAAATTCATGTATGCACTCAAAACGAAATTAATAAGTCCAATTTAAATGAAAGTCAAATCTCAAATACTGAAAACTAATAAGTTGAGATTAAAAGTCCATTCCAATGCATAAATTAACCATTCCAATCGTATTACTTGTTTTCATCAATAATTTCGACAAATTTTTGCTCAGAGAAAATGAAGAATATGTTGGTGTTATGTGATAGAAAGATGATTCTTTAAGAGTGAATGTCATGATGATACCTATCATTAGGGATGTACTGAAACCAAGTCTGTTCAATGTGGTTAGTGTTCGACTTGAGTTGAGCTTGATTGAGTTGGTTATTTACGTTTGTAGTCATGGTCACGGGTCGGTTTTGATCGAAACCGCCCGGTCAAACTCGGGCCCGACCCATTGACCGGGCTCACGGTTTGGAATCGGCCCGTGCCTTACGGGCCCGGTTCCGATTCCAGAAATTTTTGGGCGGCCGGAACCGGTTCCCAAAAAAAAAGAAGAAAGCTGCAACACGACCTACAGGTGCAGGCCATGCTGGCACGCTGCGGGGCAACCCCTAGCAACGGGCAAAATTTTAAAAAAAAAAAAAACCCCTCCGCAAGGCATGCGTTTGCAAGCCCCGCTATGGGCAATGAGCTTGCGACCCGTTGCGGGGGCATCCTTTAGGCTGCCCTAGCAACAGCCAAGGATGCCCTAGCAACAGCTAACGCTCAAGCGGGCAAAATTTATAAAAAAAGAAAAGATAAGCTGTTGCAATTGCAATGGTTATCTTTTTTAATTTTAAATTTTCTTCTCATTTTTTTCTTATAAATTCTCTCAAATTCTCTTAAATTGTCTCAATTTTCTTAATCCACACAATTCTTTTTTAATTCTCCCAATTAATCCGCTCAATTCTCTCAATCCACTCAAAAATGGCAAGTGGAAGTCGAATGCCAACCGGCAAAGGTAAGAATATCACGACGGAATCCCATCATTCTTTTAATCCTCGTGAATATGCAAATTTTCAAGATGATGAAATCAACATTTTTCCCGATGTGGAGCGATCCCGACACAAGAAAGTTTTCATCCTCCTGCCGAAATATCTACAACAAAGGAAGCGGAACGGGAATTTACATCCGACATTTGGAATCACTTCACGAAAATGGAAAGGTTTGATATTGGTCAAAAAGGTATGATATAATTTATAAATATTGTGGGAAAATATATAAATATACAGGTGGACAAGGATATGAAACATTTAAACGACATCTTAGGAGCAAACATCCAATCGAAACGGGAATCGATATCGGCAACAACAAATTTCCGAGTACGTCAATCCTAACACTTCCCTTTATTTCGTTTTAATGAAAAAACTTATAGGGAAGAATTAAGCAAATTTATTTCCGTTGAGCATTTAGCATTTAATTTTGAAGAAAGACTTGGTTTTAATGAATTTGTACAAAAAGCATGTGCTCCATAAGCAAACGTGTTCCTAAAAAATTCAATTAAACGAGTAATTAAAGATCTTTACAAAAATCGCAAAAAGATTTACAAAACTTTTTTATGCAATTTAATGGATGCCTGCATATAGGTAGTGATATTTGGAGTGATCATTGGCAAAATCATTCTTACATGGGCATAACATGTCATTGGATAGATGATGAGTAGAGTATTCAAAAAGAGTTTTTTCATTTAGAGTTTTCGATGATAAACATACGGCAAATAATATTTATAGAATAATTAGGCAAATTTTAGAAGAATATTATTTGCTTAACAAAATTTTTTCAATTGGTTTTGATAATGCCGCAACAACTACCGCTTCAATTGTTGATTTAGAAAAAATATTTGTAAACCCACTTTTGGCGGAAAATTTTTTCACGTTAGATGTGCTTGTCATGTTTTAAATTTATGTGTACAAGATGGTTTGAAAACTCTTGATATTTTTCTTCAATCAATAAAAACGGCGATTCAATTTTTATGGAAACATCCCAAAAAAATGAAAGAATGGGGTAGATTTTGTAGAGAAAATGGCAAAAAGCCAAAAAGATTTCCAAGAGATGTTCCAACTCGTTGGAATTCTACTTTCCACTTGCTTAATGAATCTTTAGCATATAAAGATTTATTATGTGCATTCATTTCTAATAATATACCTCAGATTAATTTATACCCACAAGAGTGGGATATTTGCCAAAAAATTTTAGATGTTTTAAAGGTTTTTAATGATGCAACTTATACTTTGTTCGGTGTTTATTATCCTACTACATATTTATTTTTAGTAGAGTGTACTAATATTGTCGAAATTTTTTATGAATATGAAAATGATGTTGAATTACAACATACTATAGTTGCAATGAAAATAAAGTAGTTACATTATTATAGTGAAATTTCCATTATTTATTTAGTTGCTTGTATTTTTTATCCACGTTGCAAAATTGGATTGTTTAAATGATTTTTTATGTAAGTATTATCAATGTTTACATTATGATGCGATAAATGTTACAACCATAGTACGTGAGGTTAAAAAACGTAGTAATGAAATTATATAATGAATTTTATACTAAATATAATTTAAGTGATACTAGATCTTCTCAATCTACGGAGATACAAAATGACAAAGACAGGTAAAATTAATAGAAGGTACCAACTTTTATTACATAGACAAAAAAAAAAACAAAAGGGAGTAATAGGAAATATTTCTGAATTAGAGATTTATCTAACCGTTTCATTTGAGTTTATGAATCCCAAGATGGTACAGATTTTTAATTTTGATTGGTGGAAGAGACACGCAAGCCAATACCCAATCCTTTCTCTTATTGCAAAATAGATTTTTCAACCCCTTGTTCCATAGTTGTGGTCGAGACAAGCATTCAAAGGCGGAGGTAATATTTTTGATGAACATCGTTCAAGATTAGCTCCAGAATTAATGGAGATTCAAGCTTGTATTGCTGATGGGATGAAAGGCTCAATACGGGCAACAAGAGATAGATCGGAATAATGAATCAATTTTTAACGACGGAGATACTACCGCTACGGTGCGAGCATTGGAACGGGTAGTGACGATTGAGGGTAAAGAACTATTGAGTTGATAAATATTTCGGGAACCCTTGTTTCTCATACCGGGCACGCCCCACGTGAGCTTAGGGAAACCAAGTATAATTCGACAACATGTGACCTCCTCGTCCCTGCGCATGGAATGCTTTAGGTTTTGGGATCATTTTAGGGCATATATATTGTACTCCTTTTTTTATAGATCATTGTGACGAATTGTAACGTGCTTAATGATAATTTCTTAAGTTCAAGCCCTCTCTTTCTCTCTTGTCTTTTTTGTCCCCAAATTTAATTACAATTTACATTTTAATTACAATTTATATTAAATAATGTTCCATCACAGAACAGTAATTTTTAATTTTTATTATTTTATTTTCTTTTTTTCTTTTCCTTTTCTTTTTTTTTTTTTTTTCTTTTCCAGGCTGGCCATAGCCGGGCCTCAAGCGGAGGTCACCGGCCAAAGCGAGGGGCCACCACCTGGCTGGGCGAGGCCAGCTCACCAGGATGGCGAGGCTCAACCTCCCAAGAATCGGGAGGGCCGGCCTCACCCGACCGGTGAGGTTGAGCCTCGCCCGACCGGGCGAGAGTTCGACCTCGCCGGTCGGCGAGGCCGGCCTCGCCAGTTGCAGGCAAGGTCGAGCCTCGCCGGCGTCGGGCAAGGCCAGCCCCGCCCGACACCGTGAGGTCGAGCCCCCCCCAACACCGTGAGGCCCGTTTTGCCTGAGGAGGCCCGACCTCAATACGGCCCGGCTATGGCGGTGAAGGAAGAAAAGGAAAAGGAAAAGAAAAAAAAAACAAAAAAAAAATTATGAACCAGCCCAGAACCGATTCCGGTTCATACTTGGCCACGAACTGGAACCGCCGGTTCGAACCGTGGCCATGACTACACTTGAGTGAGTTAAAATAATAAAACAATCAACATATTTCCACTCAAATTAGTTGCTTATCCTAAGTTAAATACAATAAGCTCGACTAGGGCTGGAGATCAAACTAGAGTTATCTTGTGTAGTTGAAAAGGTGCATTTTGTTTCAAATTTTTATAAGTACACTATTTTTCATTTTGATCTCGTAAAAACTGACTTTAAGAAATCACGAAAAGGTTCTATATTTTTTAATGAGTTTAAATTCGTGTATACACTCAAAAAGAAATTAAGAATCCAATTCAAATGAAAGTCAAATCTGAAATACTGAAAAATAATAAGTTAAGTTTAAAAGCCAGTTGAAATGCATATATTAACCAATGAAATCGTATTCTTTATGTCTATTAGCCGGTAAATGAGTAGACTATTATTCTATATATTTAAGTCAAAAGTGAGTTGTGTCTCGTTACAAATTCCTAATTTAGCCCTTATTTACCTATTTTAATTTCGTAATGCAATTCAACTTTAAAGAGAAAAAAGGTAAAGTTGGCCAAAGAAAAATGATAAAAGGTAAAATAAAAGTTCACTGTCCATTTTCCACTGAAAATTACACAGTGAAGTTTCTTAATTGTCTTGCTGCGGAATAACAACTTTATCATTGGCTCATTTTCTTTTCTTTTCTTTTCTCTTATTTTGGCAAGTAGGAGGACAGAAATGGCAGTGGCAAAAAGAAGAAAGCTATTGCTTGACTTGAGTTAGACATTTAAGTTTGAGTTAAAATTAATAAAACATTAACATTTTTTTTCGACTCAAATTTGCTAATTATCCTAAGTTAAATTCAATAAGCTCGATTAGGGCTGGAGATCAAACTAGAGTTCTCTTGTGTAGATGAAAAGGTGCATTTTGATTCAAATTTTTCAATGTAAAATAATTTTCATTTTGATCACGCAAAAAATGACTTTAAGAAATCAAGAAAGAGTTCTATATTTTTAATGAGTTTAAATTGTTATGTGATAGAAAGATGATTCTTTAAGAGTGAATGTCATGATGATACCTATCATTAGGGATGTACTGAAACCAGGTTAAGTTCAATGTGGTTAGTGTTCGACTTGAGTTGAGCTTGATTGAGTTGGTTATTTACGTTTTGTAGTCATGGTCACGGGTCGGTTTGATCCGAAACCGGCCGGTCAAACTCGGCCCACGACCCATTGACCCAGCTCACGGTTTGGAATCGGCCCGTGCCTTACGGCCCTGCCCGATTCGACTCTTGAATTACAGGCCTTTTGGAACCCGGTTCCTGAAAAAAAGAAGCAACCGACCCTACGGTCAAAAAGGCCATGCTGCCGCTGCTGGCAACCCCTAGCGGGCAAAATTTAAAAAAACCCCTCGCAAAGGCATACGCGTTTGCAAGCCCTCGCTATGGGCAGCGAGCTTGCAGGCCCGTTGCCGGGGGCATCCTTTAGGCTGCCCTAGCAACAGCCAAGGATGCCTAGCAATGTACTAGCTCAAGCGGGCAAAATTTATAAAAAAAATATATGGCGTACGGTGCAGTGGTTTATCTTTTCTTTAGTACAAATTTTTCTTCTCATTTTTCTTTCTTAAATTCTCTCAAATTCTCTTTGTCTCAATTTTCTTAATCCACACAATTCTTTTTAATTCTCCCGAATTAATCCAGCTCAATTCTCAATCCCACTCAAAAATGGCAAGTGGAAGTCGGATACCAGTGGCAAAGGTAAGAATATCACAGCGGAATCCCATCATTCTTTTAATCCTCGTGAATATGCAAATTTTCAAAATGATGAAATCAACATTTTTTCCCGATGTGGAGCATGTCCCACACAAAGTTTTCATCCTCCTGCGAAATATCTACAACAAAGGAAATGAGGAATTTACATCGACATTTGGAATCCTTCCACGAAAATGAAAAGGTTTGATATATTGGTGAAAAAGGTATGATATAATTTATAAATATTGTGGGGAAAATATATAATATATACAGGTGGACAAGGATATGAAACATTTAAACGACATCTTGGAGCAAAAACATCCAATCGAAACGGGAATCGATCGGGCAACAACAAATTTCCGAGTCGTCAATCCTAACACTTCCCTTTATTTTCGTTTTAATGAAAAAACTTATAGGGAAGAATTAAGCAAATTTATTTCCGTTGAGCATTTAGCATTTAATTTTGAAGAAAGACTTGGTTTTAATGAATTTATACAAAAAGCATGTGCTCCATAAGCAAAACGTGTTCCTAAAAATTCAATTAAAAAAGTAATTAAAGATCTTTACAAAAATCGCAAAAAGATTTACAAAACTTTTTATGCAATTTAATGGATGCTGCATATAGGTAGTGATATTTGGAGTGATCATTGGCAAAATCATTCTTACATGGGCATAACATGTCATTGGATAGATGATGAGTAGAGTATTCAAAAAGAGTTTTTTCATTTAGAGTTTTCGATGATAAACATACGGCAAATAATATTTATAGAATAATTAGGCAAATTTTAGAAGAATATTATTTGCTTAACAAAATTTTTTCAATTGGTTTTGATAATGCGTAAATAACTACCGCCTTCAATTGTTGATTTAGAAAATATTTGTAAACCCACTTTTGGCAGAAAGTTTTTTCACGTTAGATGTGCTTGTCATGTTTTAAATTTATGTGTACAAGATGGTTTGAAAACTCTTGATATTTTTCTTCAATCAATAAAACAGCGATTCAATTTTTATGGAAACATCCCAAAAAAATGAAAGAATGGGATAGATTTTGTAGAGAAAATGGCAAAAAGCCAAAAAGATTTCAAGAGATGTTCCAACTCGTTGGAATTCTACTTTCCACTTGCTTAATGAATCTTTAGCATATAAAGATTTATTATGTGCATTCATTTCTAATAATATACCCTCAGATTAATTTATACCCACAAGAGTGGGATATTTGCCAAAAAAATTTTAGATGTTTTAAAGGTTTTTAATTATGCACTTTATACTTTATATCCGTGTTTATTATCCTACTACATATTTATTTTTTAGTAGAGTGTACTAATATTGTCGAAATTTTTTATGAATATGAAAATGATGTTGAATTACAACATACTATAGTTGCAATGAAAATAAAGTAGTTACATTATTATAGTGAAATTTCCATTATTTATTTAGTTGCTTGTATTTTTTATCCACGTTGCAAATTGGATTGTTTAAATGATTTTTGCGTAAGTATTATCAATGTTTACATTATGATCGATAAATGTTACAACCATAGTAACACGTGAGGTTAAAAGCGTAGTAATGAAATTATATAATGAATTTTATACTAAATATAATTTAAGTGATACTAGATCTTCTCAATCTACGGAGATACAAAATGACAAAGAGGTAAAATTAATAGAAGGTACCAACTTTTTTATTACATAGACAAAAAAAAAAAAGGGAGTAATAGGAAATATTTCTGAATTAGAGATTTATCTAACTGTTTCATTTGAGTTTTCTGAATCCCAAGATGGTACAGATTTTTTTTATTTTGGATTGGTGGAAGAGACACGCAAGCCAATACCCAATCCTTTCTCTTATTGCAAAATAGATTTTTCAACCCCTTGTTCCATAGTTGTGGTCGACAAGCATTCTGCCGGAGGTAATATTTTGGATGAACATCGCTCAAGATTAGCCTGTAATTAATGGAGATTCAAGCTTGTATTGTTGATGGGATGAAGGCTCAACACCGCAACAAGAGATAGATCGGAATAATGAATCGAATTCTTTAACGACGGAGATACTACCGCCACCACCGTGCAAAGCATGGAACGGGTAGTGACGATTGAGGGTAAAAGAACTATTGAGTTGACAAATATTTTGGGAACCCTTGTTTCTCATACCGGCACGCCCACGTGAGCTTAGGGGAGGGTATAACAACATGTGACCTGGTCCCCCGATGGAATGCTTAGGTTTTGGGATCATTTTAGGGCATATATTGTACTCCTTTTTTTTATATAGATCATTGTGGAATAACGCGTGCTTAATGATAATTTCTTAAGTTCAAGCCCTCTCTTTCTCTCTTGTCTTTTGTCCCCCAAATTTAATACAATTTCATTGTGACAATTTAAGGAACGTTAATTTTTAATTTTATTATTTTATTTTCTATTTTTTTTCCTTTCTTTTTTAGTTGCATGACTCCTAGTTAAAAAATAATAAAACAATCAACATATTTCCACTCAAATTAGTTGCTTATCCTAAGTTAAATACAAAGCTCGACTAGGGCTGGAGATCAAACTAGAGTTATCTTGTGTAGTTGAAAAGGTGCATTTTGTTTCAAATTTTTATAAGTACACTATTTTTCATTTTGATCTCGTAAAACTGACTTTAAGAAATCACGAAAAGGTTCTATATTTTTTAATGAGTTTAAATTCGTGTATACACTCAAAAAAGAAATTAAGAATCCAATTCAAATGAAAGTCAAATCTGAAATACTGAAAAATAATAAGTTAAGTTTAAAAGCCAGTTGAAATGCATATATTAACCAATGAAATCGTATTCTTTATGTCTATTAGCCGGTAAATGAGTAGACTATTATTCTATATATTTAAGTCAAAAGTGAGTTGTGTCTCGTTACAAATTCCTAATTTAGCCCTTATTTACCTATTTTTAATTTCGTAATGCAATTCAACTTTAAAGAAAAAGGTAAAGCCGGCCAAAAAAAAAATGATAAAAAAGGTAAAATAAAAAGTTCACTGTCCATTTTCCACTGAAAATTACACAGTGAAGTTTCTTAATTGTCTTGCTGCGGAATAACAACTTTATCATTGGCTCATTTTCTTTTCTTTTCTTTTCTCTTATTTTGGCAAGTAGGAGGACAGAAATGGCAGTGGCAAAAGAAGAAAGAACAAAAAAGGAATGTGGCAAAAAAAACCTGGACAAAAAGATAAACAATTTTTTCCTTTTTTACTACTAGATTATATTGCCAATTTCTATCTTACCAATAATAAAAAGCAATTAAACCTGGAGTAATCATGCCACACTTTAGCTTCATTTATTTTAAAAAAAAATGTTACATTTCTAGAAAATATTTTTCAACAAGTTATTTTCTAGGAAAATGACAATATTTTCTTATATTTGTCTGAATTTGAAAAATAACTAAAAAATATTTTCCGTCGTTGGGAAAACAAAATCTGATTTGATTTTCCAAAATAGACATATAGTATTTGGGCGCTAGTTACTTGTGCATAACGGGGAACTAGGCACGAGCATCAAGGTCCCGAAGTTCGACCTCAATGGATCTAGGCTCGGGCACCGGGGATCCAACATCGGCATGGGGACTCGGGACACGAGCACCGAGATCCTAGGCCCAGCCTCGAAGGACCCGAGCTTAAGTGTCGGGGACCCAATCTCGGGCATGGCCTCGATGGACCCAAGCTTGGGCATGGGAGATCGGGGCATGGGCACTGGGGTCTTAGGCCCGGTCTCACTGGACCTGTGCTTAAGCGCAAGGGATCCGGGCATGGGCACTAGGATCCCGGGCCTCGGCCTTGATGGATTTGGGCTTGGGTACGGGAGATTCAAACATGGGCACAAGCACTAGCATCCCGGACCCGACCTCGATGGACTCAAATTCAGGCTCGGGCGCGAGGGATCTACGCATGGGTTTTGGGGTCCCAATCTTGACCTTTGTGGGCCGGAGCCCGGCCTTCATGGATTAAGGCGCCAAAGCATTGGGAAACTGGGGTATGGGCACCGAGGTGCCGAGAAACTAAGCAACAGTATTGAAGTCCCAGGCCCAGCCTCTATGAACTCGGGCTTGGGCATTGGGGACTCCGGGCACGAGCGCCAAGGTCCTAGGCACAAGTGCCAATGTCTTGAGCCCCAACTTTGTTGACCTGGGCATGGCATCGAGGTTCTATGCTTGGCCTCTTTGTACCTAGGCTTGGCCTCTATTTGCTTTACATCCTGAGACTCCGAGGCTCAAGTGAGACCAGGATGGCCACAATTTAATGTCTTGCCCAAGACGGAAGTATAAAGAAAGATGGACCACTTTTATTCTTCTTAACATTGCTTTTCATTTTTTTTTGGTAAAATTTTCATTTTTATTTCAGGTGTCCTCTTTTGCTAGTGAGTTGAAAACAAAATAAATTTCTGGCGGAGAACTTACCTGGATAGTGATTTCCATCGTTGATGTTAATTGCCAACGCATGTACTACATGCCAGCAACAACGAGCCTTTATTTATTTATTTTACTTTTTGGGAACAAATTCCTTGCCAAATTTTGCCGTCCTTTGCATTTTGAAATTAATTTCGTAATTTTAGTGTTTATTTAATACCTTAAAAAATCCCTAATTTTAGGTCCAATCTTAATTTTACCGTAAACTGTTTTTATTCCATAAACAAACCCAACTTTAAATCCAATCCTAATTTTACCACAAATATTTTTCTTATCCCATAAAACCCCTAACTTTAGATCACGCCCTAATTTTACCGTCCAGTCCCAATTTTACCCTTTTTTTTAATATCATTAAAAAAAATCACCCAATTTTACTTGAGTCACAAATATGCTTCGTTAACCCTCTGTCCAAAATTTCTCGAGAACAACCTAGAGATGTAAAACTCTCAAGCCAAGCTATTCGATCGTCCCAAGCCGAAAGTGTCTCAAGCGCGAGCTATCGTGCAATATTTTTCAGACTACAAGGATGGAACACTCTCGAGCATGACAAGTTGAAGACCGAGCACAAAATCGAAAATCCCCAAGTGAGATAAACAGACGGCTCTCTTAAAAAAAAAAGCAATTGAAGAAAGTCAACTGCAATTGCTCTAGTTTTTACCTAAATTGCAAACCCAATAAGATTTTTTTGGGGCTTATATGGAAATTTATCTCCAAAAGATGTCTTCTTGGATCTAAAATTTAGGGAAAAACTGAAGCAATGATGTGGAAATACCATGTAAGATCACTAAGGGCGATTTTAGATGGAGGATTAATAAGAGTAGATCCGGGACTCAAGTTAAAACTGGTGACTTTCTTAAACAAAAAATTAGGATAAAACTGGAACTAGACCTAAAGTTAAGGTTTTTTATAAGACAAAAAAAAAAAAAACTTACAGTAGCATTGTAATTGGATATAAAATTGTGGATTTTTAAGAGACAAAAAAAAATTGGGATTAGACCTATAGTTGGGCTTCCTTGTGAGAGAAAAAAATAGTTTGGGGTAGAATTGGAATCTGAGTTAAAATTGAGGGGTTTTTAGGAATTAGGCAATTTATTTTGTACCTTTTTTTCAAAAAAACAATCATACCAATGAGGCCTCGGAATAGGTCATTGGGGAAATTAACAACTATAACAACGTTAGACCTGTCGAACGAATGAATTGGTTCAGATTTGAGCGGCTAAAAATGGGTATGACCTAAATCGACACATTTAATTCATATTGACCAATCTTTGTGTAATATAGTTATAATGACTCGCACCCAATCCGACCCGACCCAACTCGACCCGGACTCAAACTAACCTGAACACCAAATTTTTTTTTCCCTTGAAGCTAAAGATGAGAGTGAATATGAACGACATAGATGATGTGAGAGCATCAAATTCCATTAAGGACCATTTAATGTTTGCAAGCAAATGGAGATATCGATCACAACATGATCCAATGGGTCTAATGAGGAGGAGTCCAAGATGGAGTTTAAAGAGACTGAAGGATAAAGGCTCGTTCACCTAAGTTAAAGGCTGGAAGGTTGTTCCTAATTTAAGTTGATTTCCTAATTTGAGCATGTTTTCTAATTTAATTTTGTTTACTAATTTGAGTAGATTTTGTCACGCCCCGAATCCCTTCGAGCACGCGCGACACACTTCTCTGGTCGAATGATACGACATCCTGTGGTATCGCTGACCCAAATGGAACTTATCAAAGATTTATATCAATAGCGAAAACAACCAATACCTGGACAATAATAACTAGGGCAATTAGGAAGAATGCACAAATTCATTTCTCATTCAAACTTATATAATATCCACAATTTACAAAACCACATATATACAAGCACACCGCATCGCCACACTATATACCACCGATATCAAACAGGATCGATAACCTGGGTACCCTATTACCAAAAATAAACGCCTTCAAAAGCCTATTTCACAACCCCTACACTTGCCCCCCACGCCCTCTACTTGGCATCCACTCCGAGTTGATCTTCGTCCTCCGAATCTGAATCCTCCCTGAGTCTCCTACAAATCTGTTGGGTACTCTACCACGTTAATGTCGGTGTGCAGCGGTATTGCAAAAGCGCTGCGGTGGTGGCGGAAGGTTCATTAATCAAACCGAGATTCGAAATATTTAGTTGAAACAACCATGAGATTACATCTCAATAAGTACACCCTTAAGCCCCATTTAGGCTATCACGTACCTCCGGACAACATATACCGACACAAACAACCACTCATACTAACAATCACACACGAACCAACCTGAAATTCTTCATACACACCTCCTACACGCCAAATAATAATACAGCCAACATACCACAATGATGCCTTATTCATGTCACAAAACCAAAGCATATAATATGAATTCACATGCATCAATGCTTCACAATGGCGGCGCCCTCGATTATAAAAGAGCCAAAACCCACTTGGGCATGCCCCATACTATGTCCTAACAGTTTTGCCCCATAATCGAGCACTACACCACACGATACAACCACATTCGCACACTAACTCACCATCGTCAACTTTCGCAATCCTCATACATCAAATCGAGTCTAGCTCATTCCCAACTCTTCCACCACTACCACACCCATAAAATGCATCAGGCCAATGGTCTTGACCTCGTCAGCATCGTCACCCCGTCGAACGACATCGTCACCTCGTCAGGGACGGCATCATTCCGCGTAAACGAACACGCCTCAGGACGGAATCCTACACTCAACTTTCCTTCTACGCGCCAAAATAAAGGCATTCAGGCCAACGGTCTTGACCTCGCCGAGCATTGTCACCCGTCGGGGCGGGCATAAATCACCTTGTCAAAGACGGCATCGTCCCGCATAAATATACACACCTCAGGACGGAACCTACCCCGCGTAAACGAATATGCCTCAAGGTATCATTTTTCCGACCATTCCAATTATCTCATACCATCGTACCACACGTGCCACACGATCACACATCACACACGGCCACACAATCCTCCGCCACACATGCCTTACGCCAACACACATTACCATCACACAATCACGCCACACGTCCACACATACTTGGCACGCGGTCACATACAATCTCTCGCTCATAAAAATGAACATCCATAGAATCAGGGTAAATCTGGGCAGTTTATACAATGACCGAAATCCCATCAAAATAAATAGTAAACGAACTCCAAAATTCTAATATGTCATAAAAAACATCTTGATAAACATTTCTTATGAAGAACACGAAATCCGGTTCAATCTGCAACCATGCCTTTTTGTCCCTCGAAATTAGACCAAAATCAGTTTGCTCTAACAGACTATTTTGTCCTCAAAATACATTTATTTCAACACCCAAATCACCTTAAAAAGCTTTGAAATTTTTATAGTCATAGAAAAGAAAGTCGCCAACAACTTTTGTGAAGGAAGTTTATTGAAAATAGCTCTGAAAAATTTTATAAAAATTCGGCAAGACAAGAAGATCGGGATGAACAGTGCTCCAGGCAGTTTTAATACGGTCTGAAAATGGGCTTTCGTACGATCCAAATGGCCTCCAAAAATTCCAAATTTAAAATATATTATAGTTCAAGATTGTTGGGAGCAACTTTCATGAAGGAAACTTCCTCAAATTCAGCCCACAAAATTCTCCACAAAAATAGCAATCTGGACGGGTACAGTAGTCACGAATCCGAGAATCACACCAAACCGCACGGATTCAAATCCTAGTTGATTTCTACCGAATTTCAACCGCCAAAACTCATTTCACCATATCCAAACGATCATCCACCAGCCACATGAATATCCATAAACACAACTAGGGATCAAGCTCTTCTCTAATCCATTTACAATCACTTTCATCAACCCCTAAACTACCCTAAACCGCGCCTAAACGAGTCCATTAATACCCGATATCCTAAATAGAGTTTAGGGCGTGACTTATCCGAACTCTAGGCTAACTCGGCTAGAGTGGAAAGGGGGATTGGCTGATCGGCAGCTCACGGTGGCACACGTTGGCGACGATCGGCGAAATGGCGACGGCAGCGGTGGCTTGAACCGGCTTGGCTTGTCCACGGCCAAGAGAGAGAGAGAGGGAGAGAGTTCTCGGTTGGGGGGCTGCCATGAGAAGAGAGAAAGGGAATGAGGAGAGAGAGAGAGAGAGGGAAGTTTGACTAAATAGTCCAAATTGCACTTAATTCCCATTTTGCCCTTTACACACTTGGCTAGGATTAATTCAAGATAAATAATGGAGGGGCATTTTGGTCCATCATAAATCTGAATTATTGGGGCTGATATTATCCACTTAATATCCCCAAAATAATTTCCCAAAATTCGGAATACCAAAATAGGCCTAGGGGCAAAATCGTAATTTTCCGATCCGGGGCTGAATTTCCATTTTTCAACCTTACCATCCCCAAATATGAGTGGCCAACATAATATGACGTCGGATTCGCAAAAATAGTCGTGCAAGCCCTCGAAAATCGACACCGAAGTCCGAGTTCAATTTCGTGACCAAAACTCGCTAAATTTTCAATTTCAGGGTCTCTCACTAACGGACGGACTGTTTAGAGATTACGCGTGTCGACCTAGGATTATCCAAGTCATAACGGTTCCGATCAGAGATAGAGATAGGAATTATCACTAGTTTCAAAGGTCACGATTGTTCGGGTTAAGTTCGGGACTAGTTGGCCACGTGCACTTTCGATCGTGCAGAATCAGCTGCGATCCAACTGTACATCATTGGCCTTGGCCAAACCAAATCCGTCACTTTTCCTAAGATCTGCCCATGTTGGCCCAAAATATTTTCTTATCATTTCTCGAGATCGGTGTCCGATTCGCAATCGGGTCCCTGGTCCACGTACCATTTTCCTAGTTAGCCATACCCTATTGATTAGTATCCCAAGAGTGATCAGCTCTCTGGCGAGACTTGCTAAAATAAAATGCGAAATGATGCCAATTTTATTGATCCCGAATTACGTCGAAATTCAGGCTGTTACAGATTTTCTTGTTTAATGTTTCTTGATTTAATGTCTCTTATTTTATTATCTCATGATTTAACATTTCTAGTTTAATGTTTCCTAGTTTAGCATCCTAAACCCTCGATAAATAACATTTGCATTCTTAGTTGTGACATGTAGATTTTTGAGTTGATAATATATGAGAATTTCTCTCAAGTGAGCAATTTGATATGTTCTTTATCCAATTTGTTGGTAATAAACCTTGAAGTTCTTTGGTTCTTTATCCAATTCGTTGATAGTGAACCTTAAAAATGCTTTGTCCTAGGCTATTGGAATATTATTTTATGCCTTGATGGCGAACTTCTTTATCCCAGTTATTTTCCTGTAAACCCATCAAACACTTTCTTATATCAGACACGTTCAGCAATCTTACCCACTCATCATACATCAACAAAGAGCTTAAAATGTCACGGTCTCATAGGGCTGATAAGATAGGTTATAGATCCATTTATTAACCCCATATTCAATTGACCGAGTTGTCATATGAGTTAGCAAATTGTTAACAATGGGTTGATAACAATTTATAAAAGTAAAAGCCCACCTAAATATGGGATAAAATGAGTTTAGACTCTACCCAGGTCAGACCCAATTGTAAGGCCTTGACTTTCTTTGTGGTAATGTAAACAAGAAATAATAAAATAAAATAAACAACCACCACCACCACCACAGATTGAAGTCACATATAGAACGGCCGCAGCCGCCGCGAATTACATCTAGATGAGCATGATGTCCGGTACAGGCACCTCTTCTCCGTCGTCAAATCCTTCAGCAGCAGCGCTCATTCCCAAGATCGCAATCCTCACGTTGTAAGTGCTGAACTCAAAATCCACCTTCAACCTTGACACTGGTTCCTTCGGCTTCGTTAGATGCAAGTACATTCTACCGAATGGAGACGATCCTCTCTTCGACTTCTTTACCTTGCAAACCTCCGCCTTCTTGCCAGTCCTACTTCAGTACCGGATCCAGACCTGCTAGAGCTGGCTCTCGAACGGATCACCTTCGGGATCTAATCCAGAATTGGTCGCAATGGAGCACTTCTCAGGGGAGGAGTGTTGAAGTTAGTCACTCGGGTGACGAAGGAAAGGTGGCGCTTCGGCGCGCAGGGCTTACACGGAATAATTTTCTGGATGCTCAGGACCACACCTAGGACATTCGGCCCTTCATTAATTCTCCTGGTGGCTCACTTAGGTGGGTCAGTTCGTGTTAGGATTCTGGTTATCTTCTGAGATTGCTTTGGTTTTGGGTGTTTTGGAGGTATTGAGATTGAAAACCTCGTAATTCTTTTGATTTGCTCACGAGTTGTTGGAAGAAATGCTAGACGTAACGAACCCATTTCAGCCCAAAAGTTTATATTAGAGATACCAAGAACTAGGGATGAGCAAAAATAATCGTCTAGACCGAGAACCATCCAGACCGGATCGGGAACCGTTCGGACCGGACTAAATGGCGGTTTTAGGCGGTTCTCGGGGCACTAGTTTGGTTTTCAATTCCATAAAATTGAAATCAGTGATTTTCGTCCAGTTCTCTAGTCCATGTGTGGAATGACCAACCCAAACCACCTAAATCATACTAATTTTTTATATATTTCTTACAAATATGGAAAAAAAAAAACCTAATCCTTTACAAATACTCACTTCCTAAGTTAACATAGTATTGATACATTATAATCAGAATTAGCACACCAGAAGCACACTCGGCAATATCACGGCTGCACAAGTAACTTTTTCGTGGCCAATTGAGAACTCACAAGTTTCTCTATGGTGGCGGTGATAGTGTCGATCATGTGGCGAACATGGTAGCTCTGGAAGAGCCGGTCCTTGTTCCTTGGTGGCTCATTCTGGAGATCTTTGACAATGTCTCCAACTCCTCGTGGGCCGCGCGCGTCACCTCCATCAACTTCGACAACATCCTCTTAGGCCTCGGTTGAGCTGATGCGGCATCATTGCGCTCTCTTCCAATTGGGATTTTGGTGGTTTAGGGTTTCAAATAATGGTGGAGAGCACAGAAGGCAAGGCTCACTTGTGTTAGTGACGGATATGGAAGGACGTCAAAACAAAGCGACAATATAAAAGCGGTCGTATTGCCCCATTTGTGATTTTTTATAATGAAGGCAATTGCCGTTGGCAGTTTTCTAGAATTATTCGCTGGTTTTATTGGCGTGCCGGGAACCCGACCAAATCGATTGATCTGATCCGGTCTAGTTCCAAGACCAGAGGGGCCAATTACTGGTTCCAAAATGGCGAACCGGCCCCTTTCATCCGGTTTTTGGTTCCTAGGTGGGAATCATCCCACCCCAGAACCAATCAACCCTACCAAGAGCTGTCAATGTCAAAGAAGAGACGGAGAAAGGGCTAACAGAACTGCTACTGCTATCGGCAATGTCGCCTACAATGGCTGGTTCCGCAGATGGCATCGCTAGGAGTAGCTATGGTCTCATCAGCAATAGTCCCGCAAGCAAAAGCAATAGTCTTCATCACTGTGATTATGTACAGATCTCTCTCTCTAGTGATGGATAGAGTAATCACGCCGACGTAACTCTCAATTAAACGATTTATTCCTGCGTAGTCGCTCCTCGAGCTCAAACTATTCATCACTTCTTGATTCTCAATTTATGGTACTGTATGTGTTGGTGATTATTTATCGGTGCTCTATGCGTTCGTGAGCCATCAAAAGCCGATGGCTGCAAGTATCAAACAAGGAGGACCAACGACGTCAAAAATTGGTGAAACAAGCGGCACAATGGGCAACAAGGGCAGATTTCTTTGTCATTTATTTATTTTTGGAGATCTTGTCTCACCTTTTTCACTATTTTTGGGTAAGTTATGTGGGTGGGTTTGGATTGGATTTGGATTGGGTTGGCGGGTACGAGTCATCTAAATGATTTAGTAAAAAAATGAGTCAATATGAATTAAATGAGTAAATTTTGGTCGAATCCATTTATAACCCACCTAAAATCAACGCATCCCACCCGAAAACAACCCAACACACTCATTTGCCACTTCTATGGGCATACGAAAGCAACACAGGGCCCAGATTTCAAAAGATACCCACTTGTCGAAAGTCGCAAACATCCAGTAACGATGGTGAGTTGGTAAGTGCCCTTACGGAATGCAAGCATAAGTTGCACCCAAATTCGAGAGGCCAAACAAAGCGAAGCAAGACATTAAACAAAACATGCGGAATGCGCGAAACCCATCAATAGAAACGAGTTACTTACTAGGAGATGATTGTAAGGAATTGTCATCAGTAGCAGTGGCAGGAGCATTACTCGTCGCCACGGCGGAGTTTAATAAAACCGCAGATCCCACTTGGATTTTTCGTCTTTTTGGGTGGAATCGGACTCGAAATTGAACTTGAGCTAGAAAGACAATGAAAAACCTTGGGAGAGAAACGTCAATGTGTCTACTCATGCAGTACGGTACGAAGCAACGGAATTGAAGGCGGCGAGTTGAATAATAGATCGGGGGGCGATGAAATGAATTGACATGTGTGTGATTTTGGTTTATTTCATTTTTACCGCAGTTGTGTTAAAGATGGGTCCAGTCATAACCATTTAGAACCATTTTTACTTTATTTTTATTTTTTACACCTCCATGTAACCTATTCATGAAAATGGAGCGACCCATTTCAAATCCAACCCAGCAACTATGAATGTGGACCCATTTTGCCATTTCTAGCAGAAGCTAAGGAAAGGTAAAAATGTGCTACAAAAATTCATTCTGGGTCTATAACTGTAGTATAAACTAGGATTTCTATTAGAGGTGGGCGAGGATGAAATTTGTCAGGGGATATTTAGGCTGAGAACGGTTTATCAAACATTTAAATAAAAAGCAGATAAATAGATCTTGAAAAGTATGGGCCCACCAGTTAGCACTCGAACTCGTAATTTATGACTAACGATCAGATGAAAAAAAAAATTCATTCATTTGTTTTTATAAGTGATACAAACAATCATTTGTTAGAAAATATAATTTATATGAAAGTGCCCCGTGGAAACGGTGATTGATTAGGCAGGGAGCAATGGTGATAAGATGATAGTCCCTTGGATGCTTTGTTCAGTTCAAAAATTCCACGAGGTACGAATGAACAAAATCATTTCTGAATTTGAATGCTGGTTTTTCACTGATAATGGCTATCGACCCAAATATTGAAACATGCTTCGCCAAAAGTTGGTATTTGGTTTTTCTATGAAACGGGTTCAGTGGTGATTTTGGTTAAGAATTTACTCGGCGTTGCAACAAAAATAAACAACGAGACAAAAGATAGTAAAGAATGGAAACTAAAAACACAATGACATTAGTGAGCTAAGAAAAATACACTAAGAATTTGGGTTTTTCATAATCCCACTTACACATCGCCATTTATATGACCCACTAATTACAACCATCTACCAACATTTATTATTTTAAGAATGGTTAGAACTACGCTCCCAAGATTCTAGGCCTCTCATTCGCACGTCAATCTCATTCACAAATAGTTACAACTTCCAAAGCCACTAAGCAACTCAATCGTTGCTCAGTGTCTTTGCCTTAATCGATACTCTTGTCCTCGTGTCCTCCCTTAACTTCCAATGCAGAGTGAAATTTTAGGATAGCCTAGTCATTGTTTGTTCTATTGTTCAACTTTGCTAAACACCAATGGATTACTTGTTGATGTCGATTCCATATAGCAGTCAATGACTCTTCTTTGTAGATGTTAGTACTCATGTCTTATGGTTGTCGATCGTTTACTAGCGTGAAGCACTTTCATCAACCGGTCTTCCTTTATCGAATGTACTATATTGATCATCAATAGTTGTACTATATGTTTGTCAAGAGCCACACATTATGATCATTGATAAATTGATTTTGCAGTCATCAATAACCACATCATGCAATTATTAATAACCATACATCAACCAAACTCAATTAGCCGTAGAGTGAGAGTTTAGAGCTTCCAAAGCTCATGACAACTGCATAAATATTATTATCTCCTAGAGCCAGTGCTTATCCCTTCTCTCTTTCGTCTGAAGTAAACCCACTCCATGACGTCCACCAGGTGTCTCTGGTTTTGCCTAACTGAATCAAGCTTTAAACCTCCCTCTTCTTCCAAAAAACATGCAAACCCGATATTTGATTCACGGATTTAAGTATTTTGACTACTATTTTTGTGAGATAACTTCTCCGTTTGTTTAGTATTTTTGTATTAGGTAGCATTTTGTTCCAAACTAAAGTGACCTTCAATCTATTATGTCGATTCCCATCAACATAGATTGATAAGATTTTTCTATTTTCACACAATTTCAAGTAAAAACTTTTGGAAGGATTGCTGCTATCCTATGGTGTAATGTGCGAATAAAACCCGCGTAATGTGGTCATGTCGGGAAATTGTCAAATCAATCATAAATATATTGTACGAATACCAATTTTGTTTTAAACTTTCCAATTTGTCAATTAAGTCCTAAACATTTACGCAAAATTTCAGTATAATCCTCCCAGCTAATTTTAACCAAAAATCGATAATGTGATGGTATGCCATGCAAGATGGCAGGCGATGACTAGACCGTCAAGTCAATGATTTTCGAAAAAAATTGACCAAAAGGACTACATTGGAGTTTTGTACAAATGTTTAGGACTAAATTGATAAAAGTGAAAATTTTGAAATTAAATTGGCATCCGTACAATAGACTTAAAATCGATCGGGTAATTTTTTCTAGTCGTGTATGGTAAGGTCCTGGATGAGACTTGTCCTTATTGTGTTGTGGGGGCCAGTCTACTTTAATCTCATCCTATTGGTAGAGATCCATTCACATCAATTTTTTTCTTCCCAAACCTGTTAAGTTGTTTGTTTTTATATTGATTTTGTAAGGACTTTCTTTCTTCACAGCTTTAGAAGTACCAACGATGGATGGAAAGTTGAAGTTAAACTCTTGAAAACAGAACTTAGTGGAAGACCACTACAAAAAAACTTATTTTTTACGACGAAATTTGCGACGGAAATTTCGGAAAAATCCGTCTTGAATAAATTTGCGACGGAAAAAATTCCGTCGCTTAATCGGGCGCCGCAAATTTTTGCGACGGAAAATTCACAAATTATCATAAATTTGGCGACGGATAAAATTGGTCACAAAAGTCGCCGCAAATTAGCCACGAATACAATCCGTCGCAAAATTCGTCGCAAATATTCCGTCGCAAATTTGCGACGGACACTATCCATCGCAAATTTCGTCGCAAAAAATCGACGCAAAATTCGTCGCAAATTTGCGACCGACAATATCCGTCGCGAAAAATTCATCGCAAAATTGGCCGGAAATTGTCGCAAAATTTGCGACAAACATAATCCGTCGCAAATTTCGCCGCAAAATTCGCCGCAAATTTCGCCGCAAAACTGGTCGCAAAAATCGTCGCAAATGACATCGAAGTTTGGCGATTGCATAATATCCGCCGCAAGTTTCGTGACGACAAATCCGCAAAATCGCCGCAATTGTCAGACATTTGCGACGCATAATATCCGCCGCAAAATTCGCCACAAAACTGCGCGGACAAAATCGCCGCAAATTTCGCCGCACGCTTGGCGACGGACACAATCTGGTCGCAAATTTCGTCAAGAAATTTGGCGACGGACAAGATCCGTCGCAAAATTCGTCGCAAAAATCCGTCGCAAAATTGGCCGCAAAAATTGGCCGCAAGTTCGCCGCAAAAATTTCATCGCAAATTCACCCAAATTTATCGCAAAAATCCATAGCAAAATTAAGGTAAAAATTCATCACAAAATCATCAGAAAATTCGCGAATTTGATCCGAAAATTCGTCGCGAATTTGATCCGAAAATTCGTCGCAACTTAGCATATAATTGAAATAGCAAAATTAGGCTTAAAATATTCATCGTTATTTTTACATCATTTCGGCCATAAATGATTGTCCATATCAATCAAAGGAGACAATGACATATAATTGAAACAGGAAAACGAACAAAGCATGAATTCTGACAAATCAGCCACAATGACATATAATTGAAACAAATAATAGAAGGATAGTTATAGAATCTAACATGATGCCATTTGATATCCAATCTTACAATACATTCAAAACATGAACTAATAGACAGGACAACCATAGAAGACGCAAAAAAACCATACAGAAGAAGAGGCGGCTTTTTTATTACGATGGCGAGGACACTAAAAGTAGTCACCTTTGTCAAGACCTGAGGAAATGTCGATACATAAATCAGTCCAGAATATGTAAACAGCATTTAAGCATGGATGTGGAACTACGTGTAAAATAATAAAAATACGTTTCAGGACGAATATAAATGTTCTTACATATGAGTATAAGTGAAATTATGAAAAACTAAGATTATGAAACAAGCTTACCCAAAATTTTTACTAGGGAGACCGGAGAAAATCATCATCATCATCATCATCATCATCATCATCATCATCAGCATCAGCATCAGCATTTTCGGCATCAATGTGTTGGTCATCACCTATTGGATTGGCTGGAGGTACAGGAGGGTCGTTATTGCGTTGGAGGTTAAGGTGTTGCATAACGATTCTCATTTGTTCTTCCAAGTTATATATTCATTCATCCTTCTTAACAAGTAAATGACCCAGACGATCCACTTCTTGGGTCAATTGCTCCTCTACTCGTGACTTCCTTCGACCAGCCCCAGCGGATGATGAACTTCCAGGATTATTCGGCATGTACATCCTTGACAACGATCCCAGCCCAAATATTTTTCCTTTTTTCACCCCACCCGTTGCCTCCATCCATAATGCCATATTATCAGCTGGTGGCCGGGACTCAGGACAATCATCACTACCACTAGCACTGCTCATTAAAAGATCATCATATTTTTCCTACATTAACAATGTAAATGAAAATAAAATCACTATTATATATATACCATAAATATTGAAAGCATTCACGTGCCTACATATTATAGTTTACATATAAGCCAAAGTATAACCTTAGATACCTTAACAGCTTTTGCTCGATCGCCAGTCCATGTCTTATCTTTCTTTTGAAATGTGCGTTCAAATGTAGCTGCAAATGTCGGTTCCGTCCCCAATTCATATGCCTACAAAATGTAAACTTGAGTAATTAAATTAAATTAACTTATAACTCATTTAACAGACTTACCAGTTGTTTGCGATGCTCCGCAATGTTGATAGAGCCCCCAGCATATGTGGCTGACCCATCACTAGAATTAGAAGATCAATTCTTCTTATTCCGCTCTCACAGAGTTGCCGACTGCTCAGATGCCCAAAATGTGTTAATTGCCACCCAATTGTCAGCAGTAAAGAAAGACCGCAATTTCGCTTTGCTTGCTCTTCGCTCTATTCATAACATTTCTCATAAAATCACTTATTTTCTTGTCGAAAATTCTTCTCACTTCATTGTCTTCCGTTTCGTCCCTGTGTGAACTTCCACGCAATGAATAACCACTTAAATTGAAAATTATGACAATGATCACATATCCATAACCATGCACCACATATTACATGTAGACAGATTTTGTTAAGTTAATATCTGGTCCTTTAGGTTTCGAAAACTATTTTGTTCTGATCCCTTTACATCATTCTTGACCATCAATATACTACACCAAACTTAATTGGTGAGAAAATAAAAAATGTAAAACTTACCTTAAACTCATTCCACCACATTTTTTTCACTTCTTGTGGAACACTTCTATAATTAATATACTCTCCCATCCGAAGTTTCTTACTATTTTGTTCAATTCCCTCACAACAAACGTAGCATCCGTGAATGGTCCGGCCTTTTCCTAACAATAGTAAAAGCAGTATTTTCTTATCGGGAGGGCCTCCGACCTTACATAGCCAAATACTTCATTGTCTTGGCTTTCAATTGGGCTCTCTCCCCTTCCGATACTTAGGGGTTCCTATTATTTCCTCCAGGCTTCGTAAGGAGGATTGCAAGATCTTAGTTGACTCAATAACGGCGAGGGCCCGATCTTGGACTCAACGTTTCCTATCTTTTGCGGTGGAGACTCCAGCTCATCAAGTCTCATTCTTCACTCCATTCTGGGTTTCATTGGGCTACTATCTTCTCCCTCCCAAAATCTGTTTTTAAGCAAAGATTGAGACCATATTGAGGCAGTTCCTCCGGAAAGGACCCGACCTTGGCTCAAAGCGGTGCCAAAGTAGATTGGAATGTTATTTGCCTTCCCAAAGAAGAAGGTGGCCTTGGTATTCGTCGGTTGGCGTAAATACAATAGAGCTCGACACTAAAGCATATTTGGCTCCCTTTTCTCGGACAAGGAATCCTTGTGGTGCAAATGGATTCATTCCAATTTTTTAAAATCTAACTTTTGGATTGCTCCCAAGCCCACATTCTATTCCTGGACCTGGAAGAAGATAATGGACTGCGCCCTTCAGCTCAGACACTTCTCCGATGGAGGATAGGCAATGGTCGCTCTGTTTCCCTATGGTTTGACTGGTGGCATTGCAGAGGACCTCTTTATTTTTATTTACTAATGTCGACATTTATCGATCCCGGATTCCTGTGGATACTACGGTTAGGGATTTTATGAAGGCATATGGCAACCTTCACCCATTCTCGACTCTATCTTCATTTGGAATGAGAATTTCACTAGCTTTGTGGACGCACCCGACAAACTGATTTGGAATCCAAATTCTTCTGAGTCCTTTACGGTTTCCTCAGCTTGGGACCATCTCAGAAGCAGAGGCCAACTGGTTCCTTGGCACTCTTTTGTCTGGGATCACCACATTGCACCCCGCCATGCCTTTCTCCTATGGCTAGTCATACTCAATCGGCTGCCTACGCAGGTCCTCCTCCTTCAAAATCACAGGATTGAGGCTGCTCTATGCGCTTGCTGCGGTGCAAGACCGGACTCGATCAACCATCTCTTCTTCAATTGCTCCTCCACTAGAAGGCTAGCCTCTTTTTGGGCTACCAGGTGCAACCTCCCTTGGCGGAACCGGCCGTGGCATGAGCACATCACTTGGGCTATGACAGTTTGTGGCGGCACCTCTTTTGCACACTGCCTCTCTCGGTTTTCCTTTGGGGCGTTGGTCCACATTATCTGGTCAGAGAGAAACAATGCCATTTTCAGGAACAAGAGCATTTACCTCCCAGGCATGCGCAAGCACCTTCTCAAGGTTGTCAAAGACAAAGCTTTATCTATGGGAAGAGTTCAAGACACTCCCAGGAACCGCCATTTCCAAAGAAAGTGGGGCCTCCCGCCTTCTATTTTTGACGTGGGCTGATCCTTCTTGTACCCGGTCTTTTGTTTAGTTCCGGGCCCTTTTTTCTTTTCGGTGCATGTATAGCCTTGCAGGGCCTTCCTTGACCCTTTTTGGACATTTTTGTCCTAACAGGGTCAGGCTTAGGTCCGTGCTTAGTTTGTATTTGGTTTTTTGGAAAGTTATATACACATTTACCCTTACCAAAAAAAAAAAAAAACGTAGCATCCGTGAATCATAAAATACGAATATTGTGCAACATGGATAATTCAGTTAACATCAATATCTAAAGCCCTAAATATGACATATACTAAATAAAAATGAAGCACTTATTTAATCTCCAAATGGGCATATGAAGAATCGATTATCTTCTTGACCTCTCTGCTTTCCAAGAATATTCGATTGTTCCGCCAAATAATGGGGTGGAACGGAAGGAGGGGGGGAGCTAAGGGAGATTGAACCGAGACAAAACAGCTTGGTATGTGGTCAAGTCCCAGAACATGTTGTTGAGAGGAAAGGCCAACGTGCTCATATTGTGACGGACCATATTGTGGTTGAGAGTTAAATGCCGGACAGAAACGAGGAAAAGGACGGGACGAGGACGAGGAAGAGCCTTGTCTTCTAGACATGTGACCTCCACGCTTAAACCGACAAGTAGAAAAGTTATACTTAATATGTGAAGAACTATTGACACGACATTTAACACATAAAGATGTATATATTTAAGCTTACTATTTTGATGGAAAGACTGAGAAAATATTTCCTTGAAATGAGCCAATGTCGAATACTTATGACGTGCAATTTCCTACAAACAAATATACTATGAATCCCATTCATTTTCATATGAAATATCAATGTATGAGCACGATATGGGTGGCCACGGTGTATCAAACATCCATATATGAATCGTGATGCATTTTCATTAAATTTTTTACCACGATAAAAATTTAAATTTCATGAAAGTAGGTGGCCACAAATATTTTAAGTCATTCTGTAAAGTTTTGTAAGAAATAAATTATTATTATTATTATTATTATTGTTAAACATTTTTTTGGGAGCTAAAAAAATTTCACTAAAAGTTGGTAGCTATCGATATTTTAAAACATTCTATAAAGTTTTGAAATTTTAAAATTTTAAGAATTTTTAAATTATTAATTTTAATAAAAATTTTAAAAATGAAAAAATAAATTCCATACTTAAATTGGCTGGGCATGTGTAGTCTAAATTATTAGGTAAAGTTTCCCAAATTTTTTTTTTTTTTTTCCTTCTTTATTTTAACAATTTTGAGGGCACGCTAAAAAAAAAAATTAAATATAATTAAAAGTGGGTGGCCACAGGTATTATAAGTCATTTCGTGAAATTTTGGAAATTTTTAAATTTAATTTTTTTTTGCCATCTAAAGAAATTTAAATTTCACTGCAAGTTAATGGCCAAATGTTTTCTAGGAAATTCTATGTAATTTTTAAATTTTATATTTTTAAATTTTTTTTTTCAAAAAAAAATTTCCCTCACCGTGGTTGATCACATTTATGTTAAGCCATATTATCAGGTTATGGAAATTTTAAATTTTTTAATAAATTTTTGCCCGAACGTTAAAAAATCTAAATTTCACTGAAAATGGGTGGGCACTATTAATTTTTGCAATTTTGTGATATTATGAAATTTTAGTTTGTTAAAAATTTTAAAAACTTTTACGGTCAAATTTCATATTTGTTGTAGCATATACCGGTTTTTTAATTTTCCATAATTTTTCATGATTTTTATAGAATTATTTAATTTTCAAGCATTTTCTATGAAAACGTTTAATCAATCGTCCTATCGTCATTTAACGCTTAATCATCTATATAATAAACAAATTAACCAATCGACCATCGATCAAAGCCACATGCAATCCTGAAATCGACCCGTAATTTAGCCAATAAAAAGTAATACTAAATAATCCCTAACCAAATCCGACTAATTACCTAATTATACTAACTAAGAATTAAAGAGTTGACTTACTTGGTTCAATGACAACAAAAACAAGGCGGAATGGACAGTGGCGGTCCCCGCACGTGGGTGACGGCGAGGGCGGCGGCGGTGATGGTGACAACGGTGGCGGCGGTGGCTGGCCGGCGGCGATGGTCACGACGGCGGGGCGGGTGGCTGGTGGGTCGAAGAGAGGGTGGTGAGGATTTGGCGGCGGGGCGGGCCGGGCGGGCGGGGCGACGGGGCAAGGGGGCGGGGGGGGAGACAGCGGGCGGGGCGGGGCGGGCGTCGAGGCCGGGCGGCGAGGGCGATGGGGGGGCGGGGGCGAGGGCGGGGCGGGCGGTGGGGGCGGCCGATGGGCTGGGGCGGGGAGGGGAGAGGGCGAGGGTGTGGCGGGGCGGGTCGAGGCGCGACGAGGGCGACGGATGATGGGCGCATGGGCGCGGGGGCGGGGCGGGCGGGGCGGGGCGACGGGCGCAACCGGCGAGGGGCGATGGGGGAGACCGCGACGGGCGGGGCGGCGCAGGAGACGGGCGACGGGGGGGGGCTGGCTTGGGCGGCGACGGGCAACGTGAGGCCGCGACGGGGTAGCGACGGGGACGGTCAAGGGCGACGGTGACGAACCCTGCAATAATCGGGCAGATCTGAGTCGGGAAGGAAGGAAGAAGAAAATGAGGGTACAAATCTCGAGCATTTGCGACGAACCCGCATTTCGTCGCAAATTTGCGACGGACATTTTTGTCCGTCGCAAATTTGCGACGGACATTGAAGGTCCGTCAAGATTATGATGAATAAGATACGTCTTCCAATATGGTAGATCCCAAAATATACTGTGTTTTGTCCACTTATGTGAACTTCCGTACGCAAAAGTTGTGCCGTGCGGGTTCTCAACAACAGTTGAAAAGTCCTGCACACGCTCCCAAATTTGATCGCCGGTCAACCTCAACGGTGGACGCATTCTTTCAGTCTTATTCTTGATGAACTTTTTCTTATTCCTTCTAAAAGGATGACTTGGCGGCAAAAATTGTCTGTGACAATCAAAATAGCAAGGCTTCTTTCCATGTTTTAATCTAAATGACTTTGACCTCTCCAAACATATCGGACATCCTAAGATCCCAAGCTGTACTCCATCCGGATAACATTCCGTAAGCTGGAAAGTCATTTATCGCCTAAAGAAGAGCAGCCTTTATTACAAATGTATGATCGGTTGAAACGTCATATGTCGGGACACCTTCAATTTATAGCCGTTGTAACTCCTCAATCAATGGTTGCATATAAATATCTATCAACTTTTTTCGGATTTTGCGGCCCCGTCACGATCAATGTCAAAAACATATAAGGTTAATTCATGCACATACCGATGATGGAAGATTGTACGGCGTTAAGATAACTGGCCAGCATGAATAACTTTTTCCCTGTTTTCCCAAATGGAGCAAATCCATCGGCACATAGACCTAACCTCGATGTTCCGAGGCTCCATTGCAAACTCAGGTATGTTCTATCAAAATGTTGCCATGCCTCCGCATCCCGAAGGATGACATATTAGACCCTCTTCTGTTTCATGATTTGCATGCCAAGTCATATGTTCAAGAATGGCTTTAGACGATAAAGCCTTTGTAATCTAGAGATTAAGGGCAGATAAAACATTTGCTTGCATGGTCTACGCTCGACACGACCCGGCCTCCTGTTAATCTTGTACCTAGGTTGGCTACAGAATTTGCAAGAATCTGCATTTTCATCATCTCTCCAATATATCATACAACCCCTACTATATACATCAATTCTTACAACCGAAGACCTAAGTTATCCACTAGCTTTTTCATATCATAAAAATCACTTGGCATGTTGTTATCACAAGGTAATGATTCCCGCATTACTTCAACAAAAGAGTTGAAGCAATCCATGCACACATTATGCTCGCCTTGATATTTAATAGTCGGGCTGTCACCGATAACTTAGTGTGGTCCTCACAACCCGCCCATAGAGGTTCATCCGCTACTTTCAACACATCCCTTAACTGATTAGATTGAAAAGTTCCATTATACACATTCTCCTCAAAACCCGTTACATCCTATATCTTTCAATTGTGAAGCATGACTAGTACCCACTTGTTCATGTGTAGGAGTAAAACTAGTACTTGCTTGATTTGATTCTGGGACAAAATTATAACTAGCTGCATTAATCACCATCCTCTCGTATGAGTTCAATTGCTCATAATAGCTACATTCTTCCCCAACTGAAAATTGGTCACTTCTTCCATATATTTCATCAGATATAAATGGTTCACCATGGGAAGTCCAATTATAATAGCTCGGAATAAACCCAAATCTAGTAAGGTGTTCTCTAACTTGATCACACACAAGAAATTTACCATTACCGCACTTTTTACACGGACACCTTAACTTATTTCCATCCATGAACTCATATTTACTGCTAGCAAAGTCTAAAAATAGTTCCAACCCAAAGATTTAAACTCATCCGTCAATCCTTGACGTCCAGGTAAGTTCTTATTATACATCCAAGCTCTTTTTCTTTGCATTGTGTCTGTATTAAAATAAAAAAGTCTGGTAAAATATTTAAAATATCATATCTATTGTTCTTAATTAAAACTATAAAATTTTGGAAATTATAATTTTTGTTATTCACGCAACAATTAATATGAAATTGCAAAAATAGCAAAAATTACAATGTAAAGAAGACTTACCTAAATATTTGACTGAAATATTGGTAGGACAAATTGATCAATTTGATGAGAATTGCAAAGTCCACTTTGATTAAGTAGACCTTCAATTACGCACAAATCCAAAAAGATTAATCGCATAAGAATCAATATTTTTTCATAATTTTTAATGTACGATGGAAACGGAATTAATCCGTCCCAAATTTGCGATTTAAGTGAATTTTTCCGTCAGAGGATTATAGTATCCGCCGCAAATTTGCGACGGAAAACAACTCTCCGTCGCAAATTTGCGACGGAATCGGATCTCCGTCGCAAATTTGCGACGGAATTTTTTTTCATTCGTCGCAAATTTGCGACGGAAAAATATTGTCGCGCAAATTTGCAACGGAAAACGGTTCCGTCGCAAAACGGCGTGGGTATTCTGCTCATCCGAAGGCCGGCGAGGTGTCACCGGTCGCCGGTCATTACACCGATGATGCAGATACGAAAAAAAAACATACACATAAACATATATTAAAAAAAAAAACATTACAATACAACGAAGAATAGTCATGAAGCTAGCAAATTTGCACTTACCGCTACAAAAGCCTTACCGAGATTAATATGTGCGTGCGCGGATTTTGCTGATTTTAGATATATGAAAGAGGGAGAAAAGCGACTGAGACCGAGAGAGAGCGAGAGACAGCAAGAGAGAGCGAAAGAGAGATAGTGATTCCAATGT
>JAMXDD010000017.1:0-159170 GCA_024733475.1 Syzygium grande
AGGTTTGTTGTCCTCCGTGACGGCCATCTTGTTATTCCTAGCCATCTTAACATCACGGTATGAGCCACAAGATTTTCTCGAATCGTTGCCTAAGAAGTTCATAATGGGTCTCTCTTTACTCTTCCTCTCCTTGGCTTTCATGCTAGTGGCCTTCGCTGCAACTCTCGCTATTGTGCTGCATAAAAGAGTGGAGTGGGTTCTCATTCCCATTACTTTGCTGGCCTCTCTCCCCGTGGCTTTATTCATTGTCCTACAGCTTCCCCTACTATACCGGATGGTTAAATCCACTTATGGACCAAGCATTTAGTACCAAAATGTGCTTAATAATGGAATATAAATTTTTTAAATAATATTATTATTAAAAAAATTTGATAAATGGATTTAGAAATTTTTCCATCAACAAATAATTTAGCCTCCAGGTAATTCCAAATATGCACAAGAATCAGAGATGCAAAATTAGATATTTGCTAAGATTAGATATCTATTAGCATTAGATGTTTGCTGAACTGACTATCAAAAGCAAATCTCTCAATAAAACTTGCACATGAGCATGCCACAAGAGTCAACAATCTTGCGTGAGTTCTACTTAACTCATGTTGAAATTTCTATGCCAGTACAATTTCTCTCAATTAGCTCATCCCACCATGACATTTCATTGCGCCTAGGTTCACTGTAAGCTTTCCAATAAGACGTCGTTCACCCTATACCCCTGTTCGTCTCAAACAAACATGGCCACCTCTTCGAGGAAAACACATGGTGAAATCAAAACCCAAAGATAACACATGGTGAAATCAAAACTCAAGGATCTAAACCGATCAAAACTCGTACCTAACAACTATAAGTCGAGCTTTCCAATGGCATGAGGGTTGCCAGAATCCAAAAATGGATTAAAGAGTTACTTGCATTGGAAACATTTATGAATTTCTGGTCAAACAACCAATCAAATCGACAGTTTTAATGCAAATCGAATATAATAAGTTAGAAAGCACTAATAATCAATCTGAAATCGAACTACTTACTTCAACACACGCGAACCCGAAACAACCTTAAAAGAAGAATCCAGAGAAAGCCGTTAACGGCGGCGAGCATATTATCCGAACAATTATTTTCTTTTTTTTTTTTTTTTCATTTTCATCTTGAAGAGGCTTGGAAAGATGGTTTTTGTTGATGGATGGGTTCTCCACTAAAATGAAATCAAGCCACTTAGCCGGTGCCACCAAGAACACCCTTCACCTTCTTAAACTGAGCATCATCAAGGAAAGTGGCGGCCTCCAACAACTCAGAAGACAAATTATTAGCGAACAGAGCAAAGTCCAGAGATTCGAAGCCCTGGGCTCGGACTGCTGAAGCTGACTATGGCAAGTGCTGGACCTTTACCACCAGCATCCAATTGGGAGTGCAATAGCCCCTAAGGGAAAACCTTGCTATCCCCTCTTTGAGGTTCTTCAAGTAGACGGTGTTCGCAGACGACGAGATGAACACGGCACAGATCGACCCTTGGAGGATGATGAGGACCTCCGAGCCACCTGGGCACATGTGCATTGGGATGGGACCCCGCCGGGGGCCATTTTGAAATTGATGGTTGCAATTAATCTGTACACAATAGGGAGTATATAGCTGCTGGGCATATTCACGACTTGTCTTAAAAGTGGCAAAAATGTTCAATCTACACTAAAATGTTCATAAGTTCTATTTAAGAAGTTTACTTAACTTCAATTGAGCAGTGCATCACCAATAAACCATTAAGTAGATAGGCCACATACTTGTCACTCACAATGCTTCTCCAGCTCTAATTGAAGAGACCTCTTCTCCTATCAATTTGTAAATAGTGGGTTTTTCTCATAAATTTTACACGAGACATCCACCTGATAAAAACATAAATAAAACGTATCTCTCTCTTGTTTGACACCTGAATTTTCATTGACAAATCGAACATGCAATTTTGTAAAAATAAGAAATATATGAAATTTTTATTATTTTCAAACTTGGCCGCCTCCTGTCCACTGGCAGCTACCGCTCGTCTCCGATTGCCGACCACCATAGACTCTTCGCATTTGAACCTCAGAGAATAGAGCAGAGAGCATACGGAAGGAATTCTCACGTTTAGTTCTAGGAATCCTTACCCCTCTCTCTGTCACCGATTGCCGCTGCAGGCCACTTCCCCAACACCACCAGCTTTGCAGCCACAAGAAGTGTCACACCCCAAAAACAACTAGAAAAGGGGATGACACGGCTGTCCTTCCACACGAAGGACACAGCCTAAACAATAACCAACAACCTGTTATCAATATATATATATATATATATATATATATATATATATATATATTTCAAACCACATATATATCGGATAACCCAACGGGTTGGTTACAACATCAGAATTTCTATAATCCACCAAAAGAACATATACATCAAGAACTCAGCCAATCGGCGAACTATCAACAACCTTACAAGCAACTCCAAAATCATACCCAAAATCTATCTCCCAAACATCTCCGCGATGATAAGCGCTCTCGTACTAATGGCTGCTAGCCGAGGAACTGAAAAGGTTGGGAAAATAAAAGGATGAGCAACCACATTTCGATTGAATAGTACATCTCTTCTAAGTGGATCGAGCAATCACTATGCATATGTACAAAACATTACAGAACTTCAGAAGTCAAACTCAAGACATAAAATACATATCGAGTCATATAAGAGTTGTTTCATTTCCTTTAAGCCTTATACAATTCAGAAAAATACTCATTTTTAAATCATCATACACATGCCGATGGTCCATTCCATTGGCCAATCTATTGCTCAATATCAAACCATGGTCACGACACAAAGCCTTGTGACAAGGCTACCAAGATTCCCCCCTTGGCAAGGTCTCCACCTACAAAGCCGGTGGCTCGGCCCAGAAGGATATCCTAAACCCGGTATGCATACCCTAAAACCCCTCAATGGGTTCACGGTCATATTGAGCATCAAATAACCATCATCCAATATCAGAAATCCAATTCAGAACACATTTCACAAACCAAACAAATAACTTTTTCATAATACGGCTCATCCGCCAGAAATACATTTCGTAGAGCATTTCTCAAATCATTTCCAAACTCATTTCATAAACTAGTTCGTAATGCAATACACATATGTATCTTTTCACAATATTTTTCCAAAACAATTTCCAAATCATTCTCAACTATTAAAAAGTAGTAAATGCCCGATCCATACTTTTATGCAATAAATATGTTCTTTTTCACAACTAAATACGATTACTCAAATCCTTACTACTTTCAAAATATGAGTTTATAAATTCAAAGAAGAGATAGTACCACTCACGAAATCCCGAAATATCAAACAAACTTACTCACTCGAACCGATGATATGACAATCCTAACAATTAAATGAAAATCGACATCAAAACCAAGTAAAAACTACGAAATGACTAAACGACGCTCAAACGCTAACAAGGCAACTCAAAGGCGCCCACGAATCGCTTCTCCAAAGCGATTATCCAAACCGTTCGCAACGCGGAGTTTAAACGCGAAACTTGTTTGTACCATAAATTCCTCCACCGAACTCCGTTTCAAGCGAGCTTATAGTCATTAGAAAGCCCACTCAGAGCACTACAAGAACCCCAACTTGGCCGTCCCAAAATCGAGCCAAAAACCGATGAAAATTAGCCTAAAGCCTGCTGGTCGCGCACTGTTCACTGCGCACACTCAACTTCAAAAATTCATAATCCGCAAACCGCAAGTCCAAATCAAGATCGGTAAAATCCCACGGCTCCACGACACCCTAAACTATCAATTCTATACATATTCGCAGCTTAACGACTCAAAAATCGGATTTCGCCCGCTCAAATAACATAAAATTCCGAAATTGAGCCCTAACTCGGAAAAATATTCCGATTGAACCAACGAGGCGCGAATACTTACCGGACGTTGCGATATGAAGTTGATCCGAGCTGGCGAGGCTCCGTGACATGAGCCCTTCCTCTTTTTCTTCTTCTTCCTTTTCTTTCCCTCTCTCTCTTTTCTTTCTCCTCTTCTCTTCTCTTCCTCCTTTTTGCGCGAGCTCTCGGTTAAAAAGAAGAGCTGAGCATCACTGTAGATACTTTTGACCTTTTGACTTTTAACTTTTTGACCTTTTTTTTTTATTACCCGAATATTACAAGAAGTGCTCTGTTCGCCCCCATTTTCCGGCCAACGTCATCAAAGTGCTGGATTCTCCTTCTCCCTCCTTTAGCCGGCACCAGTCTTCTGTGCTACAACTCCTGAAGCTTCACTCCTCTGATTTGATCACCAATCGTGGTCAGCTATTACTCTTTGTCAAGGTAAATTCTCATGCTCTGTTTCTGCTGAAGGTAGGGACTGAGTGCTTGATTCTGCCAGCGTGAAATCGGGTCGCGTTCAAGCATTTGTGGTGAGTCTGGATACGACCTTACTCTTATTTCTGCATCTAGATCCTTTGGCGTATATTTCTGCCACCTGTTTGATGAAATTTCTGAACTACATCAGGGTTTGTTTCGTTTCAGATTCTAACTGAGAGCTTTTCTTTGCTTGACCGATTCATTATTTTCCTTGTATAGACTTTACTTGGGTCTCGTTTCTTTTCATTTCAAAATTTAGTAGCTATTCATTTTAGGATTTGTTATTGACATTCTCGGATTTGATGTGAATCCAGTGTGTACATGAGATAAATCTGATACCGAGTATTCCAGAACTCGACCGAGGGCCTCTTGAACCAAAGTGAATTGATCCGTGCACGTATACTTTTTATGCTTCACTATGTGTCGATCTATGTTTGTTGTTCCGAATTGCAAACATATTATGAGAATGTTGTTGGTTAGTTCTCTGTGCGTGTTGAAATCGCATTTGTATTGAGCGCATGCTACTATCTTGAACACTAAGTGCATGCTGGAAGAGCATTGAGTTTCTGCTCTAGTCATCCTATGCGCAGTCATTCTGAGCGCGCTGTGTTGCTGAATGGCTCGTTGGTTGTATGTCCATTTCAAATGCGACGAGTTTCTGATGTGTTCACTGTGTCGTGTTCGTACGGATTAGTTGAGTTACGGATTATTTCTATTTTGTGCGTGCTTGCTGTTCATATGTCTTGGTATGTGTAATGTGTAATTATGAACCACATTTTTCGTAAGTGATCTGACGATCATTTTAGGAAAATAATTTACAAATCTTTTTATTTTAAGTAAAGTAAAATAATTGTTTATATCTCTTACAAAAATGAATGAGCGAAAATATTTTTATTATCCACGAAAATATTAAAATTATAAAATTTTTCCATATCATAGGATCCTTAGCGTCCATATTAGCGATTTCCTATCAAAACTTGCCGGATGGACTACATTGACAAATCGTCAAAAGGTTTAGGACTCAATTGATATAATTAAAAGATTTATAACTGAATTTGCATAGGTGCAATAGCTTAATGACTTTTTTATACTTTTCTCTTATATAATTGGTGTGGTGTGGAGCAATTTATATATCTTAATTGGCTTATAACTCAATGGCCTAAGTTTTTGAGTGAATGTGAGTACAACTAGATATATTGACCGATTCGGACTTTGGGCTCTCCCTTGGCAATCTCCCCTGTGAAGCTCTTCCTTGGTGATCTCCCGGATAAAGGTATTGGGTTTTTCTGCGCACTCCCAATAGATGTTTATCAAGTTTGACTAGGCTACCTGATCACATGTTTGTACAATAACAATTGCAGATCATATTCAGATATTTATCGGATGGTAGGAACCTGATCAATAAGTGTCTGTCCAACAACAGTACTCCATGTGATGCTTGTGTTGTTCGTGCTAGCAGAAGTTTAATCACGCACTCAAACTAATTTCCATATTTTCACAACCAATATTCCCTTGACCTATACAAACTTCCAATGATGCTTGTAGTTTTTTTTTTAAGATAACTTCCTTTGCATTCTTCTCGGCCAACCCCACACACGTTCACACGAGCACTCTGTTTTTGTTCTATTCTAGCGGACTCACAATAGTTATGTGACATAGCAACCGAACACAGCTTCCTTGTCGTCTTTATATGATTTGTCTGCATGCGTCTGCTTCTTTATTCTGCATTTGTTCATGCGTTTAGGAAGAGGAAAATAACTCCTGTTTCATCAAGGCAGAGGATGGAATAGAGGAAACTTGAATAAGGTTGGATTAAGCTTAACTCGGATGGAGCAATTAATGTCTGTAGAGAACGGAGAAGCAGAGGTCTTTTGAGAGACCACCAGGGAACTTTATAGCCGGCTTCTCTCAAAACACAGGAAGAACGAATGCTTTCTTTGTTGAGATTTGGACATTAGGTGGCGGAATTAGACTTAGTGTTTCGGATAGTGCTATCCATTTGCATATTAAATTAGATGCTTTAGCGGTTATTCACGCTCTTAAGAACAAACAACAGTCTCACAATCTTCTCATAGAACCTCTCCTGGTCAAGTGCAGGAACTTGCAGGAAGGAATGCAGGCGTCCCGTGAATCAAGCATATATACAGAGAAGCAAACGGGTGCACGTATGCTCTGGCTAGATTGGGAAAGGAGCAGCATATGCAGTTTACTATTGTCACTAGTATTCCAGATGTTATCGACGATACTTTGTACAAGGATGCATTTGACAGTGTTTCGACTACAAAGTGATGTAACTTGACTGTTTTAATTTCTGAGCGATGGCCTTTGTTTCACCAAAAAAAAAAAATGTAAAAAGAGAGAAGTTTAAGAGTTGCCGCAAAGGCTGCGAGCCTCAAAACTCAAGCGCCTCGAGAGCCTAAAATAAAAAAAAAATTATGAGTTTTGTTTTTGAAGATATTGGTAATTTTCAATGCTGTTGATGGCGATATATACATACATACATATCCGTAATATTTTTATTCACCACTTTACATACGTACTTTCTAAGCACCATTGGAAAAATCATTTTCTTCACCTCTTTTCTTTTCATAGTCGGCTCGAAAAGTCTTCCCAAAGTGTCTTCCAAAAGTGTGGATTGTGATAACGTGTCCATTGTGTAAAAGAAATACATGAATATCTTTAAGTTTACCTCATAAAATGAGAACATTGTCATTCTCGGTCATTACAATCTTTATACGCATTTAGCTTAAAGTGAGTATTCTCAAAAGCTTAATAGAATTTTTTTTTTTTTCTCCAAAAAAAAAAAATTAACTCAATAGGAATTTTTTTTTTTTTTTTGGTCGGTCAATAGGGAATTTGTTTATTCTTCGAGAAAGTAAGGAAAATGGGGAGGATAAAGGTTTAGAAGGAAAGTTAATCAATGAAATTAGGTCATGTTTGTAAAATAAAATAAGGATGAAACATTTTTCGTGTGCACCGTGAAACCTAGGCATGTATGAATGTGTGAAATCATGCATGAAATTATTGAGGACCCTTCTCTAGTTGTACACGTCACGCAAGAGGAAGGCGAGACAAAGGGATTTCAGAGATCATTGGAGAGTGTGGATATGGGAATTGGTTCTTGGTCAACTCTTATTCTACTGAATATCATCACATTTTTGGTTTCCTATTACAAAGAACTTGGTGTCACTCCCATAAATCAATCGTATCAACCCTTCTGCATTTCACACTTCATTTTGATGTCAGAAAACCTCACTTTTCAACACCCACGTGGATGAAAAAACTCTCCGTATAGGAGCTCCATCCCTATCCCAATGGTGATAGTTCTCCCTCAAACCCTAAACTGGTCATTCCCCTTTCACTACCGCTTATCTCCAAATCACTAGGAGCAAACCCATTCGCTCCTCCCCCACTACTCCTGTCCGTAAAAATCCTCTCTTAGTCATGCCCTAATCAAGCCCCCTTCCCATCATCAACGCTTCCCCTGTGAGGTGTGGATAGCTCGACTCGGTCCTGCCTCCTTGCACTCGGTAGGATTCCACTCCATGAAGTAGGAACATGTTGATTCTAGGTTCGGCGAGCAACCACTTGGCGGTTCGGTCATCCCCATCCTTCCTTTCCATCACCCATCCCTTTCCCTATTTAGGTAAGGGAAGCGGTCTCAATCCAGGCGAGGAAGTGCGCTTTTCAACATTTTCAGGTCTGAAGCAGGGAGGTGCATAAGTCGGCGCCTAAAGCTGGTCAACCACAAGTCCGGTTAAGTTTTGCTTTCGAGGGAAACCCAAAGCACTTTCGTACCACTACCTCTTGATGTGCAGCTTAATCTTGCTCAAAGGAATGGGGATCGTTCCGGCTAGTGCCTTTCTCTAAACAAGATAGTGTTACACCTTTCTCCGGAATCTATGGAAAAGGAAAGCGATAATGCAGCTCGGTGGCTGCCCCTGTAGAGAATCGGGAGATCTCAGTCGGAGGGCGACCTTGTGTTGCTAAAAGGCGACATCCTGTAGAAAAACAAAAGGAATGCGCATTAACTTTGTATGGGAAATTGTACTCGAAACCAAATGTCAATTTTCAAGCTTTCCGATCACAATGAAGAGATCATGGAAAATGGACCAATTAGAATGTGAGCTCATTGAACGGGATTCTTCTCCTTTTCCTTTACTTCTCTAGAGGAAAACAGAGAATTTTGGATTCAGGCCCTTGGTCCTTTTCGAGTAACTTACTTGTCCTCCAACAAGCTCATCCGGATACCCCGACCATTGCTACGAATTCACGACTTTGTGCCTTACGGGTTCAACTAAGGGTATCCTCGAGGGAGGTTAACGAGAAGATGTGGCTCGGGAAGTGGCAAGGAAAATCGGACAAGTGTTAGAAGTAAAACTAGACTCAAGAGGAGGAGGCCCTAATAAAAAGCTGTAAAGCAAGAGTATTTTTGGATCTATCTAATCCCTTAAAGACAGGCACCTTAGTAGATCCGGAACATAAGAAAATTTAGGTGGATTTTTAGATACGAGAGACTCCCCGCATACGCTATTTGTGCGGGAGGATAGGGCACTATGCGCCCCATCGCAAGGAAGTTCCCTTTGAAGAATCAAGCCTCAATAAAAACAGTAGGGGCAAATTTGGGCAATGGTTGAGAGCAAGCACGAGAACCTAGCCCATTTTGGAAGACCTTCTACGGTAAGAATATCCCTATCCCCTCGGGAAGACGAGATTGTTCCGAAACTCAAAGAGAACTCATCCCTAGAGAGCTTGCACTCTCTACATCAAAAGGCAAGGCTGTTGTTGGGCTGATTGAAGATATACCCGAGAGGAGAGTCCAAATAAGAGTAACCTACCTGTTGGATTGTCCGCGAAAATCAAATTGATTGCACAAACCAAGATTCCCATAAGCTTATGTTAGGATCGACGAAAAAGGGTGGAACTTCGAAGCACCCTGGAAAGGTGAAGAAAGGAATGAAATCTTTTAAGAAAGTGGTGGCATCAAGGAAAGAGAAAAGAATCAACCCACAAGGATTACGGCAGATCCTATGCCCCTCCATTAATGAGGAGTCACTCCTCGATGCTCCAATCAAGGTGGTAGATGGAAGCAATGATCGGGCTCGTGGCTAGCCCTAATAAGCCACAGGGGATTATATGAAACTTTGAGCTAGAACCGTGGGGCTGGGCAATCCCCCGCCAAAGATCTCGAGCCTTAGTGGCTCAAAAAGGCCTGTTTTAGTCTTCCTAATGGAAACTAAAAATAAGAGAACAGTTGTTGACAGAGTGAAGAGGAGAACCAATTTCCAAAATATAGAGACTATCGATCCTATAGGAACTGCAGGGGAGTCTGGCAGTGTTGTGGAATGAAGACGTGTCGGTGATAGTGGAAGATTCATCTAGAGAAGTAATTAACTTGCTATGCAGGGATCAAGGAAGTGGAACCCTCATACGCATCACCTTTCTGTATGCCCCCACAAGCTTCCAGGAAAGGCTCAGACTGTGGAGCCATTTGCAGGAGATAAGTGCAACTAATCACCTCCCTTGGTTATGTGTGGGGGACTTTAATGAGATCTTGTACCATTGGGAAAAATCAGGGGGTAATGGAGCGGAGCACTATAGACTAGTAGCATTTCAAGATTGCTTAAACAGATGTTCACTCATGGATATTGAAAGCAAGGGATGTGCATTCACTTGGGCCAACAATAGGGAAGGAAGTGCATTGGTGCGGGAAAGGTTAGATAGGGCCCTTTGTAATATAAGCTGGAGAGTGAGCTTCCCAAATGCGGAAGCCTTTGCATTGCCTGTAATAGGGTCCGATCATAGTCCAATTCTATTGTCCCTCTAACCAAACAGGATTAAAAGGAAAAAAGAATTCAAGTTCAAGGCTTTTTGTCTGGCCGATACAGAGTGCAAGGAGCTGGTGAAAGAAGCTTGGGGTGAATTGGAAGACAACCCAATACAGTTCGTTAGAAAATTGAAGAAGACCACTGAAGCCTTAAAATTATGGAGTAAGCAGAAATTCTCCAATGCCCACAACCAGATCGAGATCCTAAAAAGAAGACCTATGATCCTTGCAAATTCAGGAAATGGAGGTACAAACAGAAAAGAATTGCAACATATCAAAATGCAAATACAGAATTTATGGAAACAAGAAGAGCAATATTGGAGTATGCGATCTCGCATAAATTGGGTTAAGTGGGGAGACAAAAACACGAAATATTTCCATGCAGTTACAGTCCAAAGAAGACAAAGGAACAAAATTTCAATACTGAAAATTGATGATAATTGGTGTAGAGACCCCAATGTTATTAGCCAGCACATTGCCAGTTATTATGATTCCTTGTTTAAGACAGTGGATACTAGGAACTTCAATCCAATTCTAGACCAATGTTCCTTTCCTAGCCAAGAAGAAATGAATGTGGCTTTGATGGCACCGGTCACCTTAGAAGAAGTAAAACAAGCTACATTTCAGCAAGGAGCTACAAAGGCCCCGGGACCTGATGGGATGAATGGCCTATTTTACCAACATCCTTTGGGAGGAATTAAAGCACAATTTACATGGACTAGTCAGCTCCTTCTTCCAATCAGGATATCTTGACCCGAGCTTAACAAAACACATATCGTGATTATCCCCAAAGTTACAACCCAGAGAAAGCATTACACAATTCAGACCTATCAGCCTATGCAATTTTCAGCTACAAGATCATCTCTAAGGTGATGGCCAATCGCCTTAAGCCCCGGCTCCCAAATCTCATAGCTATAGAACAGGCGCCTTTGTGAGCGGGAGACAAATTCAAGATAATATTTTTATAGTCCGGGAGATCCTTCATCGGTTAAGAGTTCGGGAGAGAAAAAGAAGTTCGAGGCAATCCTAAAGCTGAACATGCAAAAAGCTTACGCCAGAGCTGATTGGGACTTCCTTTGTGCTAGCATGAAGAAAATGGGCTTTTTTGCGAAGAGTGGGTGTCGCTAGTGAAAGAGTGTATCTCCTCGGTTACGCTCAAATTGTAAAAGTGAATGGCGAACCTTTAAAGTATTTCCAACCTTCTCGGGAATTAGACAAGGAGACCCACTATCTCCTTACTTGTTTATAATCACGGCGAATATGCTATCATCCTTACGAAGGAAGGCAATAGATGATGGGAATCTGAAAGGTATCAAACTAAATAGGAGCGCCCTACTTTGTCACACTTGTTATTCACGACGATGCTATCTTCTTCGGATGGGAATATAGGTGAATGCCAAAATCTGGCCAATATCTTAAACCAATCTTTGTTTAGCATCGAGACAAGCAATCAATCTAAACAAATCCGGGATCTTACATGGTTGGCTGCCCGCAAATCCTTAAAAGCAATATGGCGTCTCAACTAAGAGTACCAATCATGGAGAAAACTGGGAAATATCTTGGCATTCCATCAGATTGGGGCAAACAAAAAAAACAGATGTTCGGCGTGAATACTAGCAAGGGTAAACATGAAATTGGAGCGTTGGAAGGACAAGCTGCTCTCAAAAGGCAGGTAAGGAGATCTTAATCAAAACAGTGGTACAAGCTCTTCCCTAATATGTAATGTCCATATTTAAAATCCCCATTTCGGTGTGCAAGGCAATTGAGCAGAAAATAGCCTCCTTTTGATGGAAATAGAACTCATCTAAATCGGGTATCCCTTTGGAAAAAATGGCAAATTCTCAAAGAAAGGAAAATAGATGGCGGATTGGGCTTTAAAGATCTAGTCACTTATAACAAAGCTATGCTAGGAAAGCAAGCATGGAGACTTGTCCAAGACCCGACAGCATTGTGGAGCCAGCTACTTAAAGGGATTTACTTCCCCAATGGAAATCTATGGAAAGCTACAAAGGGATCCCGGCCCCTCATGGGGGTGGCAAAGTTTACTAATGGGTAGAGATGCCTTAAGCCCAGATGTGAAATGGCTGGTCGGGAATGGAGAATGCATTAACATCAGAGAGGATATATGGCTGGAATGGGGATTAATAGGCGGCCCAGCAAACCGAGATGACCCACAAATAGTCGCAGAACTGATCAACCAGGAGACAAAAACATGGGATGTTAATAAGTTACAAAGGATGTTTCAAGGGGAAATCGTGAGCGAAACTATGGCCATACGGGTAAAGCTAATCCTAGACAATGATAGACAAATTTGGCCAGGAAATTCATCGGGGAATATTCGTAAAAAACAGGGCTATGCCAAGCTAAGAGCTGTGTCAACCCAGCTAAATACAGATCTAGCGTCATCCTCATATCAGCAGCCCCGCTCACTATGGACAAAGATATGGAAACTACAAAAGCGAGCCAAAAATCTATTTCTTTCTATGGTGTATGTGTCACAATGCTCTACCTACTTCAGAGAACTTATACAAAAGAAAGGCTTTACCCGATCCTTTATGCCCAATTTGTCGGGAATACCCGAAACAACGAGAACACTTATTCGCCCGCTGCAAATGGACAAACAACATTTGGTCGATCCGAGGCTTCGAGTGGATGTATCACCAGCAAATTTATCAAGAATGGATAAATGGTTTGATGAATCCCTTACCAACATCACGTAACGCCCGCCGTGGGAGGTGCTTGCGTGAATTCTCCGCAAATCTGAAGGCAAGGAACGCTGGTTTTCCATCATATCAGCCCAAGACCGGGAGCAATAGTTGATGAAGCAATTAGTCTAAACGATAATAACTAGGGGAGCACAACTTTACGTGTCGGGAAGCTAGCGAGCGAAATCCAAGACAGCGCGCTGGACGTGCCCAGAACATGGAAGCTGGAAATTTAACGTAGATGGGTCGTGGATCGAAGGGGAAAAAGAGGGATCGGTGGTTGGGGTATGTAGGGATCACAGAGGTTTGTGTACTGTGGGGTTTGCTAGAGCTGCGTCTGCTTCCTCCCCGCTGGAAATTGAAGCTGCAGCAGTAAAGGAAGCACTGCGCTGTCTGGGAGAAGAGGCAGCGACGAAGAACAATCCTGTTTGGAAATCTGCGTACAGACAGATAATGAAGCAGCAGTAAAATATACCCTTGACCCAACTTTGAGCCCATGGGCTTTGAGGAGTCTGTTTGAGGAATGTAACAAGTTACTCTCCCAATTAAAGAGAGTTTCTCTAGTCCACTGTCCGCGCGAGTCCAATCAAGCAGCAGATTGGATCGCCAAAAATCATCGAAAAGGGATGCTTCCACCCAACTGGATATCTAGACCGCCCCAAGCCCTTTGGGATTTATTTTGTATTGATGCTAGTCATCTTCACTCTTGTAATCCGCTGTTTAAAGAATGAATGGAAATCTGTATTTCGACCAAAAAAATAAAAGACCCACGTGAAATGGGAAGCAAAAGTTCGCCTGAAATAATGCAGGATGGGCAGCACATTGCAGACTTTTGTATGACCAGACATTAGCGAGCATCTGTGGAGTGCTTCGTGGATTGGCACAATGTGACAGCCTAAAAAGTAAGCAATGGCCGACAAAGGTAAAGTGGACAACAATGCAAGCCAAATGGCCGACAAAAGATGTCGTTGAAGTAAGGTATAAATTAAATTTTCAATACATATCCTGTTTGAGATTTGACGAAACAAAAAATCTTCTTAAGATTATATCAATGCCACATAAAGTCACATAATTGGGGTGAAGAACTTTGGCAGCATCCTTGACAAAACAAAAATTCTTCTTGAGATGATACCAATGTCACATAAGTTGCATCCTTGGGTTGATAAGCAAAAAGTCTTCTTGAAATGATACCAATGTCCCATAAGTCACATCCTTGGGGTGAGAAACTTTGGCAACATCCTTGAATTCAATGACATTTTTAAGTCGCCCAATGTTGGACCAAAAAGATGTACAAAACACATCCTTGTTTGACACGTGTCCAAATAGAGGAGATAAAGGTCCTCAATAATTTCATACATAATTTTACATTTTCAAACATGTCTCTATTCCCCGATTCACATAAAAAAAAGTTCCACCTTTATTTATTTTTTAATATGAGCTAATTTTATTAATTAACTTTCCATCTAAATTTGTATCCTCCTCATTTTCCTTACTTTTTCAAAGATAACATAAATTCCATATTCAGTTAATTATTTTTCTTAGAAAAAATGTGATATCAAACTTTTTCAAATACCCATTTTAATCCAAATGTATAAAATGATATCCTCATTTTATGAGTTAAAGTTAAAAGATATCAATGTTTCTTTTTACGAGAATGACACGCTAACGCGATTTAGATTCAAATTATGTTAGGAAGATGTTTTGAATTGGTGATGAGAAGTGAAGAAAAAAAGAGGTGAAGAGAAAGATTTTCCCATGTTGCGAAGAAAGTATGGATCTAATAATAGTGAATAAAAATATTACGGATATATATGTATATTTCATATATCTTCATCATAAAAGTTTTTTTTTTATACAAATAATCTCATAAAAGTTATAGATGTTTTTGGGCACGTCCATGAAGTAACTAGAATATTAAGATCGGCTCTCGAGACTGTTTATCTGGTAATATTCGCATTAATATATCTATTACTTCCATAATTTTGGGATATTTCGATAATAATAGGCCACTCAATGATGTGACCTTATTAAATCATGATTTAATCACACGACATGAGGCATGAGAAAAAGACTGTACGAATGAACCAACGGCAGAATACCACATTATTTCTTTATATCAGTAAATTAATCAATGTAAAAACAACCAATGTTCAAGATATTATTCTGGAAATGGTCAACCCCGGAGCTTATTTATAAGAGGCCCCGACACTTAAGCCGATTGACATTGACTTTCTAGGAAAGTTGAAAGTCTCCTTTGCACTCTCCATTTACTTTGTTGTTGAAAGACTACAACCAGGAGCGCAACCCAATGGCGACGCAACCAAGCGAGGCGACGCAACCAAGCGAAGAACATGGGATCTTGAAAGATGCAGTTCCAGCAGCAGGTACATGTTCAAGTTCCAACCAAGAAAAGATATGTTAGGAGCCATGTGCTCTTAAAATATGCCGGAACTTGTTTTCTTACGGTTCTTTTTCTTTGCTTTATCGTCGAACAAACATAACCCTGACCTACCACCCACAGGTGGCGGCTGCCGGAAGCCGCACTCTTCCTCTCGCAAAAGGTTGAGTGTTCGAATCCCGGGCGCCCGCAGGGTGACTTAACCGGTGGCACGTGTGTGTGTGGTGGCTAGCACGTATCGCCCCTGGGGTTTACTCCCCTTTCGGCCATGCGGGGGTTCCTTGGGTTAAAAAAAAAAAAAAAAACATAACCCTGACCTTGGCTAGAAAAAAAAAAAAAAAAAAATTAGTATGGTAAGGATTTTGTGCTAACTCTTTCTCCTACGTATATTGAAGATGTTCGTTTAAGCTTTGAATCGGGCCCTTCACAATCCAGAGGTGCTCCAGGTGCGTTAACCCTCGAAAGAGTTGTTTCATTGAGAAATTAGGGAAAAATGTTAGAAAAGTTCTAAATATTTTACATTTATGCCAATTTAATCATAAGCCTTTTTTTTCATACCAATTTAGTCCTAATCCTTTTAATATAGTGCCAATTCAGTGCTTTCAGCTAATTTTGACCGGATTTTATTAATGCGGAAGTCGGATGGCCTATGTGGAGCAGTAAACCCGACGCTAACGTTGATAACTTTTAATAATATTTTAATTTTTTGAATTTTTACTTATTTTTCTTTTTTTATTTTATCTTTCCTTCCCCCTCCCTCCTTCCTCTAGGTCTGGTGACCGCCAGAGGCTAGAGGCCAGCAAGGTCGACTTTGTCGGCCTCCGCGAGCCACACTAGCCAGCGATGAGGTCGAGTCTCGCCAGCCATGAGCGAGGCTGCTCTCTTGACCATTCAATGAGGGCAAGCCTCGCCAGTGGCCGGTATGGTTCACCAGAGGCTCACAACCTCGTCGGCCTCTAGCCGATCGCCGATTTGGCTAGAGGAAGGAGGGAGGGAGGAAAAAAAGGAAAAATAATGAAAATTTAAAAAATATTAAAATATTATTAAAAGTTATCCACGTCAACGCCGACGTCCAATATCCAGCCAAATTATTTGGAATGATTGAATTGGCACAAAAAAAAAATGTTTATGACTAAATTAGCATCAATGTAAAAGGTTTATGACTTTTTGGATACATTTCCGAGAAATTAGTATTTGGGGCGGATCTTCAAGAAATTGTTCTTTTCTGGGACACTTCTCAATGTCTACAAGAAAAACGTAATAACAAAATGGCCTGAAAAGTTCGCATGCATTGCAGAAATATGGAAAGAGGAAGTGGATGGACAGCATTACCGACCATTGTTGCAAGCTGCATTCAAGGGTGATTGGGAATCTGCTAAAGGATTTTTGGAACGATATCCTGCTTCAAAGACGGCCAAAATAACAAGCAGATCAGAAACAGTGCTTCATGTAGCCGCTTTGAGTTCACAAGACCTATTTTTTGAGAAACTGGTTGAGTTCTTGTCTCGATATCCCGCAGCGCTTGATTTTGTTGATTGTGGTGGCCGCACAGCCCTCCACAATGCTGTCTTGTGTGGTAGGATAAGGATGGTCAAGGCATTGGTTGGACGTAATCCTTGGTTGACGCAAATTGAAGATAAGGAAGGACGTGTTCCTTTGGGAATATCTGCTCTGGAAGCTTCTAAGCATAGGGAGATTGTCTGGTTCCTGGCGGAAAAACAACAGACGATGGGCCAAGTCACCCCTTTAGCAGTCCCTCTGCGATTGATTTCATTTTGACTCTCACCTACGCTGGTCATCATGGTAAGATCACCATCACTCCTTATCTCTGTTGGAATATTTAAAATAACAAATCACGTATTCATCTAATAACTTACGCTTTTAGAACAGTTGATAATGGTCTCACCAAAATCTTTTTATGGTATTAGAAAGCAAGAGGTCCTGAGTTCGAATCTTCCGGGCCCTATTTGCTTCCCCAATTAAATATTTTCACACTTAATACTAGCAAAAGACCAAACTAAACATGAGGGTGAGTGTTGGAATATTTAAAATAATAAACAACATTTTCATCTAACAATTTAAGTTTTAGAATAGTTAGCAGTGATTACACCAAAATCTTTCAATCTCAATTCCATCTGTTTTTCCTTCATTCTAGACTTAGCTTATTTTCCTGATCAACATTGCTGGTGAATTTGGATAGATATCACCCTTTATCTAGTTCGGCGATACCCTCACTTACTTACTGAGAGAAGCACAAAGTACGCCGACCGATCTATATTGGACGTGTTGGCGAGGATGCCATCTCACTTTCGTAGCGGAGCCGGGCTCAATGTTTTGGAAGCATTGATATACAAATGTCCGTACTTTATGCACCCGCATCCCTTTCATTACTGGTTCCCTTCAAGATGATCATACCTGGCTCATCACCTCCTCTTTTGTTTCTGAACTGAAGGTATTCCGGTGGACTTGAGCTACAAACCAAAAGACAAATATTTGAATCCGGGTGGGTATGCATTTTTGCTGTTGGGCATTAACTTAGGACCTTTCATGATTTTGAACTTTAAGTCGACTTTTTAGATTGATTCCCTCCGTACTAGCAAAAGAAACCTGAAATGATTGTTTCTATTGTAGGATATATCCTAGTCCCTTGACCTAGGTTTACTTGAATAATGGCATGAAATCGAATTATTTTATGGATAAGCTATCCCTCGAGAACCACATATGACTCAAACAAGTGCATAAGTATCATAGAACTTAATTGACCGGACAATGTAACGAACGAATTACGAGGTCTCACAATGATTTTATATCTAGTGACCGGGTTTTCTTTGCAACTTGATTGTAGAGCTTCAATATCTTACAAGGTCACTTTGGAATGCCGTCAAAATTGCAGGTACGCTTCCATTTTATCAAGATAACGTCTCTATCTCTTTCCCTCTCTCTCTAGCAAACAATCTATGGCTTGGTTGTTTTTGACTTCTTTTATAAGTGGAAAGAAGCTCCTACTTAATTCTTTGCCATAATTTGGAAAAGAATTTGTGTTAGGCCTACTGCCTATTGAAAGTCCGTTATACATATATCACTGGATGAGTGATATGCGTGTTTGAAGTTAGTTTTGTAATTAAAATTTTCACGTATCAACCATCTAAGAATGTATATGTAACTTATTATTTACACCGTCAATTGACCTAATAAAAATCTTTCAAAAAAAATTATTCAAACTCGACAAAGTTATATATTATTTTCTAGGTTGGCATTTTTATATTTTGAAAGATTTTAGATATTCACCAAATTCTAATCGCAAGAGTCGTGTAATTGTAAAGAAAAAGTAAGAAAAATGAACACTTGAAACTGCAAATTGAGAGGAGATTTGATGTTAACCTAGTAATTTCTTGCTTGTGGCTAAATGATCTAAGCAGAAAATATGGAATAAGAGTTACGTAAACCTAGGACTTCTCATTCAATCTTTATTGGTGAGAATTATGTTCGCTTCATCATCTCTAAAAGCATGTAAATCTTTCTGGAAAATAATTAAGAACAATAAACCCATGTGTATTTGTTTCCTCCATTACGTATTATTTTCTTGGACTGCTATTTCACCTCAATACAACACGAAAGAATACGTCGAGAGGGTGCAGGAATTGGGCATGGGACCGAGGCAAACCTTCACGTCTATGAAATAAGGTTGCAAAAGATGAAGGCATGGGTTTATCATTTAATCGCATTTAACATAGTAATTTTGCACTTTTATTTGGCAACCTTAAAAAGGTATGATGTTGAAACCTAAAATCTAATTCCCCAATTAAATTAATTGCAAAAAATTTAGAAGTTAAACTTTAACCCCTAAAATAAAAATATTTTTCATTTAATTGCTTGGCATATAGACATTAGGTGCATTTTGCATTATTAGAATATATTTTGTTTTTAATTAAAAAGAAAGAAAAAAAATTGAGTCTGGCCGGGTCAACCTGGCTCTCTCCTTCCCCCCCCCCCGCGGCCCGGGCCCTTTCTTTTTCTTCTTCCAAGCCCTTCCCTTTGCACAAGCACGGTCCAACCCACTTCCCCCCCTTCACGCGAGCTGGCCTGGCCCGGCCCCTTTCTCCCTCTCTCTCCTTGTTGCCGCGGACGCTGTTCACCCAAGGAACAGCAAAGCAAAAGCGAGCAGAGCAAATAGCCAAGTAAGAGATCGGCCGCCGGACAACAAGGGAATTGAGCAGCAAAAATGAAGAGCAGACCAAACCAGACCATACTGAACTTAGTGAGTCCCCAGACGTAGCCTCAACTAGTGAGTCCCCTCGGTCCCTGTTTTGCCCTGTTTTTGTGTGCAAGTTGGCTAGGATTCATGCCGTCTGTTACGTACGAATCCCAGCCCATATCAACCCTGATCCCAGTCCATACGCCACCGTCAGGGGTGAGTCGTGGCCGCTGGAGCATGCCTGAGGCCCGAGAAAGGTCGAGGATCCTTGATTTCTGGTGTACACACCAACTGCTCGATGAAATGCCCGAATGAGATCCGTTTGTTTTGGTCCTCGGCTGGTGATGTAGAGATCGGCTGGGGTGCTAGGTGGCCGAAGATGGCCTTGTTGTGGCCTTTTGAGGCAGAAACCAAGCCAAATTTGGCCTGGGTCAGCCGGCGAAACCCTGACCCACGTTTAGGCCCGAGAGACCCTGGTCGAGGCTCACCTTGGCGGGCCATTAGGTGGCCGGCCAAGCAGGAACCTCCTCGGCATGAAGTGCCAAGGAGGATGAGGAGGATGAGGCCGATGGCTGAATCTCGCCCAGCCGATAGTCTCATGTGCTTGAGGCACACGAGAACCAGGTTGGACCAGGCCTGCAAACCTGGTAGGCCCAATTTGCTGGCCTTGGCCGACCCGGATTAGCCCCAACCCGGTTCGGATCCACAAATTAGACTCGAGCCGGCCAATTTAGGCCGGGTCTGTGGATCCAAGTTGGTCCCGACCCGGTTCGGCTCCGGAGATTTGACCTGGTCCGTTTATTATATAGGGTTAATCTGCGAAAAACCCTAAACCCAGACAACATGACAATTTTCCCCAAACTATTTTTTTGACCATAAAAACCCTCAAACTGGACACTTGACAATTTTACCCGAACTATTTTTTTTGACTGAAAAACCCCAAACCGGTATTACTTTGGATAATTTTACTCCTCGAACTATTTTTTTGACCACCAAAACCCCAGCCCAGATATACATGTGACAATTTACTCCGAACTAATTTTTAATATTATTTTTTATTTTTCGATTTTTTTATTAATTTTTTTTATTTTTTCTTTTCTTTCTCTTTAACCTCTGGCTAGTCGGATCGCGATCGGTCGAGTACAAAAGTCGGCTGAGGTTGGTCCCGTGGTCATTGGCGAGGCTCGACCGCCGACCCGGCGTTGCAGGCCGGCCTCGCCCTAACGGGAGGTCGACCGCCGGATTCGGGCGAGGGCCCTACCGCCGGTCACCGAGGGCGAGGCACGACAGGGACGTTGGGCAAGGCCTACGGCCTCCCTGGCGCAGGCTCGACCATTGTTGGGGTGAGTCGAGTCCCCGCCCTTGCGTGGTGACCCCGACTCCGCCTCCCAAAGGGTCGAGCCTTGCCACGGCGGGGCCGACCTTGCCGGCCTCGACCTCCGGCTAGTCGGGGTCCGTGACCACGGAGGTTAAAGAGAAAAAAAAAAAGAAAAAAAAAAAAAAAAAAAAAAATTCAAAAAATAAAAAATAATATTAAAAAATTAGTTAAAAAAAAATTGTCACACGATACCAGGTTTGGGGTTTTTGGTGGTCAAAAAAAAAAATAGTTGGGGTAAAATTGTCACAAGTGTACTGGGTTTGGGGTTTTGGTGGTCAAAAAACTAGTTCGAGTAAAATTGTCACAAGTGTACCTGTTTGGGGTTTTTTGTGATCAAAAAAATAGTTTGGGGTAAAATTGTCACAAGTGTATTGGGTTTAGGGTTTTTCGTGGTATTAGCCCTATTATATAATATCATATTATTATATTATTATTTTAATTTTAAACATAAATAAATAATTAAAAATTCCAAAAATTTTTATAAATTAAATAGCTTGATTTTGAGTAGTTTTTTTTTTTTTTTGAAAAACAATGTAAAAATATTTTGATAAAAAAATTGTGCTCTAGTTGAACAAGCCTTAAGGGCTACATAGTAGGACTCTGAATGTCTTGTAAATGATAGCTGTATTATTATTCGTGCATGTTATTTTGTTTATTGTATGACTGCATGATTTCAATATCTTGAATGTCGTCTCCTTAGTTATGACTAGTACCTTAGACTGCATGCATACATTAATTGCCAATTGTTAGTTTAACGATTGCGCACCCGCTTTGATTACCTCACATGATAGTGGATAGATTTAAAATTAATCCGCATCGCCTAACAAATATTTTCTTGAATTGAATAAGATAAGGTACCGAAAGGGTACTAATTATTTAACTAGTGTAACCAAGTCCCAAAATTAATTGAATTTCTGGTTCGTAGAAGTAAGGCAATGCTCCCGTTGCCTTACTTGGGTATCTAATTGACCCACCACCCTAAACCGATTAATGGCGACTCCTAAATAAAATTGATTTACATGTTAATAACTTGAACCTTAAATCGCGTGTTGTTATGGGTTTGTGAGAGCTCTAGTTAAATACTCAATTTAAACTTAGCATTCCATTTGCATGTAGCCCCTTCGCCGGGCCGCTTGGGGAGGCCGCGACACATGAAGAATAGGAATAGGAGTAGGTAGGAAAAATCAAAATAATTTGTTTGAGAGGGTTTGGAATAGAAGAATATTTCGTTGGGAGCGAATTTTGTGGTCCCAACAAAATCGTGCATCCCCAAATTCCACCCCAAGTTATATATCCTATGCCAACATGCTGTTGGTCCGATAATAACGGAGTTTTCTCCTCTTCTTATTATCCTGTATTTTGTTGGTAGCACACTAGAAAATAAGATCCTAAATTCATTAGGCCGATATGGGAGAATGCACTCCTAAAATTACCAAGAAGGTGGACCGCTTTAAAAAATTAGTCCAAACACTACCTGACCGCTTTAAAAAGTACTGTAGTTCCGAAAACTTATTCAGAACTTTTGCCTGTAGTTGCATTTGTTATCTTCACGTCACTTTTGTATTCACCCGAAATACCCTTTAGACTTGTCCCTAATATTTTTATTTTTGTCGGATTAAAAGTTATTTTGAAACTAGAGTCAAGTTAACTCTACACACTATGTCATTAAGGTGTAACAAGTAAACTCTGAACATCACGTACCATTATGTGACCTCATGTGGAAGTTTTGATTTTGTTAGAGACAGATGGAAATGAGAAAGAAAATTTTTTTTGCTTTTTGCGCTGAGCACAAATAGCAATACAATTGTTTGTATGATTAATATGATTTTTTTTATTACTATCTGCTCTGCATATTTGAATAATATTGTCTAAAGTAATCTTATCTATGAAAAAACTACTGTGATTTACTCTAGCTGGACAGATTTCATTAGCGTGGTTATTTTCAAAGCTGTTCTATCAGGTTAAATCTCATAATTATGTTCTCTTAATTATGATTAACATTATAAAGCCTCGTTTGAACTTCAAGGACGATCACTTTCTTAGATTACCCTCTAATCACTTCTACTTTCTTCACATCCAATTTTTTTTTTTCATTCAGACATGATGATGTAAACCTTTTCTTGGAAAATACCAAAAATGATATTCTACCTTTTTATACTTTGTATCAGCAATTACTAAAACTCTCACTTTGCAATTGAGGACTGAATCCCAAAGGAGAAAAAAAGAACAAAATAGATTTCCTAAAAGATTAAAAAAAAATTAAAATGAGTTCGTTTTCCCAATCACCCGCCAACCTAAGCTCTAAACGTGGGAAATCATGACAATTAGCAAACTGTTGTTAGATTCAATTTGGTGTCTAAAAAAAAAAAATACTGGGACCCAGAGCTGGAGAATCTTTTTTTTCTTAATCCAATTGCCGCCCCTTCATTTTTCATTTTCATTTTTTGTTTTGACATTTTGTAGTTCCTATAATCAAGAGAGTTCACGAGGTGAAACTGAGACACATGGCGGCAATTGAGTTGGCAAACCAAGTTTGCAATGCGATCTCTCCTATGAACATTGCCGAGATCATTGATTTTTTCCGAAAGGAGGACGCGCTGTATCAAGCTACAATCAAGGGAATCAGTGAACTCGTGAAGCTCTGTATTAACTTTTTCCCGGAGCTTATTTGGATTTCGCGTCGTGGTTCGAGGTCGGCGACACATGCGATGGAGTTTCGGTTGGCGACACATGCGATGGAGTTTCGCCAAGAAAGGACTCTCTCACTCTTTCTGAAGGTAAGCTCAACCAATGAGTTGTCATTAGTTCCAGCGCCTACACTTGACGAATTGATGGGGATCATGTCTGCAGTAGCACAGTACGAGCCTGAGCTCCATGCTGCAACTAATGTCTCCGGAGCAGCTTTTCAAATGCAAAGGGAACTCCAATGGTATGAGGTAAGTATCTTTCTTTTCGTATGTTTAATGACCACGCTTAATGATAAATATTACATCTTGACAAGTTTCTTAAAATATGATAGCCATAATTTATTTAGATAGTCTTGAGAATATAAATAGTACATTTCTTTTTATAGCGGTTGGGCGATATCCAGCCAAGCTTTTGACCACCACAAGGCCTACCTTCCTGGGTGATTTTAAGGGCAAATTGCTCCACGTTAGTTTAGTGCATACAGGATTTTACTCCTTAGATGCTTCTAATATGACTTGAATCCAAGACCACGACGATCAGAAGAAACTCTTTTGCCATAATAGAACTTTTAAATTCCACACAGGTAACTTGAGAAACAACACTACATCCTTAAAACAATTTACGGAAAATAAGGGAGCCAAAGTAGAGAAATTGGGGCATTGATAACTGATTGAGAATAAGTATAATTAAATTGCATTTCAAATTTTACTAATATAATTATCATCCACTACTTTATCTAATCCAAGTGACTCTTTCTTAAATTCGACCGACTATTTGTATAGGTGTCAAATGATTTCATGCATAAACCATGTATATATATTAACTTGGAGCCCAAAAAAACATGTAAATTAACTTTGCTTATACTTTCACGATAGCTTTGCTCTTTCCATTGTATAATTTTTTGTATTAAAGATTATAGTGTAGTTCAGGTATAATTAAATGTATATAGATGGATAATGATTTAATTAAAGTAATATGAATTGAATCTTCTCTTTTTCAATCAAAAGGTTAGCTAAGTTCAAGAATGACCACTATTTTCCTCTGAATAGCTATTAATTCAAGGACTTCTCATTAGTTAATGTAGCTATCAACTATAATTTACTCATGCAAACCATTGCTACAAAAAAAAAATGATATCATTAGCATTTACTATATATTTACCTATATTTCATTTCAACTCTCTAGTCCTCTTTGTCATTAAAAAAGAGCTTTTGGAAAATTACGTAAAGTCCTAAAAGCTTGACACTGTCCTTCATGTTAGTCCTTTCGTTAGTTCCATCAAGTTTTTTATAACCAAAACATCTATGTAGCATTTTTTTATTAATTCTCTTTGATATTTTGCACTAGTGACACTCATATGGCACAAAATAGGCGCCAAATCTCAAAAACTAAAAATAAAAAGACTAGAGTTTTTTATAAAAAGGTCAAAGAATAGAGAGATAGAGATCGTTGAAGAGGAACAATAAGAGGCCAACCCTTTTGTCACTGGCAAGGTTTGGGGACCCTCGTCATGGTCGCTTTGAGTGCAACGACACTTGCCGGACCGCCAACGAGGGTCGGCCGCCCCGCTCAAATGACTCTAGAAACAAAATACAACACATAGGACTCCACAAACACATAGAAGTACCAAAAAAACTCATTCTCGGATTTCTTGACTTGCTCTTAATATTTTTTTCCATAAATTCCTCTGGAAGACTCCAAATTGGATGAAACTGGATTCCTTTGAATGTAGAAACATAGTGCTTTCCATACGCATATTATTTGACTATACTGAAGCATGAAGTCATCATCGAAGCTTAGAAAAAGGTGACACCTTGGAATTTTTTCGGTAAAGATGGACTTAACCTACAAGCAATTTCGCATTGAAGTGTTGAATAAGTCTTGATTTCCTTGAGATGTTCCTTTGTGAGTTTTTTTTCTAAAAAATTTCAACAATTAGTCCACTTATTGTAGCTTATGTTTGTGACTCTTATGCATAGGCTATGGACATGTGGATTGTCCCTTCTTTAAGAACCTACCAATTTAGTCACGGCTCAACATCCTGGAATGAATTTGTGGAGAAGCACAAAACATTGCGTGAAAGTGGAGAGAAGTGGGTGAAGGACACAGCAAATTCATGTATGCTTGTCTCAACTTTAATTGCCACAGTATTGTTCGCTGCTGCTTTCACGATGCCCGGAGGCAATGATGACCAAACCGGCGTCCCCTTGTTGGTAGGACAGGACTCTCTCCTGGTTTTGCAATTTCAGATGCGTTAGGTTTATTCTCATCTGTGATGGCCATCTTGTTATTCCTAGCCATCTTAACTTCACGGTATGAGCCGCAAGATTTTCTCCACTCGTTGCCTAATAAGATCATAATGGGGCTTTCTTCTCTCTTTCTTTCCTTGGCTTCCATGTTGGTGGCCTTTGCTGCAACTCTCACATTTGTGCTGGATAAGAGGCTAGAGTGGGTTCGCATTCCCATTACTTTGCTGACCTGTATCCCCGTGGCTTTATTCTTAGTACTACAGCTTCCCCTGCTGTGCCAAATGATTCGATCAACTTATGGGCCGAGCATCTTTCGGGCCGACGGCATTTGGGAGTGAGGCACAACTATTGGATGAGATCACGTGATTGGCGAATTTGATTTGAGGGTAAAGGTCTTCATTATAGTTGGTTGTAGCGGGGCCAATCCGATTTAATGCATTTGCTCAAAGCATATGAACAATTACTATGTAAAATTATGTTTCCCTGCCTTGTTACCAGAGATCTACTTATAGAATAATTTGATCAATTTAAAGTGTCAACCTATAGATATTTCAAAGTAAAATCTATAAGTACATGAAAATTTGTTTCTTAAACATTTACTACCGAAAGATGGTTAATCATGGTTATAACTTTGAATAAAATTTGTTTTTTAGTTTTTCTTTTTGTAATTTAGATGCAGGAATTTTCTCCGTCAACTTAAATATTCAGCCTAGAGGTATTTCAAAATACAATCTCTATGGTGTAAAAGCAATTATTTTCAACATTTATTACAAAAAAATATGCACAATCATGGAATATGACTTCTCAACCATTTATATTTCCTTTTATACCTTAAAGGCATGAATTTGTTCCATCAACTTAAAAGTTCAACCTTAATTTGTTTTTAAATCACCCTTATTCTTTTATAGATATTTCACAAACCTATATATACATAAACAATTATTTTGAACAATTTATTACTGTAATGCGCGCAATCATGGATTATAGCTTTGCTCGTGCAATAATTTTTTAAACATTTAATTTTTCCAATAGATGCTCTCGAGATGAACAATTTGATATACGAAGTGATCTATATACAAAGAATACCACTGATAAGAATTATACCAAATGTTGGCCTTTATTCTTATGAACGACAAAGCAATTGCAATTATACCATATAAAAGACTTTGTTCCCATTAACTATGAAATAGATGGAATTCTACCAACTACGAATCTTTGATCATTAGTTCTATATAGATCTTTCATAAAAGAATCTATATATACATGACAATAACTTCTAAACATATATTGCCGAAATATTGGCATATAATTTTTCTTTTTTATAACCTAGATGTAGGAATTTGTTCCACCAACTTAAAGATACAACTTTATTTTAATATTGATAACTCAAAATAGATTCCATGTATACGTGCACAATTATTTAAAACATTTATTACCAAAATATGGGCGATCATGGGATATAACATTTTAAACATTTAATTTTTCTTTATAGGTGCTCTTGAGATGAATGGTTTGATAATTAAATAATCTATGTGTAAAGAGTATCGATGATCAACATGTATAACTCTATTCTTAAGAACTATAGAATTGGAATTACATCAGCTATAGGATTTTGTCCACATAAATTGTGAAGCACATGGAATTTATACCTGCCATATCTTCGTTCATTCATCGAATTAAATCTATAAATAATTTGAAATAGAGTCCACACATACATAAACAATTAAGTAGAATTTATGCATACACAAATAATTTCTTTAAACATTTATTTCTTGTCAATTGATATAAATTTATTATCAAGATATCGATAAGAATTTGATAAGCGGAATTAGATATTTGCTAAAAAATTAGACATCTGCTAGCATTGAAGGTTTGCTAAGATTGACATCAAAAGCAAATCATAGAATAAAAGCTTACACAAAAGCGTGACGCGTGAGTCAACATCGAGCCTGTTTTACCCATTTTGGCATGTATTTGATAGTATGATTTCTTTGAATTAGTTCATCTCACCTTGAAACTATAACAGTCCGAATTTTGGCCCATTTTGGGAATTATAAAGCGTGTAATTCGTCGGTGCGCTTATAATAAAATTTCGCCGGGAACTGATCACTCTCGGGTTCTTATTTTTTAAAATTAGAAATTTTGCTAGAATCGCACTCGATCGAATTTGACCGTTATTTATACCCTGAACTTGGCAATCGATTTCCGGGAGTTTCGGGACGAAATAAATTGGACGGTGTCGAAATTATTGTGGCCAGTATCGAGATTGTCAGGGATAGTGAAAAAGTGAATTTTGACCGGGTACAAATTTGGTCTAATTAATTTGACCTTTGTCCCTTTTTAAGTCACGAGGTCTATTTTGGGCGATAGACCATTTTCGGTTTTTCATTTGGGACACCGGTCGCGTTAAATATTTGAATTAGTATAAATTTTCTTAAATTTCTCTCTCTCTCTCTCTCTCTCTCTCTCTCTCTCTCTTCTCTCTCGGAACCGTGCGCGCCCCTCACCTACCCCGGTCACGTCCCCCCCTGCTGACCTGACCTGTCCCTCTTCTTCTCTCTCCTCTCTTCTCTCTCCTCTCTCCTTCCCCTTCTTCTTCTTCTTTGTTACGGTTTGGCGGGGAGCTTTGCCTTCGCCTTGCTTTGCTTTCGTGACCGTCCGTCCGGCTCCAGCTGGCCAACGCCGCCCACTCGTTGCGGCCGGCCCGCGCGTCGCCGTTGTTGCCGCCCTTGCGCCCTCTCCCTCCTCCCTCCTCCCTCCTTGGCCTCCCGAAACGCCCCACATACAGTTGCCGCCTCTATACCTTTCCTTTCGCCTGATCCGACCCGCCCATTTGCCCCATCCTTTGCTCATGCGGACCCTCGCCCGTGGCCTTTCATGTACGTCTTCTTGCCCACCGTCGCCAAAACCCCCGGTCTCTCCTCCCCTTTCTCGGCTACTTCTCCTTCCCTAGAAGCCCCGCAATCACAGAGCCAGATCGCGCATGAAACATGCGCCCGTCGCCCGTCGCTTCTGGCGCCGCCCAGCCCGATGCGCCCTGCCATAACCAGCGGTTAGCCCTTCGAATCGGTTCGTCCGGCCCGAATTTTAAGCGTGGGGACGCCGGTGAGTTGACCCTAAACCCTAATTAGGCTAATTTACATTTCTAGACGAATTTAGGGGTTAATTAGGGTTATTTAGGGGTTAATTTAGGGGTTAAATTGCGGAATTAATTAGGGACTTTGATTGTGGTCGATTTGGTGGATTATTCTGATTAATTAATGGAGGATTAGTGGCCCGAATGGCGCGATAAGTGGGCTGGACAATTTGGATTAAATCGACCCGAGTTCGGGAATGTTCGGGTTTAATCTGTGAACTATAGTGCGCGCCATATTTTAATTTTGTGGTGGTCAATTAGAATAATATTTGGGGAGTATGATGGAGTAATGTGATGACACTAATTGGCCTAGAATTTGTGGTTTAGTAACTGGTCACGATTGGACTGGATTGGATTTGATTTAGGCAAGGCGCGATTATTTTGAGGTCTAATTGTGCAATTACCGGGAATGATTGATTAGTGTAATTGAGTGGCTAATTGAGCCTCGGTTGTGGTTCATTTGATGGTGTCTGTCACGTGTGTAAGCGGGACTAGAAATGGATCATTTGATGGGCCCCGAAAGTGCGCGAATGCTTGTTGATCTAGTTATGTGAATTTGTGCATGGATAGTGTGCTGATTTGATGCTATGGCTAATTTAAATTGATTGTCCGACTTGGGCATGTTAATTTATGAATTTGAATATGCGTGTACAAGTTGAGTGTGTTGCATCGTAATTGGCGCATGTGGATACCCAAGTGTGAATTTTATGGCCATGGGTGCACATCTCAAGCATTGGCACGGCATTTGCATTTATAAGTGTGCCCGAGTGACATGTGCATTGTGATCACCTAAATTACCCGATCGTCTTACGCGGGGTTCGAGATAAAATTGAGGTTTGTGAATGTGTGATCACAATAAACCCCGATGCGTGTTACGCGGGGTAATGAACCCGCCCCGAGGCGTGTTACGCGAGGCGATGCCCGGTTTACGGAAGATGACCAATTTGGATCGCCTTTACGCGGGTAGTGTGTCATGAGCCCGGCGTTTTTACGCGGGCCGTAGATCGATCTCAAGTGAATGATGACCGGCGCGTTTTACGCTGGTCGGACCCGACGCGTTTAACGCGGGTCGGAGGAGAAATTGAGAAATCGCTGAAGTGCAGTGTGCAAGTATCGTTAATGCATTGATGAGGCATGAGCATGAGTGCGTAGCACTAGCATATGCATAACATGCGCAGACATAGAAATGCACGTGTATGTGCTGTGATTAGACTACGCGGCGTGGCTGTTTTTTGGTTGATTTGACGCCTAACCTGGGGGTCTAGTGAGATTAGATTTAGGCCCGAGGGCCCCGAGTCGATCATGTGTGTAATTTGTGTTGTTTAGTACTTGTCGAGGTGCATGTTAGCCTAGTTTAAGTTTAGGGAATTACTCACGAGATTTATTCTCGTTGTTGTTGTAAAACCGATATTTTCGGATCCCTCCTTGAGGATGACAGGTGTCTTGATGCATTTTTGGGAGAAGCTCGGCTAGTTGTAGTGCACGAGCCCCGAGCCACTTACCTCTTTTTGTCGGTGAGTGGCTTTGAACCGTTTTGATTTTTGGTAGTTGGGCTGTATATGAATATTGTAAATGATTCTCAGCATTAGTACAAGTGATGAATTCTGTGGTTACCCTTGGTTATCGTTTATCCGTATGCGGGTGGATTTAATTGCTTCCGCATGTGCTTTGAATCTCTGTCTTGGGTTTGGGTCGGCGCGACGCGTCCGGGACGTCGCGACACGGATCGACCCTTTGCGAGGGAACTTCGTGAGCACCTAGATTTACAAGTAAGCTTTCTAATAACACATCATTCGCCTAATACGGTGTTTGTGTTGAAATTTTTTCAAAGAAAACACATGGTAAAATAAAAACCCAAGGATCTAATCTGAACAATACTTATACCTAACAACCATCAGTCCTGAGCTTTCCGATGGCATGACAGTTGCAAGAATCCAAAAATGGATTTAAAAGGTACTTAAATTCGAAAATTTATGAACTTCTGGTCAAACAACCAATCAAAAGCAACACCTCAACACTTTTAGTGCAATCCAGAGTCTTAGAAGAAAAACAAGTTAGATGCACCAGGTTCATCTGAGTGCAGTTTATATATACCGTTCGATGAAATGGCCCCATGTGGGACCCACCTAATCTAATTGTGGATGGGAGCTAGATTCACATGATTCAAGTGCATCTAATACTTGCTCATTGTAGATGTGATTGCCGGCAAGATTCTAGTATATTTTAAAAAAAAAAAGATCAACTTTAAAGCTAAGCTTTAAATTAGAATTTGTGCTTAGCTCACACGACAATCCTCGTTTAATTAAGTTATCCATAGAAAAGCTCGTGTCAATTGATCCATTTGGCTTCATACAATACTAAACGAACATATTGAATGTGTTAGCATGATGTGCCATGACTATTTAATGATTTGGCCAAATCCAATATACGGCATGATATGAGCCGTCATTATATGGATGCAGCATCGAATGTTAGTTTATCCCACTATAGAGAGGGTCCAAATTCTGCTATAATCACATTTATAAAGGCTAGATTATACTGCTACATCCCTCTTTATTTATCGAGTGAATTTACTCCTAGATGAGCATTAGCTCTCAAGGAATTGACGAAGCAAACTACTTTTATTCATCTAGTTAAAATTCAACGAAGAGAGGGAGGCTTTTTGCTCCATAGTCCAAACAAAACAAGAAGTTAGAAAGCACTAACAATCTAGTTAAATGCAAGAATACGGAAGAGAGAAAATAGGGAATTTTCAATATATTTTGATATATAATAATAAATATTACATCTGTCTATTTATTTGTTGGCTTTACAAGACAATTATCTGTAGTAATATATATCAATCAAGAGATGCACAATCAAGGGAGATATATGTGCAATCTTGATAAATATATATGATCAACAGTAATATCAAATTGTCTCTAACATAGGAAAACATCATATAGAAAATTTTAAAAATCTCTAATATAATATAGCTAACAAATCCAATCTCCACTCCAACGACGCACTTCAACACACAAGCAAACCAAATAGAACCTTATATTACAAGAAAAATCCATGGAAAGCCATTGATGACGAGCATATAAGCCAAATTCACATTTTCCTTTCATGTTTTGGAAGATGCCTTAAAAGGTGTTGATTGTTAATGGATGGGTTCTCTACTAAAATGAAATTAAGCCACTTCGCCGGTGCCACCAAGAACACCCTTAAGCTTCTTAACCTGAGCATCATGAAGGAAAGTGGTGGCCTCCACCAACTCAGAAGGCAAATTATTAGCGAACAGAGCAAAGTCCAAAGATTTGAAGCCCAGGGGTTGGACTGCCGAAGCTGACCATGGCAAGTGATGGACCTTTACCGGCATCCAATTGGAAGTGCAACAGCCCCACCCCCAGCCGAGCGAAAATCATGCTATCCCCTCCGTTGACGAGATGAACCCGGCACAGATCGACCCCCTCGGAGAACGATGAGGACCTCTGAGCCACGTGGGTGCGTGTGCGTCGGGATTGACCCCGTCAGGGGCCATATTGAAATTAATGGTAGCCACTAATCTGGATATGATAGGGACTATATAGCTGCTGGGCATATTCACAACTTATCTTAAAAGTGGCAAAGAATGTTCAATCTACACTAGAATGTTCATAAGTTTTATTTTGGAAGTTTACTTGACCGCAATTGAGCACTACATCACCAATAAACCAATAAGTAGACTAGTTACATTACTCGTCACTCCCGATTAAAACTTAGATTACATGCTTCTCTACCTCTAATTGAAGGAATCTTTCCTCCGGTCAATACGTGAATACAAAGTTTTTCTCATAAATTTTAGACCAAATTTCCATCCACCCGATAAAAACACAAAAAAAAAGGGCAAGACACCCGAATTTTTGCTGGCAAATTGAGTATGCATTTTTTAAAGATAAAAATATATATGAAAACAATAAAAATAAAAATTAAATAAAACTAAATAAAATTTCAGCCCGTCTCATTACAGGCTTACAGCCTCGCGTCCACATACGTATTTTTAACATATACGCATTCGGCGGGGTAGAATAGAGCAGAGAGAACGCATATGCACGGAGCTCAGGAGATTCTCTCTCGCATCATCAATTTCCAAGAGCTTCTGGGTCACGCTTCCCTCTTCATCATCAATCTCCGATCGCCGACCACCATAGGCTCTTCGCATTTGAACCTCAGAGAACAGAGCAGAGAGTATAAGGAAGGAGTTGTTGCGTTTAGTTGGGATTCTCTCTCGATTTCCTCTATGAATCCTTACCTCTCTCTCTCTTCTGTGACCGATTGTCATCGCAGGCCACTTCCCCAACACCACCAGCTTCGCAGCCACAGGAAGAAGTGCTCCGTTCGCCCCTATTTTCCTGCTAACGTCATCGTAAGTGCTGGATTCTCCTTCTCCCTCCGTTAGCCGGTTCAAGTCTTCGAGTGCTACAACTCCTGAAGCTTCACTCCTCTGATTTGATCACCAATCGCGGTTGGCTATTACTCTTCGTCAAGGTAAATTCGTATGCTCTGTTTTTTTTCTGAAGGTCGGGACCGAGTGCTCGATTCCGTCAGCCAGAGAGTGACATCTCTCTTATTTCAGCATCTAGATCCTTTGGCCGAAATATCGACCACCTGTTTGATAAAATTCCTGAACCAGATCAGTGTGCATCTCGATTCAGATTCTGACGGAGAGCTTTCCTTCGCTTGATCAACTCACTCTTTTCGTCGCATATACTTTACTTTTGTTTCGTTTCCTTTCATTTCAGAATTTAGTAGCTATTCATTTTAGGATTTTTTATTGAAATTCTCGGATTGGATGCGTATCCAGTGTATACATGAGATGAATTTGATACTGAGTGTTGTAAATATAACGCATGAAACAGCATGGATCTTCGCAAATTAAGTCAACGCGAAAATATCATAGAAATAAACGAGGGACGATAAAGGACATCGAGATTTACGTGGTTCGATTCGAATATCGATACCTACATCCACGGGAAAGCCGGGTCACAAATAATCCACTATAATCAGAGAATCAGAGTTACAAATCATTTCAAATGCTTCGAGTGTTTCCCACACCTAGATTTAAGTCCAAATCCAAAATACTAAAAATAAACTCACAGCAAAAATCTTCGACTCCTCTGCACGCGATCAAGGAGAGGTTACTATGCCGTTCCTCCCTTTATTCGCGTTCGTGCCATTCCTCCCTTTATTCGCGTTCGTCCCCTTGGAGTCCATTGTGCGGCTCTGCTGTTTGTGCGGCGGCTTCAAAGAAAGAAAAACTCTTATTGTTCGGCTACCGCTGGCAAAGAAACCCTTGATTTTATTTTATCCTTCACCGTGCGGCTATACCAGGATGCGAGAGGGGCCCACAGAGGATTTCCTCTTTTCTTTCGTATGACTTCTGCAAGCCACACCCACCAAAAATAAAATAAAATCCTTCCCTCCTACAAAGACATTTTTACCCCATAAAAGAAATATATAAATTGTAGAATATGTGTGCCCATCTTTTGTCCTGTAGTGCCAGAAATATTTTTCTGCTTTTCTCCGAAACGGAAGCTCCTTTCTTTGAATTTTTCTTAATGCGATTAAACTTGGATATTTATCCAATCAAATCAAATTTCATAAACGGTTCAAACTCGAGTCATAATTTAACACTGAGTATTCCAGAACTTGACCGAGGGCCTATTGAACGAAAATGAATTTGATCCGTGCACGTATACTTCTTGTGCTTCTCTATATGTCGATCTATGTTTGTCGTGCGAATTGCAATGAGAATGCTGCTGGGTAGTTCTCTGTTGAAATCGCGAGTGTATTGTGCGAAGGCTGCTATCTTGAACACCGAGTGCACGATGCATGAGCATTGAGTTGCTGCTCTTGTCATCGGATGCGCATTCATTTTGAGCGCGCTGCGTTACTAATTGGCTCATCGGAATTATGTCCATATTGAATGCGTTGAGTTGCTGATGTGCTCACTGTGTTGTATTCGTACCTATGTGTCTGAGCTACGGATTATGTCTGTTCTGTGCGGTGCTTGCTCTTCGTATGTCCTGGTATGTGTAATTGTGTAATTGCTCATTGATGTGTCGTTCGTTCATGCCAAGTACTTGCTGTCCAGATTTCCTCTTTCATTTTGTTCTGTTCTAATTTAGTGCGTTTCTGTCATTACTAAAGTTAACTACATTATTGGAGCCTTCAGTGTCGTGCTTCTGACTGAAAAATTCAGAGCTGTAACGACCCGGTACAAGTACACCATTGTTCAAATGCTTTTTAGGCTCTATTTGTTTTTTAAAAAATGAATGATTTGAAAATTTTTTTCTAAAAATGATAACTTGCATTGCGTGAAATAATTAGTCAATGAACGATATTTTCAATATCGACAATAATTTATGTCTAAACATTTTTATGGACAATGAATGTATTCTTCGTTTATTTATTTTCATAAACGATACAAGTGATCATTTTTGGGAAAATGATTTCCAAATCATTCATCTTCTGCAGAAGAAATGCCTCGAACCATACAAAACAGGTTCAGAGATTGGATTATGTTCTTGAGGTGTTAGTATGGACATTGAGAGTGTGGTGGATACAAAATAATAAAATAAAACAAGATAGAGAAGTTCTATCTGTGAAATAAGTAAATACTTGCTCTGTCTCTACCTCATCTTTCAAGATGGACCATTTCATTCACTTTTTAATTATCCCTTGCGTTACTTTTCCGTTGATTTAGTATGCATCAGGATAATTGCTACATCTAAAAAAGAGTGGAATTTTCATGAATAAATGTTTCATACACAGCTAAGCCATTTGGGGCGTGTCAATAATCTTTTCACGAATAGAAATTGTTTGCGTTAGTATAAGCATGTTCAGTTGTAGTCTAAGTAGTACCGACACACTTGAGAGGTGTCAAGTTGGTGTCGGACACGTGTCACGTGTCGGACACGCCGACAGGCTTGGACACGCTTGGACACGCTTCGGACACGCTTGGACACGCGCCAACAGCGTGTCGGATCTCACTGGACACGCTGGCGACCGCGCGTGTCCGGCTGAGGGTTGTGGGTCATGAAGGATTTAGAGGAGTTGCAGGAAGGAGGCGAGGACAGAGGCGGGGCCAGCGGCGGGGCCTCTTCGACGAGGCGGAGGCCGACGCCGCCCGTCGACTTGCGGGAGCGACCACCGATGGGGATGTTGCGGAGGGTGCCACCAGGTCAAATAGCGGCGGAACTTGCGTAGGCTGGGAGAGGTTGTAGTTGTTGTAGTAGCAGAACTTGGTGTTGGTGGAGTCTTGGCTTGGTAGGGGCGCCGCCTCCTCCGCTGGTGGCAGAGAGGCGAATGGTGCGGGCTGGCTCCTCCCCCGCAATGGCGGCGGAGACCTGAGGCCGGGCCGGCCTACGCTCGCTCGTGTCCAAAGGCATGTCTTCTCCTTCTCGAGCGTTGAGGAGCGTGCAGAGAAAGAGTGTTAAAAGCGAAGGCTTTGGAGGAGGGAGAGAGAGAGAATGGGGTGGAGACGTGAAGGAGAAGCCTAGAAGGCAGCATTTGTACTTTCCTTTTTTTCAATTTTGATTATTTATTTTTAGTTTCTTAACTAATATATTTATTTATACATAATTATTTTTTAAAAACTTATGTGTATAATTTTTTTAGGGTAAATTCATTCTAGGATTTTTATTATTATTTATTTACTTATTTGAATCAAATTTAAAAATAATAATTTATTATGTATATACAAAAATATATATTTGATATACAACGTGTCCTAACGTGTCGGAATTCTCTATTTTTGAGAAATAACATGTCGCGTGTCCTGTCGTGTCGCGGCGTCGTGTCGCGTGTCGCGTGTCACGTGTCGGTTCTACTTAGGTTGTAGTTTTATTATAGATTGCATCTCATGATAAATGTAGTTACATCATGTACGTCCTATATGTTCAGCATGTGATGAAAGGTGGTGTCCTGAGAGAGCTTTGACTAGTAAATTCGGGCGTGTTGTTTTCCTGGTTTATGATTGTATAGCTGAATAGCGTTTGATTTCCATGAATTGCATTTTCGAGATTAGATCTGATTCATGTTCCGATGCTTTTCTATTACACTTAGTGTTTTGTGGATATTACTTAGTTCTCTAAAAGAATAATAGCAATCATTTAGTTTAGAAATAGACTTAGAATAGATTTTGGATTTAGCTCACAGGGGTTTATGCCCCAGGCTTCAATAATGAGGCCATGTATATTTTTGCCTGACATTGTATTAGTTTTATTTTCTCGCACTTTATCTGTATCACATTCATTGTGATTGCTTAATTAATTGGTTGCACACCTATGCATGGATATCATTTAGTGGCGTAGGATAACCGCGATGTTTGAGATCAGCTTAGGCAAGGTAGCAATATCTCTCTCTCTCTTATCCATGGGGCTTAGTCAGTTATGCATACACAGAGATATGACGGTAGGAGCCAAGCATTGAAGATGGGTGGTGGGCGCGACGGGGAGGTGCACTGAGGTTGGGTCAGCAATAGGGAGTAGAGGACCGTTGTGAACTTGACCCGCAAATTCTTTTCAATGTTCAAGAATTTTCTTCAGTGGTTTCAATGAAAAGAGGAGGAGGGTTCTTGGGTAGGATAGAGAAATTAGTGCTGCTGAATCAGTTTTTTTTGTGTTGAGAATGATGTGCGTTTGGCGCATGTTGGAATCTCCATGCTAGCAAGTAGCAAGTACAGATAATTTAATATTTGGATCAATCACTCAGGTTTTCACTTACATTCTATTCGATCCATAAAATCAATCAATAAAGAATTTCATCGGCTGAAGAGAAACCTAACTAGTTAAGATGAGCTTCTTTGTCTTTGAAAAAGATTAGCATACCAGATGATCATTTGTGCATAATTTAACTATATATATATATATATATATTATAGTATGTTTTAAGCAATTCTCACGTGTTGGTGGGCCTCACGCATGAATTGCAGCAAACAATCATACAACTGTCTCTGTATCAAGCGACTAAGTGAAGGCAAGAATACTTATACATAAACAAATAGAATAAGAAAAGAAAAAGAAAATTCCAAGCTAGCATCGGCCGTGCTACTTAAAATGGCCCGGCATCCACGTCATCAATTTTCAGCCAAAATTGTCCAGACGGACTATATTGACAAATTGTTAAAATGTTTAGGATAAAATTGGTACAAGTGCAATAGGTTTAGGATATTTTTGGTAATTTTTCCTTTTTAGTAGCCACATAGGGTGTCAACTTGACATATAGTGATATAATATAAGACTAACATGAACAAGAAAACATATAATTCAGAAATCGAATCAATAAAAAGAGTTTAAGAACGATATCAAATGATTGGTAAAAACTCGAGCCTTTGATTTTCATTAGCTAATTGATAAAAAAAAAAGTACATAATAGAGGAACCAATTGTTTCAGAAAAGGATTACATACGATGGATAATTGGTAAACATTAAACACCTTTAGTTTCATTAACTCGATTACAACATCTTATATCTCCGTTTAAATGATGATGATTATATAAATGAGTTAATTGATAGATCCATCTTTTAAAAAATAGAGAAATTGCTCGAGTTCATTAGGTTTGCGTGATGACAATCATTTTTGTGCGGGAAGCAGTTCGGTCGAAATGATTTTTTTTATTCGTGCGGGGAACCGATTTCGAAAGCATTTGAAGGTGTTTGGTAATAGTCCAAAATTCCGTGCCGGGAATAGAAATGCGTTTAGTAACAAAGATAAAATTTTTTATTAATAATATTTTAATAACATTTTAAATATTTTAATATTTCTTTCGTTTTTTTTTTCTTCTCCTCTTTCTTGGCCATGGCCGATAAAATATTTTTAATTAATAATACTTTTATTAAAAATAATTTTTTTTTATTTTTTTTTTTGGCCATGGCTGGTAAAAAATTTTCTTATTAATAATTTTTTAATTTTACTAAAAATATTTTTATTGAAAATATTTTTTTCTTTTTTTTGGCCATGGTCTGGTCATTTGGCATGGCCGGTAAAATATTTTTTTATAAATATTTTTAATAATAATATTTTAATAAAACATATTTTTATTGAAATTTTTTTTTTTTTGCCATGGTTGGTAAAATATTTTTTATCGAAAATATTTTTTTTATTTCTTTTCGCCATGCCCTGGGTCAGCCATGGCTGGTAAAATATTTTTATAGTTATTTTTTATTAATAATATTTTAATAAAACATATTTTTATTGAAAATTTTTTTTTTTTGCCATGGCATGGGCGCTGGCCATGGCTAGTAAAATATTTTTATAAATAATTTTTTATAAATAATATTTTAATGAAAATATTTTTATTGAAATTATTTTTTTTTTTTTTTTTTGCCATGGCTGGTCATTTGGCCATGGCTGGTAAAATATTTTTTATAATTTTTTCATTAATAGTATTTTTTATTAAATATTTTTATTTTTTTCGCCATGGCAAGTAAAATTTTTTTTATTAATAATATTATTTTTATTTTTTTCTCCATGGCCTGGTCATAGGCCATGGCTAGTAAATTTTTTTTTTTTTTTTAATAATATATTTTTATTTTTTTCTCCATGGCTGGTCATTGGCCATGCATTGGTAAAAATATTTTTTTATTAATAATATTTTAATAAAAATATTTTTATTGAAATTTTTTTTATTTTTTTTGCCATGGCCTGGTCATTTGGCCATGGCTGGTAAAAATATTTTTTTTATAATTTTTTTATTAATAGTATTTTTTTATTAAATATTTTTTATTTTTTCTCCATGGCCGATAAAATTTTTTTTATTAATAATATTATTTTTTTTTTTTTTCTCCATGGGCCGGTCGTAGGCCATGGCCAAGAAAATTTTTTTTTATTAATAATATATTTTTTTTTTTTTTTCGCCACGGCACGGTTCTTTGGCCATGGCCAATAAAATTTTTTATTAAAATATTTTGATCTCACTAGATCTGGCGAGGGGCCCTCGCCCCGGACATTAGAAGCTATATTAAAAATCAAGAAAAGAAAAAAAAAAAAACTAATTCTCATTTTTGTTTCCGGAATCAAGAAGCTACTTTTTTTTTATTCTTGATTCTACTCCCAAAAATCGATTAAGGCACAAATTTGCAAGAATTTGTGCCCAGAATCAAAAAAATTAAACAAACAAATTTTTGTTCCCAAATTGATTCTAGGAACAAAAGAACAAAATCAAACACTATTTGGCAAGTTATTATGCGCAGCCTTAAAGTTGTTGTTCTGAGCCAACCTTTCTCTGCCACCTTTGTTTCCACTGGTGCTCGGTCGGCGATGGTTCACTCGTGGTGAATGGGACCACAGTAGAGGCACCAGTGGATGCAGCGAGGTAGATCGCCGAAGACGGCGAGGTGGGGTGTGGCAATACTGCAGCAGCCTGGTTGAACAAGTAGAAAAAAAGCAAGAAAGAGAGGGGTGGGTTGATTTTGGTTTTCTCTGTTTCTTTTCTTTGTTTTTGTTATATTTTAGAGTTATGTATGGGTAACATTCAAGCGTGTAACCCACATGAACTGACAGGAGGAAAACACGTCCCCAATAAAAATCAAATTGCCAAATGTAGGTACAAAAACTATTCAAGTAAGATTTTTAGGTTGCACAGGTTGATGTAAGTTGTTTTTTAGATATTCAACCGTAATTACCAAAGATGGGCAAGGCCTTCTTTCATTTGCCCAGTGAAATTTTCCCTTGTTCGAAACCATCAACACCTCGCTGTTTTGACAGCGCACCATCTCATACATTATAAAAGCAAATCCAATACCATTCTTGGCTGCGACCCAAAATTTCAAAAATATCCGTAACTGAAAATTAGGTAACAATAACCATGTATTTTTTTTTGGTGGACATAACCATGTATTTTAAACGGTGGTTAAAATGGCAGTGTACAAAGATCCACAAAATTATGCTTTTACATAAAAATCTCTACCATAGATTATAAATTTGAATTGAAGCTTTTCCATCGTATGATAATTTAAATTAATTTCTATATTAAGCTCTATCGGTCTTCTTCTTTATTCGTTAATTTATTCTTTTTTTTTTCCTACTTTTGCGCCCTTCCGTTGTTACTATTAACCATAGAACACCTTTTTTTTTTTCCTGGCTGGGGTTTGCTGGTTCCCACCTTGCCCGCAGAGCCACATGCCTGCTGGCAACTGTCGAGCCCCACTAGACAAAAAAAAAAAGGAAAAGGACTAACCTGGTCTGAATTCGGTGGACCAAAAATGATACGACTCTTTCTCACCAAAAACAACCACCCTCGAAGTTCATAAAATTTACCAGGGTGCCATTGTGAGGGAGTCGAAATGTTTTACTCTATTGTCGGTCCATGCAGCAAAGCTCAAATATGAACCACCCTCTCTCTCTAAACTCTTCCATGCCAATGCCTTATCTCTAATTATCTAAAACCTATTTGTCAAAAACAGGATTTATATTACATACACCATATGTGTAAAAGTCTTTTTTACACAAGCAGCCTCAGAATAGAAAGATAAATCTGTTTATGGAGTAAATCTACACGTTAAAAATAAAATGTGTATAACCTGCTTATGTAAAGAAATTTTTACATCGCTAGTCATTGAATAAATATTCATTGAATTGTGTAATTTGCAAAGTAGTAGATGGTGGAAGAAAAGGGAAAAATAAATATGCGACACTTATATCTTCTTCTAGTAAAATTTCCAAATTTACAATTCTATAAAGAAAAGGAATTTGCATTAATTTGTCGATGTCATAGAGTTTGAAAATTAAATTGCCATTCAGGAAAGGAGAATTGTACATGTGTTGGTTCCTTGCTTGATACATGAACAATTCGAAAAAAAAAAGTGATCAATAAGAGAAAGTGTTGTTCCGCGACCCACGATGTAGATGAAAAACGTTCCATCCTTTTTTTTTTTTATCTTAAAATATGACATCTGTAAAAGGAGATTCATGAGAATACATAATGACCGACTTCAACCACTAAAATATACTTCTCTACTTCAGAAATTTACGGTGCTCACAGGCCGTCACAGCAAAGAATCCTCCATGGATACCCAAAGTAGTGGGTTGATGGGAAAATTGTCCAAAAAGTCCTAAACCTATTGCAACTTTGTCAATTTAATCACAAACCTTTTAATTGTGCCAATTAAATCCTAAACCTTTTTATATTTTGCCAATTGAGTCCATCGATCAATTTTGACCATAAATCGCTAACGTAGATGCCGGCCGCCCCCTACGTGGCATAGCTGATATTAGCGTGGATAATTTTAATGTTTTTTTATTTTTTATTAATTTTTTTCTTTTCTTTTTTTTTACAACTCTATCCAGTGAGGGTTGCCAAGCCCTTGCCGGCCCATGAAAGCAAGGCCATCAACAGTTAAAGATTTCTAAATAAGGATTGCTTTAAAAAACTACACCAACGAAAAATGACTTCTAAATAATTTGGAAAGTCCAACTAAATCATCGTAAATTAAAATTATTTTTTTGAAAGGAACTTACTTAAAATTATTCGGGCAAATAACACGTTTTGTCCCTATAATTTTGGCAAAGTGACGGTAATTGTCACCACAGAACAGTATAGTACTGGAATTATAACCAAACAAAATATAGAGATTAAAGCGAGATTTCCCAAACTACAGGGACCCAAAACAAAATTTAATATCCCCGAACTAAAAATGCAAAAGCGATGTGTGGCCACCAAATACAGCTAATTGATTTATTAACTAAATTGGTAAAATTGAAAAGTTTAGAACTGAATTGGTATTCATACGATAGGTCTAGAACTGATGGGACAACTTCCCCAAGTATTTAGGGTACATTTTGTTCACAAAAATGTTCTAATGAAAACTGTTTTTGTTTTCATCTTCCATTTTCTTAATATTATATTTGGTGAGTGAAAAAATAGAAGTTTTCAACGGGAATGAAAATTATAAAAACATTTTAGGTTTCCTGTACAAAATAAGGTCAATTTTTGGTCGTTTTCAGTTTTAAGGTTCAAAGTTTAGAAAACACAACAACCAAAATTTCTACCAAACGTATTTCACTGACAATTTTGGAGATGTAAACAATAAATTGGAGAATTTCCATCGTATAACTATATTTTGCATGACCGCTGTCTCTTTAGAAAGATTCCACCTTGAATCAAATAGAAGTTCTTTGCTTTTGCTTTGCGCTTTGACAAAAGTGAGGTGCAAATTTTGTTGGTAGCTTTATTTTGGGCTTTAATTAAAGGCTTGCGAATTAAGTTGACCGAATAGCTTTCCCAAGCCCCAAGAATCATTTTAAAATAATGAATTAACTTAACTTGGTAAAGACACAACTTGATCATGATGTTAAGAGATGGAATGAACTCTATAGTAAGAGGAACAGAGTCATCTTAAAATAATGGTTCCATACCGGGGACTAAACCTAATGATTTGTGGCACTAGAGCCTAAGGCTGCTTGCTCACCGGTATAGGACTAGCCCACATTCCTAAGGGAAAACAAATTTATACTCGAGTTATCCAACCGCTACAAAGTGAAAAAAAAAAAAAGAAAAAAAAGCTTGCTTGCTGTAATAGTAGAGGCTCACCTTTACTTTAAGGGAGGTACTTGTGTATAAGGAATGAATGAACTCCCCCCCTAGGGAGACAAAAACTCTTTGATAGCTGAATATCTTATCCATTTTGCATTCTCCGTTTACTTCGTTGTTGAAAGACTCTAACCCGGAGAGCAACCCAATGGTGACGCAGCCAAGTGAAGAACAAGGAAATTCGGATCATGCAGAACAACCTGCAGGTACATGTTTCATGTTCCAAACCGAAAAAAAATAGATATAAGCGATGCGGTCTTAAACATGCTGGAACTTGTTTTCTCATGGTTCTTTTTCTTTGCTTTATCATCGAACAAACATAACCCTGACCTTGGCTAGAAAAAAGTGAAAAGATAAAAATAATCAGTATGGGAAGGATTTTGTGCTCACTCTTTCTCCTACATATATTGAAGATGTTCGGGTCAGCTTTGGATCAACTCCTTCTGAATCCGGAGGTGCTCCAGGTGCGTTATCCCTCGAAAGAGTAATTTCAGAGTGAAATTACTATCGGGGCGGATCTTCGTGAAATTGTTCTCTTCTGGGACACTTCTCAATGTCTTCAAGGAAACGTATTAACAAAATGGCCTGAAAGGTTTGCATCTATTGCAGAAATATTGGAAGAGGAAAAGGATGGACCCCATTACCGACCATTGTTGCAAGCTGCATTCAAAGGTGATTGGGAATCTGCTAAAAGATTTTTCGAACGAGATCCTCCTTCAAAGACGGCCAAAATAACAGGCAGATCAGAAACAGTGCTTCACATAGCCGCTTTGAGTGCGCAAGACCAATTTTGGAGAACCTGGTTGAGCTGTTGTCTCCATATGGGGAAGTGTTGAAACGGTTGATTGTGATGGCCGCTCAGCCCTCCACAATGCTGTCCTGTGCGGAAGGATAAGGATTGTCATGGCATTAGTTGGAAGTAATTCTAAGTTGACGCAACTTGCAGATAAGGAAGGACGTGTTCCTTTGGGAACATCTTCTCGCGAAGCTTCTATCCATAAGGAGATTGCCTGGTTCCTGGCGAAAAGTACAACAGACGATGGGTCAACTCAACCCTTCAGCAGTGCCTCTGCGATTGATTTCATTTTAGATCTCACCTACGCAGGTCACCATGCACTACAAAAAAAACAAGGGATTAACGACGAATTTTGCGATAAAAAATTTGGCAAAATCCATCACTAGTCGAATTTGCGGTTAAATTAGCAACAGAATTCCGTCGCTAATTTCAGCATCGCAAAATTTTGCGAGGAAAAATTTCAATTTCCGTAGCTAAATTACGACGGAAAAAAATTCGTTTGCAAAATTCGTTGGAAATAATTCGTACATAAAATTCATCGCAAATTAGTCACAAACTTTATTCTTCACAAATTAGCCACGAACTTTATCCGTCGTAAATAATAATCCGTAAAAAATTTTCCGTCCACAAAAATTGTGACGGATTCCAAAAATAAAGGGCATTTTCAATTCATCGCAAATTTGCGGCGGATTTTGGGATGGATTCTAAAAATAAAGGGTATTTTCCAACTGTCATAAAATCCGTTGCTAATTTGCCACGAACTATATTCGTCGCAAAAAATTCGTTGCTAATTATTCGTCGCTAATTTTGCTACGAACTATATTCGTCGCTAATTTGCCACGAACTGTATTCATGGCAAAATTGTCGCTAATTTGCCGCAAATTTTTTTGTTTGTAATTTGCGACGAACTTATTTGTGGTAAAATTCGCCGCAAATTTATCACTTAAAAATTTTGACTTTTTCCATGAACATTATTCATGAACAAATTTAGCAACGAGTTTTTATTAATCCTTTAGTGATGAACTCTACAACGAATATCCTTTAGGGACTAAATTAGCGACGAAATTTTATTTTTGTAACGAACTTTTATAATTTGTGATTATACGATAAAATCATTTATTTTATTTTTCGATTTTAAACTTAATTAAAAGAAAAATTAATTTCTGAAATTTATATTTAACATTGATTAAGCATTTAATAACATCAAAATGTTATAATAATATGAAAATGAAATACATTCATCTATATTTTCCACAAGAATGACATAAATATTTTTCTTTATAGTACACATAATGAGAGAATAAATAATCTTGCATAATAACTAATCTTGCACAATAAACAATGGCGACAGAAATGAATCAAAAAAAAGAACATTCGGCTTTTAGCGACAATCTCCATCATATAAATACCGAACAAAACTAAAGACACGGTCCATATGAGATGCTCACTTCCTTTGCTCTGTGAAGTTCACGTCTTGATCAAGTGCTTTCTTGTTTACATGACTAAAAACTGTCAAAGCGGCTCGTTGCATCGGTGAAGCATCTTTCGCAACTCTTTGATGCTCCTCTATCTATACCTATAATCTCAAACATATAAAATGAGTTATGATGAGCTTCAATAGTGGAAACCAAATTAAAATTCAGTAGCAAAGGGAACATACGCCTCAAAAGCATTTTCAAAGTTAAAACATTTTCACAGTTAGACAAGGGAACATACGTCTCAAGCGTATTAGAAGATAACGGGCCCGTTATCAACAATACATAGAACTATATCCTACCTTTTCAGCAGATTTACAGGCTTTGTCAAGCTGGCGATTGTGTTCTTGTTCTAAAGTGACAAGCAAGAGAATGAGCATCTATCCAAAGAAAGCTTCAAAAAATTAACACATGAAGCACTCGTTCCACCGCATGCGTGTGCCGAGCCCGCACTATTCACAGGGCCATTTTTAGGCTTGAGCCGACTTTTCCCGGGCCAAAATCTAGTAAGTGACTTCCTAAACCCTACCTAGTACTTTGGGTAATTTTTAGACTTGTTTAGGGGCGTGATTAGTACCGGGTTAGAAATTAAATTAGGCGTGGATTAGTTAAATTGAATTTGCTCAATTTATGGATTATTGTGGTGGTGATTGTGTGACTACTTTAGCGATTGATTGAGATGAATAATATGACTGAATTGTCGTGGCATTTGTGGGTGAATTGAATTAATTGAATGTGCCAACTTGAACGCCGGGTCGGTGGGCGATGTGGGGAGTATGAGTTGAATTGGCTGTTATGGCGTGTCGATTGATATTGGTGAAAGCGTGGTGATTTGAATTTGAATTATACGATCGAGGAAATTGTGAATTTTGTGTTGTGGTGCATGTGCATGAGAAAAGCCAAACTTGATCCGGGGGTGAGCTAAGGCTTGTTGATGCGGGTCGTGGGAAAGTGTAAAAGGTCGAGTAAGGGGGACGAAGCTTGGCTTGATCCGAGGGCTCACCCGAGGCGTGTTGACGAGGATCGTGGGAAAGTGTGAAAGGTCGAGTAAGAGACGGAGCCCGGCTTGATCTAAGGGCTGACCTAAGACATGTTGACGCAGGTTGTGGGAAAGTGTGAAAGGTCCAAAGGAGCAACGCAGCCCAATTTTTGATCCGAGGGTTGACCGAGTCGTGTTGACGCGGGTCATGGAAAAGTGTGAAAGGTTCGAAGGAGGGACGGAGCTTGGCTTGATCTAAGGGCTGACCTGTGGGGTGTTGACTCGAATCGTGGAAAGTTGCTTGGCCACGAATGTGAAATGAGTGTGATTGAATTGAGTGAATGTACTTGTGTATGGCGCTCGATTGATGGCGAAGTGTTTGTGTGGTATTATGATATTCATGTGATTTTACTTATATGCGAGTAGCATGTGTTTCGAGGCAAGGTAAGTATGTTGTGTGAAATTGATTGTGTTGGCTGGTGAATTGCACGTTAGACTTGTCCGGGTACCCTTTGGCCTAGATGAAGTATAGGTTGTCCGCTTATTGAGATTTATTTTCATTGCTTTAGTGCAAATATTTTTAGATCCCCGACCTTGAGCATGTCGCCACCTAGGCGTTTTGAGGTTCCCATGCATACGGTGCATGAGGAGAATGAATACCCGGACTGAATCAGGATGAGACGTACATTAGGTATCGTACCTTTGTTTGGGTAGACATGGGACTAGAGGAGCTAGAAAGCCATACATATTTGGCTTTGTCTCATCGAGTCGAGTTGGTGGTCTGGGCCAATCCGAGGTTTTGAGGGGTTGGAGCGTGTTAACGAGGGTGCGGTGAATTGGGAGCCACAGGACAAGTTCACTCCCGATGGCGAGGTGTTAGATTCCGGCGGGTCCCCAGGAAACCCGGGTCGAGAACTAGCGATGTTCGAGCACGAACCCAGCTTGTATCGGAGCCCGAGTTCGAGGCCCGAGCTCGAGCCCCAGCCCGAAGAGGAGCCTATGGTGTCCGAGCATGAGGAGGAGGAAGACAAGCCGATCGAGATTGACTCGGACTCAGAGGAACTCTCGGGATCCGATTTAGATTGGGCGTCGTAGGGATGTTTAGGAGTTGGGCCTGGATGTAACAGCCCGAAATTTTGACCGATTATCGAGTCCAATAAAGTGTATGTGAATTCTCGTGTAATTTTAGTGAGTCTCGCCCGAAATTGATCATTCACGGGATACTAACCCAAAAGGAAAGGCTAAATAGGATCGGTCGTGGACCGAAAACTCGACGCGATTGGCGCCGATTTCAACTAACGTCGAGGAAATATTTTGAACCAATATAGGCCGATCTTAGGAAAAGGGCCGGGTCGATATTTTCAGCGACTTATGATCGATCGCGAGTGATTTCTTTGACATCCGAAATACGCCCGATAAATAACCCCGATTTTAATCCAAACGATCGCGACCCGGTACTAGTGATAATTCCTCTTGTTATTCAAATTGAGGCCATCATGACTCGGGACAGTCTTAGGTCGACACGCGTAATACCTAAATGACCACGATAGCGAGAGACCCTAAAGCGCAAAACGAGCTATTGTGATCGCGATATTGGGCACGAACGATATCAAAATATCAAGGGTAATTACGACTATTTCGCAAGACGGACGTCAATTTAGAGTGGCCATTCATGTTTGGGATCGACGCGGTCGAAAACCGAAAATCCGGCTGAAATTGAGAAAAGACGGTTTTGCCCTGTGGACACGAGACCCGATTCGGACGCCCGATCGAGGTTATTTTTCATGCCAAGGTCATTTTGGGGTGGCCACACGCATTTAGAGCGGTTTTGGCCAAAAAGTTGAATTTCGACAAAAATTGAAAAATAATATTATTTTATTCCGGGATTTCATGGACGATTTCGAGGGCTTAGAAATTTCATTTCGCGAATCCGACGCCATATTATGTTGGCCACGCACGTATGGAACGCGTATGTGCGAAAATTGGAATTTCGGTCCGGACGGGAAAATTACGAAAATGCCCCTAGGTTGTTTTATTTAATTTCGAATTTTAAATTAATTTTTGGGGTTTAACTATGGTTAGGTGAAGCCAACCAGACCTGGTCAGCCAAGGTTAGAGGAATTTTGACCATTTTGCCCTTACTTTTTTAAGTGGGATTTGAACTTGGACCCTTGGATCAAAGGTAGATTTGTCTAGCCCTTAGATGGTTGACACTTGGATCCACTCACCAAGTTTGACCACCTTTTTGACCCTCTCTCTCTCCTCTCTTGGACCCTCTCTCTCCTCTCCGTTCTCTCCCCGATCAGCTTCTCCCTCACTTCCCCGCCCCGTTCCTGCGGGCGATTCCGCCTTCGGCCGCTTGTGGGTTGGTCCCGTTCGGCCGGCCCCAGGCGCCGCCCGGCCCGTCGGCCCGCCGTTTCCCCTCGATTCCGCCGCCCTCGGGTCTTGCCAGTAGGAAGAGAAGTAGTCGGCCGTCGCCCGGTGCGACCGCCTCGCGGCCCGTCCTCGACCCCCTCGCCTGATCCTCAACCCCTCTCTGCGTCCTCGGCCCCTCCTTAGCCCCCCCGACCAGCAGCCCTTGTTTTGGCCGGATTAGCTTTGAGTTCGCGGAGTCGCCGTGAACGCCGGGCTACCCGAGAGCGCCGCCGTCGATTCTCACCGCTAGTCGGTGATCGATCGCCCGCCTCCCGTCGTACCAAGACCGATAATAGGCGAGTAAAAATTTCTAAACCCTAATTAGCCTAATTGTGGAATTTTAGGGGTAAATTAATGGGGTAATTAAGCTAATTTGTGGCTTATTTGTGTGGGAATGTGTAGGGGATGATTATAGGACTTAATTGGGACTTAATAGGGCTGTTTAAGTGCGATTTGGTGGCCATTTGAGGGCTGATTTGGCACTGTTCATAGTAGACCCGAAAATGGTTTATTTAGTTCAAGTGGGAATTAATTGATTCAATAGGTGATGGGTTGATTTTGGACAATATATTGGTTAAATAGGACTCGTTGGGATCCTAAAGAATGATACTATATTCGTGGATTCAATGGTTGAGTTTGGTTGGCCACATCGGTTCCTAAACGGATCGGGTTTGTGTAATACTAGGTTGTATTTGAATGCCGGGTGATAATGGACTATAATAAAATGTGCTAGGCGTGCGGCAATGGGCTGAATGAGTGGAATCGTGATTTATGGTACTTGGCACATCGAGGTCCGATAATTAAATTGAGTCCCGCGACATGTGAAATTACATGTTGGGCTTTGATATGGTTGAAATTGAATATGTCGATGCACGGTTCCGACGAGACAAATTGTGACCTTCGGTCGGGCCTACGGGTCGAGACAAATTGTGGCCTTCGGTCGGGCCTTTGGGTCGAAACAATTGTGGCCTTTGGTCGAGACAATTTGTGGCCTTCGGTCGGGCCTTCGGGTCGGGACAATTTGTGGCCTTCGGGTCGGGCCTTCGGTCGAGACAATTTGTGACCTCCGGTCGGGCTTTCGGGTCGGAAATAAACTGTTATCGGCCTTAGGGCCGAGGTGTCGATGACTGCATATTCTTTTATATATTAAAATCTAACCTCGCAGGACGTTATAGTGAATTGGGCTTGGGGCCCGGGTGATTTGACATTTATTGTTGCCCTGGTTCAGTTAATTACGCATTTTATTTATCCTCTGGAGGTACACTTAGTCTAGTTTAGGATTAGAGATTTATTACTTGCTGAGTTTCTCACGGTTGTGGTAAAACCGAACATTTCGGATCCCCGCCATGAATTTTGAGGTGAAGAGCGGGACCCCGAGGCGAGATGTAGTCCGAGGCTATGAGCTCGGAGGAAGAGCCAGGCAGTTCGAGAGTTTTTTTGAGACGTTTGGATCTAACCTCGACCGGGAGCCCTAGTTTAGGTCCTAGCCTTATTTGTGAGGGCCGCCCACTTTTTGACCTGTAGCCCTCCCGGTAGATAGCGACACCCCTAGGCCACCGATCCCTTTTGCTTCGTGGCCCCTTTTTTATGTACCTTTTTGTTTTGGAAGGGGTAATGTTTGTAAGTTTGTAAAGAACGATATTTTGGTTTAATAGATCGGAAATTGTTTTAGCTTTCTATTCATGGTCACTTTTTGAAATGTCCGGGAGTATATATTTGCATAAGTCGTTTCCGCTTGTGGCATGTTTTCTCGATTTGGTATTTGGTCTCTGCGACGCAAATCCCAGGAACGTCGCACTCTGTTTCGACCACGGGCGGATGTACATGCTCGTTGGGTGCGGGGTTGACATTTGGAAACCTTTTTGGTAGAGTCCCTTTTGTGCGAGTTAGTGGTCTACTCGACCACCGATCCTTTTTATGACGAAGGTGGATGTGAACTCTAGGGGGCCTAATGTATGAATATTTGTGATTTCAAGCTAATGTTATGAGCTTATTAATTCGTGCTTGTTCTACCCCGTTGTCATTATTAATTGTCCGGGTTATTTAAATTTCGCCTTCCGCTGCGTACGATTTTGGATGTTTCGTTTGAGGTCGGCGACGCATCCCGAGATGTCGCGATCAATACAGCCTTGTGAAAGGGTGTCCCGAGCCCATTGGGGCTCGGGCGTGACAATTAGCATGCCAGACAATCATTTGTGCACAATTTAACTATATATATTATAGTATGTTTTTCGCAATTGTCACGTGTTGGTGGGCCTCACACATGAATTGCAGCAAACAATCATACAACTGTCTCTGTATCAAGCGACTAAGTGAAGGCAAGAACACTTATACCGAAACAAATGGAATAAAGAAGAAAAAAAAATTTCCATGCTAAGCGTCAACCGTGCTACTTAAAGCGGGTAGCATTCATGTTATCAATTTCCAGTCAAAATTGTCTAGATGGACTATATTAGCAAATTGTTAAAAGGTTTAGAATAAAATTGGTACAAGTGCAATAAGTTTAGAATATTTTTGGTAATTTTTCCTTTTTTAGTATCCACATAGGGTGTCAACTTAACATATAGTGATAACTTGATTACCACTTGGCATTTTCACTTATTTTTTAATATAAGACTAACATGAACAAGGAAAACATATAATTCAAAAATTGAATCAATAAAAAGAGTTTAAGTACAATATCAAATGATTGGTAAAAACTTAGAGCCTGTGATTTTCATTAGCTAATTGATAAAAAGTATATAATAGAGGAACCCAATTGTTTAAAAAAAATGATTACATACAATGGATAATTGGTAAACATTCAGCACCTTTGGTTTCATTAACCCGATTACAATATCTTATATCTCCATTTAAATGATGATGATATATATGAGTTAATTAATAGTTCCTTCTTTTGAAAATAGAGAAATTGCCTGAGTTCGTTAAAGTTGTTCTTTCGAGCCCACCTTTCTCTGCCACCTCTGTTTCCACCGATGCTTGGTCGGCAATGGTTCGCTTGTGGTGGATGGGACCACAGTAGAGACACCAATGGATGCAGCGAGGTAGATCGCCGGAGACGGTGCGGTGGAGAGTGGTGATAGTGCAGCAGCCTGGTTGAACAAGTAGAAAGAAAGGAAGAAAGAGGGGCGGGCTGATCTTGGTTTTCTCTGTTTCTTTTCTTTTGTTTTTTGTTATATTTTAGAGTTATGGATGGGTAAAATTATGTAACCCACATGAACTGATAGGGGGAAATTTTTTCTGACCAACAACGGAGGAAAACATGTCCCCAGTAAAAAATTAAATTGCCAATTGTAGGAACAAAAACTATTTGAGTTAGATTTTTAGGTTGCACAGGTTGATCTAAGTTGTTTTCTTAGATATTCAACCATAATTACCAAAGATGGGAAAGGCCTTCTCTCACCTGTCCAATGAAATTTTCCCTTGTTCGAAACCATCAATACCTCACTGTTTTGACAGTGCACCATCTCTACATAGTAAATCCAACAACATTCTCAACTTCGGCTCGCAATTTCGAAAAATATCCATAACTGAAAATTAATGAACAGTAACCATGTATTTTAAACAGTGGTTAAAATGGCAATGTACAAAGATCCACAAAATTATGCTTTTCCAAAAAAAAAATCTCTACCATAGATTATAAATTTGAATTGAAGCTTTTCCAGCCTATGATAATTTAAATTAATTTCTATACTAAGCTCTATCAGTCTTCTTAATTGAAAATTAATGAACAGTAACCATGTATTTTAAACAATGGTTAAAATGGCAATGTACAAAGATCCACAAAACTATGCTTTTACAAACAAATCTCTACCATAGATTATAGATTTGAATTGAAGCTTTTCCATCCTATGATAATTTAAATTAATTTCTATACTAAGCTCTATCAGTCTTCTTCTTTAATCGTTAATTTATTCTTTTTTTCCTACTTTTGCGCCCTTTCCTTGTTACTATTAACCATAGAACACTTTTTTTTTTTTTTTTTCTGGCGGGGTTTGCCGGTTCCCACCTTGACCGCAGAGCCACATGCCTTTAGGCAACTGCCGAGCCCCACTAGACATAAAAGGAAAAGGACTGACCTGGTCTGAACTTGGGGAACCGAAAATGATACTACTCTTTCTGACGAAAAAAATCACCCTCGAAGTTCATAAAATTTACCAGGGTGCCATTGTGAGGGAGTTGATATGTTTTACCCCATTGTTGATCCATGCAGCAAAGCTCAAATATTAACTACCCTCTTTCTCTCTTAACTCTTCCATGCCGATGCCTCGTCTCTAATTATCTAAAGCCTATCTGTCGGAAGAAAACTTTACATTGTCATTGTACAAAATAAAAGCCCATCGAAACAGGAATTATATTACATACACCATATGTGTAAAGTCTTTTTTTACACAAATAGTCTCAGAATGGAAAGAAGAATCTGCTTATGGAGTAAATCTACATGTTAAAAATAAAAGGTGTATAACCTGCTTATGTAAAGAAATTTTTACATCGCTAGTGCATTGAATAAAGATCCTTTTTTTTTTGGACAAAATATAATAAAGATCCATTGAAATTGCGTTATTTGCAAAGCAGTGGATGATGGAAGAAAAGGAAAAAATAATTATCGTCACACTTGTATCTTCTTTTAATAGAATTTCCAAATTTACACTTCTGTAAAGAAAAGGAATTTGCATTAATTTGTTGATATCATAGAATTGGAAAATGAAATCGCCATTCAGCAAAAAGAGAATTGTATGAGTGTTGGTTCCTTGCGTGATATGTGAACAATTCAAAAAGAGAAAGTAGTCAAAAGAGAAAGTGTTGTTCCGCGACCCACGATGCACATGAAAAACGTTCCATCATTTTTTTATTTATTTAAAATATGACATCTGTAAAAGGAGATCCATGAGAATACATAATGACTTCGACTTCAACCACAAAAATATACTTCTCTACTTCATAAATTTACTGTGCTCAAGAGCCATAACGGCAAAGAATTCGCCATGGATACCCAAAGTAGTGGGTTGACAAGAAAATTATTTAAAAGTCTTAAACCCACTGCACTTTTATCAATTCAGTTCAAAACCTTTTTAATTGTACCAATTTAATTCTAAATATTTTCACGTTTTGCTAATTGAGACCATTCGATAAATTTTGGTCAGAAACTGTTGCGTGGGACGCCGGCTGTTCTCGTAGTACAATTAAAATGTTCGGATCTTTGGCTGTCCCACGTAGTACAATAAGTTTACAACTTTTTGGTAATTTTTCCGTGGGTTGACATTGCCACCATTGGCACCACCGCCACCACCGCCCACGTATTTTCCGTTGTTTCCTTTGTTGTTGTAATATGATCCCAGCAGGCGATTTTCGCTTTTTGTGTGTTAATTTCAAAGTAATATAAGCAACATCATGGGTAGTGAATGTATTGAAAATGTAATATTTCTTTCTTTTATTACTTAATAGACATTTTTTTTTTATAAACTTGTGAAAGAAGGAGAGAGGGTGAAAGAAGAATAATTTGTAGGATTCTAAGGGAATATTTGGTACGAGGAAACTTAGCGATTTCTTGTTGTCATTTCTAAAAATTCTCAATGAGAATTCGTTTGGTAGAAATTTTGGCTTCTGTGTTTTCAAAATTTGAACCTTAGAACTGAAACAGACCAAAATCGACATTATTTCGTATAAGGATTGCTTTAAAAACTACATCAACCGAAAAAGATTTATAAATAATTTGGAATGTTCAACTAAATCATCAGAAATTAAAATAATTATTTTTTTGAAACAGACTTACTTAAAATTATTTGGGCAATTTGTCCCTGTAATTTTGACAAAGTGACATAATTGTCACCACAGAACTGTATAATGAAAACTATTTTTGTTTTCATCTTCCATTTTCTTGATAATATATTTGGTGAGTGCAAAAATAGAAGTTTTCAACGGAAATGAAAATTATAAAAACATTTTTGGTGTCCTGTACAAAATAAAGTCAATTTTTGGTCGTTTTCAGTTTTAAGGTTCAAAGTTTAGAAAATACAACAACCAAAATTTCTACCAAACGTATTTCATTGACAGTTTTGGAGATGTAAACAAGAAATTGGAAAATTTCAATTGTATAACTATATTTTGCATGAAAGCTATCTCTTTAGAAAGATTTTACCTTGAATTGAATAGACATTTTTGCTTTTGCTTTTGGGCTTTGACAAAAGTGAGGTGCTCATTTTGCTGATAGCTTTATTTTGGGCTTTAATTAAAGGGTTGCGAATTAAGTTGACCGCATAGCTTTCCCAAGCCCAAGAATCAACTTAACTTGGTAAAGACACAACTTGATCATGATGTTAAGGGATGAAATGAACTCTATAGTAAGAGGATAGAGTCATCTTAAAATAATGCTTCCATCGCTGGGGACTAAACCTAATGATCTGTGGCACTAGAGCCCAAGGCTACTTGCTCGCCGGTATAGGACTAGTCTATATTCCCAAGTATAAACTATTTTACACTCAAGTTATCAAACTGCTATAAAGTGGATAAAAATAAATAAAAGCTTGCTTGCTGTAATAGTAGAGGCTCACCTTTACTTTTGGGAGGTACTTGTATATGGGAAGGAATGAACTCCCCCCCTAGGGAGACTAAAACTCTTTGATAGCTGAATATCTCACCCATTTTGCATTCTCCGTTTACTTCGTTGTTGAAAGACTCCAACCGGGAGAGCAAACCCAATGGCGACGCAGCCAAGTGAAGAACAAGGAAATTCGGATAATGCAGAACAACCCGCAGGTAGATGTTTCATGTTCCAACCGAGAAAAAATCAGATATAATCAGTGCGGTCTTAAAACATGTTGGAACTTGTATATTCTCATGGTTCTTTTTCTTTGCTTTATTATCGAACAAACATAACCCTGACCTTGGCTAGGAAAAGAGAAAAGATAAAAATAATGAGTATGGGAAGGATTTTGTGCTCACTCTTTCTCCTACATATATTGAAGATGTTCGTGTCAGCTTTGGATCAACTCCTTCTGAATCCGGAGGTGCTCCAGGTGCGTTATCCCTCAAAAGAGTCATTTAATTGTGAAATTAATCTCTGGCACGAAACTTCATGAAATTATTCTTTTCGGGACTCTTCTCGATGTCTGCGAGGAAAACGTACTAACAAAATGGCCTGAAAAGTTTGCATCTATTTGCAGAAATATCTGAAGAGGAAATAGAAAGATACTATTACCGACCATTGTTGCGAGCTGCATTCAAGGGCGATTGGGAATCTGCTAAAACATTTTTTTGAACGAGATTCTGCTTCAAAGACGGCCAAAATAACAAGCAGATCAGAAATGGCGCTTCACATAGCCGCTTCTGAGTGCCCAAGACCAATTTGTTGAGAACTTGGTTGAGCTCTTGTCTCCACATCCTGAAGTGCTTGAAATGGTTGATTGTGATGGCTGCACAGCCCTCCACATTGCTGTCCTGTGTGGAAGGATAAGGATGGTCAAGGCACTAGTTAGAAGTAATCCCAATTTGACGCAACTTCCAGATAATACAGGACGTGTTCCTTTGGGAATATCTGCTGTGGAAGCTTCTATGCATAAGGAGATTGCCTGGTTCCTGGCGGAAAATACAACAGACCATGGCCCAAGTAACCCCTTCAGCAGTCCCTCAGCGATTGATACCATTATAAGTCTCACCTACGCTGGTCATCATGGTAAGATCACTATCGCTCTTTATCCATGGCTCTTTATCTCAATTCCATCTGTGTTTTCCTTCATTCTAGACTTAGCCTATTTTCCTGATCAACATTGCTGGTGAATTCGGATAGATATCACCCTTTATCTAGTTGGGCGGTACAGTCACTTACTTACCATGAGACGGACACAGAACAACCGATCTATACTAGGGGCGTTGTCCAGGATGGAGTCTCACTTTCCCAGCGGAACCAGGCTCACTATTATGGAAGCATTGATATACAAATGTCAGTACTTTCTGCACTCGCATCCCTTCATTACTGATTCCCTTCAAGATGATTATACCTAACTCATCACCTGCTCTTTTTGTATCTGAACTGAAGGTATTCCGATGGACTTAAACTACAAACCAACAAACGAAAATTCGGATCCGGGTGGGCATGCAATTTTACAGTTGGGCATTATCACATTTAGGACCTTCCATGATTTTTACTTTAGTCAATTTTGTTAGATTGATTCCTTCCTATTAGCAGAGGAAACAAGAATATGATTGTTTCTTCGTAGGATATATTATAGTTCGTTGATCTAGTTTTACTTGAATAATGACCTGAAATCGAGAGATGAGCTATCCCCAGGAGCCACATGTGATTCAACCAAATGCATAAGTAGTGTATAACTTATTAAATGGATATGGAACAATGGAATTACGAGATGATATAATGATTTTACATTCACTGACCTGGTTTTTTTTTGCAACCTAATTGCAGCGCTTCAATATCTTACAAAGTCACTTTGGAATGCTGCCAAAATTGTAGGTCTGCTTCCATCCTCTCTCTCTCTCCAATTAGAAGTGTAGCTTTTTTTTTTTTTTTTTTTGTTTCTTTTATAGGTAGAAAAAAGTTCCTACTTTATCTTTTTGCCGTAATGTGAAAAAGGAATTTTGTTAGATCCATTGCCTATGTAGAAAAATCCTTACATATTCACAGTTGAATAAGTGATGTGTATTTGGAGTTAGTTTTGTGACTAAATTATTCCACGTGTCAATTTTCTAGAGTGAATACGTAACTTACTCTTTATACCGACTGAACCTAATAAAAATCCTTTAAAAAATTACTTAAACTCTAATAAAATTATATATCATTCTCTATGTCAATATTTGTATAATTGAAAGATTTTAGATGTTCACCAAGTTCTAATTGCAAGAGTCGCGAAATTAAGAAAAATGTAAAAAAGAATCCTTGAAATTGCAAATTGAGGCCAGATTTAATGTTAACCTCGGATTTCATCTTGCTTATGGCTAATTGATCTAAGCAGAAGATATTAAATAAGAATTTCATCTTGAATGGTGAAATCGTGTTCGCTTCGTCATCTTTATCAAGCATGTAATTCTTTCTAAAAAAAATAAGAAGTATGAACCCTTATGCATTTGTTTCCTCCCTAATGGGTGAAATGCTTGAGCACAAATATTATTTTCTTTCACTATAAGATATGTTGAAAGGGTGCAGGAATTGAACACTTGACCGGGCGCATGCCCCTAACATCATTGACTATATAATAGGACACGGATATATCATGTAAACGCATTTAACATAGTAAATTTACACATTTTTATTTGGCAATTTGAAAACGCGTGAAGAATGGAGGAATGGGGAGAAAGCAGGTAGAGAAAATCAAACTAATTTGTTTGGGAGGGCTTGGAGTTGTAGAGTATTTTAGCGGGAGCCAAAGTTCCACCCGAAGTTACATATCCTATACCAATAAGCTGTTGGTTAGATGGCATGGGAATTTCCTCCTCTTCTTGTAATTCTGTGCTCAAGGCTTGCTGGGAGTACCGCAGAAATAAAATCCTGAGTATACCATGCCGATATGGTGAGTGCGCTCTTAAAATTATCTGAAATGGTGGATCACTTGATATGCATGAAAATTGGCCCAAGCATCATACGACTACTGAAAGAATTCTATAATTCTCAAAACTTATCCACAATTTTCGCCCGCAGTTGCACTAATCTTGTCATCTTCACCCAACATTTTTGTGTGCTCCCGATATATCCATTTGCCCTTGCGCTAATTTTTATATTTTTGAAAAATAACAGAAAAGGAAACGGAAGTATTGTCTCGTTGATTTTTATCAAAGGGATAAGTCGCTTAAAAGTCCTAAAACTTGTCATAAAAATACAATTGAGTTCTAAAACTTTTAAAAAGTGTAAGCAAGTCCTAAAACTGGTCATAAAAAGTGCACTTGAGTCCTAAGACTTTTAAAAAGTGTAAATAAGTCCTAAAACTTGTCATGAAATTGCAAACAAGTCCTAAAACTTGTCACAAAAATATAAACAAATCCTAAAAATTTCAAAAAGTACAATCAATGGAAGGACTTGATTGAACTAATTTGACAAATTTTAAGACTTATTTATATTTTCGTGACAAGTTTTAGGACTTGTTTGCACTTTTTAAATTTTTAGGACTAAAGTGTACTTTCGTGATAAGTTTTAGGACTTGTTTACACTTTTTGAAAGTTTTAGGACGAATTACACTTTCGTGATAAGTTTTAGGACTTTGAATACACTTATCCCTTTATCAAATAAAAAGTTAATGAGGATTAAGTTAAGTTACCTGAACTCACCGTTATTCAGGCGGAACAGTAAACTTGAATGTGACATGTCATTACTGACCTCACGTGGAAATTTTGATTTTATTAGAGAGAGGTAGAATGGAAAAAACTTGCACTTGTACTGGGCATAAATAACAACACAAAGGATTGTACGGTAATGTGATTTTTTTTTTAATAATGAGCTTCTATGCACAATTGAATAATATTATTAACATATTTTTATAAATATGGCAAAGATTACTGTGATTTACCCCAGCTAGACACATGTAATTAGCATGGTTATTTATAAAGTTGTTCTATCAGGTTAAGTCTTATAATTATATTCTCTTAATCGCGATTGACATTATAAATGAAGATCTACACATTTCCTTCATCCCTTCTTTCTACCCTTCCAAAACAACTTCAAGGAAGATCACTTTCTTCACTTATCTCTCAGCACTTCTGCTTTCTTCGCATCCTATTATTATTTTTTTCATCTAGACATGATTTAAACATTTCTTTTGGGAAAATGCCAAAAGTGATTTTATAAGTTTCTTTTGTACTTTGCATTCAGCAATTACTAAAAGCCACACTTTGCATTTTAGGACAGAATCCCAAAAAAAAAAAAAGTCAAAATATCTTTCCTTAAAGATTAAAAAAAAAAAAAGAATGAGATCGTTTTCTCAATCACCCACCAACCAAAGCTCTAAATGTGTGCAGGGGCTTTAGTGGGAAAATACGACGATTGGTAAACTGTTATGTGTAATCACAAAAATTGGGATGCAAAGCTGGACTACTTTTGCTTTTTTTAAGTTAAATCCAATCGCGGCCTCTTCGTTTTTAATTTTCATTTTCATTTTTTTTTTTAACATGTAGTTCCTATAATCAAGAGGATGCACAAGGTGAAGATGAGACACGTGGCGGCAGTCGAGTTGGCAGAACAAGTTTGCATTGCGATCTCTCGTATGAATACTGCCGAGATCACCCAATTTTTTCAAGAGCAACCTTTGTATTGGGCTACAGTTAAGGGAATCAATGAAGTCGTGAAACTATGTTTTCAGTTTTCCCGGAATTTATTCGGGCTTCATCCTTAGACAGGACGTTACCGGTTTCGGCTGTGGACTTTCGCCAAGAAAGGACTCTCAGACTCTTTTGAAGGTAACCGCAACCGATGAGTTGTCATTAGTACCAGCGCCTACGCATATAGAATCAAGGATGATGATGCTCGCAGCAGCGGCGTACAAACCTCATTTACATGCTGGAGCTAGTGTCCCAGGGGCGGCCTTTCAATTGCAAAGGGAGCTCCAATGGTTTAAGGTAAGTATCTTTCTTTTGATATATTTAATAACTGCACATAACGATAATTATCATATTTTCTTGACAAATTTCCCAAATATGATGGATAGAAATTAATTTGGATAGTCTTGACAATATGCACAGAAGTTTTCTTCTTTTATAGCAATCAAGTCGTGTTCAGTCTAGTTCTTGCCTGGTCCATCTCCTTGAGCAATTTTAAGGGCGTGTTTCCCTACATCGATTTGATGCATTCGAAATTTTATTCCTCATGTGCTTCTAGCAAGACTTGCATCCAAAACTACAAGGAGAAGAATAAACTCTCTAGCCATCTAAGCCACCATCTTCTTAGTACATACAGCTTGTAAAAATTCCCCATGCTAAACATAAATTAATAAACTAAGTTGTGAAAGAACAATATCCTTAGAACAAAAAATTACCTTTTAACAAAATTTTCGCTCATGCAAACCCTTGTCTACCAAAAAAAAAAATGATATCGTGAAGGTTTTACTATATAGTTACCTTTAGTTCATTTAAACTCTCTATTCTCTTTGTCATGAAAAAAAAATTGGCACAATTACATTGCAAGAGTCCTATATATGTACCATCTTCTTGCACTTTAAGTCCTTAAAACTTTGCATCCGTGCTTAAGAAGTCCTAAAACTTGTTGTTGTCTTTTAAGTTAGTCCTTTCGTTAGCTACGTTAAACTTTATGGACAAGCATTTTCTTATTAATTTTTCTTTTAGTTTTTTGCATAAGTGGCGCTGCTATAGCACAAAATAGGCGCCGCGTCACAAAAACAAAACACAAAAGAGACATAGAGTTCAAAAATAGAAAGAAGTTATCGACCAAGAGAAACAAGAAGGGCCGCCTCTTTGTCACTAGCAAGGGTTTGGGATCCTCGTCGAGGTCGCTTTGAGTGCACGACCCTTGCCGAACCACAGGCAAGGGTCAGCCAACCTTGCTCACTGGTGGCAATGACGCAGCTCACCACCACCTGAGGAGGGTCAACTAGCCTCACATGGGCCTCGTTGTCGCCACCAGTAGAGGCCCATGGAACACCCAATGAAGCTGATTAAATCCAACAATTTGACATGTGTAGCTGAGTATAACTCAATGAAGTTTTTATATAATTGATAGGATTTGAAACACTAAACTCTAATTCCTGAGTTGAAAATCCCCTACGCCCAAATCAACTGCGCTAACCTAGGAGGTTGAATTGCTTCTTTTAATGTTACGTAACTATCCATTCATACAGCATGTTAATTAATTTACTTTCGAACAAACAATTATGTAATATGAGGACGTAACTTCCACTTGCAATGCAAGTGATTACAAGCCGTTGGCTTCTTGGAAAGGATATTTCTTTCATATAATTTTTTAACTTTTGATAAATCAACTTGTATATTATTTTCTTTATAGAAATTAAAAGGATTAGTACCAAATCAATGTTAAATCTATTGTACAAACGATAATTTAGTCACGCATTTTTTAATTTTGCCAGTATAATTCTAAACCTTTGTATGAAATTTTAATGTAATTATTTTAGTCAATTGCCATCGGAAATCGTTAGTGACATTGAGGGCCTGTTTGGTTCGGCTTTGGGGAAATGCATTTAGGGAAATGCAAATACCTTTGGGTGAAAGCCCATTGGGGAAAAACAAATGGTGTTTGGTAAAAATATTTTGTAAAGTTACTTTGGCCAAAGTATAGTGTTTGGTAAATTTTTTTTTACAAATGGACTTTGAGAATTATTTTATTTATTAAAAAAAAACAAAACTTACTCATTATCGGAAGCCGATCGCCGGACCGAGGGCCACCGGCCGGCCGTCGCCCGAGATCGGGGCGACCTCGTGAGCAGATCCGCCCGCCCGGGCTGATCGCCCGAGCCCGGCGACCCTCGGCGGTGGTCGCTGGCCTCGGCGATCACGGCGACCGGGAATCGGATCCGCTCGCCGGGGTCGCCTGTGACCAGCGACCTCGCTGACCCCCTCTCCCGCCGCCGTCGGCCCTCTCTCCCTCGTCGGCCACCGGCGCCTGCACGAGAAGATGAGCAGGACTCAAGACTAAAAAAAAAAAAAAAAAAAATTATGAACAAGAGCATCTGAGAATCTTTGAAAGCTCAAGGCACCTCCTAGGGTGCCTTGAGCTTCAACAGCTGGGAAGGCCAACATTTGGCCAAAGAGCTTCCAAAATATTTTGCCAAACACAAAATATTTCTTCTAAAGGGCTTTGGAGGCCCAAAGCCCCTTTGCAGTGTTCGAACCAAACACCCCCCGAGTCATCTGGACTGTCCTATGTGCACAATGAAGTGGACAGTTTATGGATTGCCATGTCGGCGATTTATGGCAACAAGTTTAGGACTACATTAGTAAAATTAAAAATTTATTATTGAATTGGCATGCGTATAATATAGTTTGGACTAAATTGATAATTTTTTGAAATTAAATGAATATCGTGGGCTACAAATTAATGAGAAAATATAAGCGATTAAAAAAGCAAAGATTGATAGGGTTTGTTCTAATATATGAAACAATACGACAAACACCATGACAACTCCCAAACCAATCACATCAATCAATCAATCTAAAAGCAGAAGAACAGATTTGCAGATTTTATAAGAACGCAAAATACATATAATCCTACCAGAGAAATGAAACAGGAGGGAAATGAATATAAAGCAAGCACTGCCACTGCAGAAACAATGTGCCTTTTTCGCTTTCTCATGGCGAACTCCAATGCGTCTCTCCAAATGTTTAATGAGTATAACAGAAAGAAGTAGATGGTCTACCGAGTAAGGATTTGTTGGGAAAAGATTAGCGAAGAAATTAAATTTTTTAGAAAAGCCAAGTTTGGGGGTGGCCCGGGGGCGGGCGGCGGGGGTGCTGTGGTTTCGAAAGATTATGTGATCTAAGGGAACTGTATTGAAGCACATTGTCATCATCAATGCTCAGATAAAAAGTGACAAAATTTTAACACCTAGTGTAAAATTCTATTTTAAGCACATTTAACACCTAGTGTAAAATTCTATTGAAGCACATTGTCCAATCACTTTTATCTCAGCATTGATGATGACAATGTGCTTCAAATTTTGTCCGCAAAGATGGACCTAATCTCAATAGAATTTTACTCTAGGCGTTAAATAAGTTTTAATCTCTTTGATTTGTTCCTTTATCATTCTCCCCGATTGATGAAAAGAATTGTCCTCAAGTCTGTCTCATTCTCATTATCCATGTACAGAGAAAAATCTATGACATTGAAAGTTGTCAAGACTCCTTAATTGTTGGGCGATTCGATCTTGTAAGCATTTTTATCAACTCTCTTTAAAACTCGAAATGAGCCATCATTTTCCGTTTGATTTCTCCAACACGCTCACAAGAGATTCACATTCTAGGACTCATTCCATAGGCCGCTGTGGTTGAAATAACAGCACCGAGCACATAATTAAAGCATTTCGAACTTCTCCCAAAAGAGAAAAATCAATGGAATATTAATGTCATCGAACATGGCATCATGGTTGCCGTCAAATGAAGGATGGAACATAATTGGGATCTCCTTTCTTGTGTTATGTTCTTGATTCTCGGCAATGTTCTTGTAATAAAAAACTCTTTCAACGGTCTCAAGCTAATAGATGAAGTCTTTTCGAGATGTCTACTTTGACGTCGAAATAGTGAGAATCACGATTTTTTTTACGAAGGCACAAAGGAGCCTCTTCACAAAATGCGTTGGAACGGACATCATGAAAGAGGTAATCTACTCTTCGTTGTCTTCACGATCATAACGGAAATCATCACGTCTCAACAATTGAGATTTCTCCCATTGTTCTTGGAGTTGCACTACTTGTGTTCTCAAATCTTCCAGTTCGACATCATATTGGTCACCATTGAGTCCACTATTGAGATATGTCTCAAGTTTGAGCATGAAGAGGAAACTTTCCTAATTCAAGTACGTTTTCTATTTTGAGTAGGTTTCTGAAAGGAAAATTTTATCTAAAAAGATTCCCTATTTTGGATCAAATTCTTGATTATATATTAGAAGTAGATGTTCTTTATGAAGAGTATCAAAGAGGCTTCTTTGTGAATTACACCTTGAGAGCTGTTAACATTGAACTTAATTAAATCTTGTGGTAAGATTTGTTAATTCTTTTATGAGATTGAGAGATTATTTTCGTAAGGAATTATGATGCTAAATACTGTGTGAGTTATTGGGTGTAATTTGGGGCAGGGAAACACTAATAGTTTTTGAGTGAATCAAGTGTACTTGTAATCTCCTTTGTATCACTTAATCTATGGTGACATTCTTTACTGTTCTCCCCATAGGCGTAGGTCACACCAACCAAACCACGTTAATCTGGTGTTCGATTTATTTTCTTGTTCTGTTTATTTTAATGTTCAATCGCTTGCTTCTGCAACATCAAAACTAGGCTTAGCTGAGTTGAAGTGAATCGAGGGTGACAAAAAAGAAAAAAAATGAAAATCGACAGATTTGATGGGAAGGATATTGGTTTCTAGAAAATGCATATTGAGGATTATCTGTAACAAATGAAACTACACTTACCCTTATTTGGGAATAAGCAAGAGTCAATGAAGCAAGCTGAATAGAAATTGTTGGATAGACAAGTGTTAGGTGTTATTCAACTAACGTTGGCTCGTAATGTCACATTTAACATTGTGAAAGAGAAAACCACTGCGGGTTTAATGAAGGCCCCGTCAAACATATACGAGAAGCCCTTTGCAATCAATAACGTCTATTTCATGTGACATCATGAGCTAAGATGTGTCGGTTGCTAATCATATCAATGAACTCAATGTGATCATTCCAGTTGAACAAGCTTGACGATTAATGGATTTCGACATTTTATTTTGAGTGGGAACATCCGTAGGAAAGAATCTAGTGAACCTTGCTTTGGTAGGTTTAAGTAGAGGAAGATCTAGTATACGAGTTAGCAAAGTAGTATAAACTTGAACAAAAAAGTTAGTCTAAGACTAGTAGTGTTGTCTGTTGGAGTTGTGATAAGAGGAGGCATCTTAGTAGAGACTCGAGAAAGGTAAGGGAATTAGGGTTGAGTTTACATATGATGTTGCAATTGTAGTTGATAATAATTCGGATAATGCTAATTATGTATTGTTTGTCACTAATAATTCGTCGTTTGATGGATGGATGATGGATTCTTGTTGTCCATTTCATTCTACACCAAATAGGAACTAGTTTATACTTATCAATGCATGGATGGTAGTAAAAGTACAATTAGGGAACAACGCTGTGTGCAACGTTATGGGTGTTAGTGATGTTAGAATCAAATGCATGATGGTATCATGAAGTCATTGATTGAAGTGAGCCACATTCCAGTTGAAGAAGAACTTGATTTCCTTGAGTGTCCTAGATTCAGCTAGGTGTCATTATTCTGAATATAGAGTTCTTAAATTTGTTCAAGGTGCCTTGGTAATAATGAAAATAATAAAGCACAATGGCATGTATGGGCTTCAAGGCGAGATGGTGACAAATTTCGCCACTGAGACGTTGTATGCACCTGTTCAAGAGTTTGAACTGTGGTATATGCATTTGGGGCATATTAGCAAGAAAAGCTTGAAGGTTCCAAGTGAAAGAGATATACTATGTGATTATGTTGTTGATAAGCTGAATGTGTGCAGGTGTTGTGACTTAGATCAATGGCGAAAAGTGCAATTCAATATAACTGTCAAAGAAACCACGGAAATTGCAAAGTTGATTCACTTGGATGTTCACAAGTTGTCGCGATTTCCTTTAAGGAGTGAGTGTCGATTTATGCTAGCAGTTGTGGATGACTATTGGAGGAAGACTTGGGTGTTTATGCCGAGGCATAAATTTGATACTATTGTCAAGATCATGGAGTTACTTTGATTGAAAATGAGACTAGTAAAACAATCAAGCATGTGCGGATTGATAGTAGCATGAAGTTCTATTTAGAGTTGTTAAATGGATTCTACGTGAAGGAAGGCATAGTGAGATACCGCACTAGTGCTAGTGAACCATAACATATGGTAGAGTTGATGAGCAGTACATTGCTAGAGACTACCCATAAAATACTCTCTAGTGCTAGTATGGCTAAGAGATTCCTGACAGATGCACTTAGTATAGCAAGCAATGTAGTGAATAGATCCCTATCAATTGCAATTAGACATTACAATCCTGAAGAAGTGTGGTTGGGTAACTTTGCATATGTTATGTTTGAGTGAGTGATGGCAAGCTTGATGGAAGGGTAAGAAAATGCATGTTCCAAGGTGATCATGATTATAGATTGTGGTGTCCAAAATTTAATTCACCTATTATCAGTGAAGAAGCTATATTTGACAAGTTTTTAATACTTCTAGATAGAAGTGTTATTGGCAGTGCTTATATGGATTTGGATGATGTTTACCTTAAGGTGGAGTTGCAACTAGAAACTCTTGAAGTAGTGGGTAAAAGTAGAATAATCAACACATATGGTGCTTATAGAAAGGTGGAGCCTGTACAGCCAATAGTTGCCATAACTACCAAGTATGACAATATGAATGTTCGATCTCCTAACATATATGTATGCAAAATTAGTTTTGCTTTATCCGTGATTGAGGAGATTGTGTTAGAAAATCCTTGTGAAGTAGTTAAAGGTGCATATGGAGTTGGGATTCTAATGAGGTCTATGGTTATGGCAAAGCTCAAACGAAACTTGGACTTAGAAGCGTTGGAGCTAACAAAACAACCTAGAAAGGGGGGTTAAATAGGTTGAGTGTTGATGATTAAAAAGAATTTTCGAAATAACAAACAATTAGCACTCAAGATGGTGATGCAAACAAATTAGCGTGTGTGATGTTGGAAAGTAAATCAAAGTTAAGACAATAGTTCACACAGCGGTGTATATTGGTTTGACTTATGACCAATCCTATGTCCCTCTCAAACTAACAGACTTAGCAAAGGTTGCATTCCACTAGTAATCAATAATGCAAGTTACAATTGGCTAGTGCATTTCCTTTTTACTTGATAGATCACACTATCGAGATACACGATCACTGCACTTACTCTTGTAAACTTAACTATTAGCTATTACGGTGCTTAACCATATACAAAGAAAGATCAGAGATAATTTCTAGTTTAGACGACAAGTACAGTGTACTGAGAAATCTATTATCCAACTTTTTTCTTCTAATAAAATCAATGCTTCTTATATACATTGGTCTTCAATATGTCCGTTGGAGACCTTTAAGGACGATCAGCTAGTCGTTTGAGAGACTTTGGGTGACATTCTATCGTTATTGAGATTGCTTCCATAGTTGCTTTACCGTCAGAGTAAATTACCCAAAATGTACATGGTCAAAAATCTTGTCTCCAGAATCTATCAGTTGCTTTTCTGCTGTTTGACCTGGTTTTTCAGCTACGGAATCCAAAACTTAAACGACTATATTTTGAACCATCGATAGTCTTCTTCCAGTTTGTATTTCAATATTATCAAACCTGGTACATCATTATATCCATTTAATGCACACTATCATTGGTGCGAATATTAAGTGACCATGCTGACCATCTTCAGTGATGATGCCGGCTGAAAGTCACGCGATGTTGCATTCAGTGATCTTTCGATCTTCATTAGTGCCAAGGACTTCCAAGATCACGAGCTTGACTAGTCCTTCCAAGCTATCATGATATAACTCATTGGTACTTGTTCTCCTAAACATCAAAGTCTAGTGTTTCGTCATTGCTAACATGGAGGATCATTGATATTTATAAACTGTTTCACCATCTACACTCATCATTATAGTCATTAGCAATAGAGATAGTTTGGTGATCATCAAAATCTCATAGGGATGTTTTCCAATAGGAAGAAGTTTGGCACTTAAGCCCATGCGGGGTTGTGAAAAGTAGTAGGGAAGTTTGTATTTCCAGTTTAGCAATTGTAACCTAGCTCAAACATCAAGCCAAGGCGAAGATTGTTGAGATATGTCTCGAGTTTGAGTGTGAAAAGAAAAGTTCCCAATTTAAGTATGTTTCTTATTTTGAGTGGGTTAGTTGAAGAAGGTTTCCTAAAAGGAGGTTTCCTATTTTGGATTCATTCCTTGGATATGTATTAGAAGTAGATGTTCTTTGTGAAGAGTATCAAAAGGCTTCTTCGTGATTCACGCCTTGAGAGCTTTTAGTGTTGAAGCCGCTTAAATCTTGTAATAAGATTTGTTAATTATTTTGTGAAATTGAGAGATTATTTCGTGAGGAATTATGAGGCTACACATTACGTAAGTTAGTGGATGTAAGTTGGGGCTGAGAAATACTGAGAGTATTTAAGTGATTCGAAAGTGTGGTTGTAATTTCCTTTATATTGCTCGATCTATAATGAAATTCTTTGCTGCTTTCTTTGTTGACGTGGGTCACACCAACCAAACCATGTAAATCTAGTATTCAATTTATTTTCTTATTCTGTCTAATTTATTGTTCGATCACTTGCTTCCGCAACATTTACAATGATGACAACCAGCCATAACCTAGGTTCTAATACTAACTCATATTAGAGGGATTGGAGAGTTAGAAGGTTACACAACCTGAAAGAGAAATGCTCGCCACTTGAAGAATCCTCCTCAAGATACAGGACATATGATAGGATAGACACTCACCACCTAAGGAATCCACCTTAGAATTTAAGGCATCTAAATGGTAGGTGCTCACTATATAAGAAATCCATATCAAGATACAAGATATGTAACTAATTGCTTAATGGAATATAAAAAAGAAATATAGAATTAACATAACTATAATAAAAGATTTTAGTTCCAAAAATTCACATAATGCTTACGTACAATCAATGAAGTCTTAAAGGCTATGTTTGGTAGTCGGGATAAAAGTTAAGATATGATAAAATTTACCATATCCTATGTTTGGTTCATGCCCAAGATAGAATAAAGTTGGATATGAAAGGAATATAGCCCAGATAAAAATAACCTAGGGGAGATGAGATAAAGATGTATAGGATTTATTATATCCATGACTTAAAAGCTATTTCTCTCAAATAACAAATTTCTTAAATTAAAAAAAATTAAAATAATAATTAAATATGAAATAATATTTGGATTCTAATATAGAAAAAGAAAATTCAAAATAACAAAGAAAAATAATGGACAGTTTTTTTTTTTTTTATTTCTATTTTTATTCATATATTTGAATTTCTTTCTATTTTGGGATAATGATACAAATAGTTTCTAAACTTTGGTCTAATATGAAATTTGATCCATGAACTTTTAATTTGTTCAATGTAATCCCTCAACGCTTAATGCTTAATTTAATCCCTGAACTTTTAATTTGTTCTATGTGGCCCTTGAACTTTTAGTATATGTTCAATTTAGTTCTTGAATTATGAAAATGTTCAATATAGTCCCTAATCTTGAATTAATGGAAGGACTATATTGAACATTTTCAAATAGTTCAAGAACTAAATTGAATATATATTAAAAGTTCATGGATCATATTGAACATATTAAAAATTCATAGACTAAATTGAACATTAAGCTAAAGTTTAAGGATTACATTGAACAAATTAAAAGTTCGGGATCAAATTGTACATTGGATCAAAGTTCGGGGACTGTTTGTATCATTTTTCCTATTATATATAGTATCTATATTTATTACATATTTTAGGTATATTAGTATAGTTTATTAATTAATAAAATTTTGTTAAGGAATGATGAAAGGGAAAAAGAAAGAAATAAAAAAGAGAGGAAAAATAAGTAAATAAAAATGAAGTAGAAGAACCTTGATTTTGAATGAAAAAATTTAAACTTGAAATGAATCTTTCTAATTCACTTTATCTTCTTCTTTTCCATGACTCTGGTTCATGTTGAAGTTTCATGACTCCTCCATAATTCTTTATTCACGTCAAAGCTTCACAAAAACAATGAGATAATCGAAACTCCTACTCTTCTGTAGCTCTCTAGTTCACGTCAAAAGTCTCTGAAAAAGCAAAAAAGTCGAAACTTCTCTTTTCCGTAACTTGTGGTCCATGTTGAAGTTTTACTGAAAGTGGCAAGAGAGTAAAAGAATAATAATTTTCAGAATAGTGAAGATGAATAATCATGTTTTCTCTCTTTTACTAGATTTTGCATTCGTTGGCTGATTTACCTTATTGATGTTGTTGTAGCATGTTTACATTTCTCATCATTGTCAAACCTATTTAAGATGTAGATCATGCAATAATTATGAATTGATTGATGGAGGTTATCTCCATTTGTGCATTTTTGATTTCTTTTGCAATGAATCATAAAAATTCTTATCATCCCGTTTGTACATTTTCGGGTTCGTTTACATCGATATGCCGTTCATACCAAACAAACGAGTATGATAGGAAATGAAAAATATCCGATTTTATTATTGAGATTCACCAAATTGTGGATAATATATAGCAAAATCCTTAGATTTCATATCATGTCCAATCACTAGTAGTTAGAAATTCATATGATCAAACGCAGCCAACAAGATTTATATAGATTCACAACTTGGAACAACTTTCCAAGTATAGGCAAATCCCAAGATACTAACCTCATATTCTCCAAGAAAAGAACGACAACCCTAGACAAATCATAAATATTAACAATGACTCTTGACTCAATTGATGGAAACAAAATGCAATGCATAGGGCTCAACAAGGCACATAGAAATAATAAAATGACTCGTTCTCGGATTGCTTGACCAGGGCTTAATATTTATTTTCATAGATTCCTCTAGAAGCCTCCAAATTCCACGAAGCTTGATTCATAAGAAAGTAGAAATATTATTTGACTATATTGAAGCACGAAATCATTATCGAAGCTCAGAAAAAAGTGACCCTTGAAATTCTCCAGCAAAGATGGACTTGACTTCTCAGCAATTTTGCATGAAGTGTTGGATAAGTCTCAATCTCCTTGATATGTTCTGCGTCAGTTTTTTTTTTTTTTTTTTTTTTAAGTTTTCAATAACTTATCCATTTATTGTAACTCCTGTTTGTGAAATTTATGCATAGGCTGTGGAAAGCTGGCTTCTCCCTGCCGTACGAACCGAATACCACGATGATAAGAGATATTGGAATATATTCGTGGAGAAGCACAAAACGTTGCTTGAGAATGCAGAGAAATGGGTGAAGGACACAGCAAATTCATGTATGCTCGTCTCAACTCTAATTGCCACGGTATTATTTGCTGCTGCTTTCACTGTCCCTGGAGGCAATGACAACATTACTGGAGTGCCATTGTTGTTAGGAGAGGACTCTTTCCTGGTTTTCGCAATTTCAGATGCGTTAGGTTTGTTCTCCTCTGTGACAGCCATCTTGTTATTCTTAGCCATCTTAACTTCACGGTATGAGGCGCAAGATTTTCTTGAATCGTTGCCTAAGAAGATCATAATGGGCCTCTCTTTACTCTTCCTCTCCTTGGCTTTCATGCTAGTGGCCTTCGCTGCAACTCTCGCTATTGTGCTGCATAAAAGAGTGGAGTGGGTTCTCATTCCCATTACTTTGCTGGCCTCTGTCCCTGTGGCATTATTCGCAATACTGCAGCTTCCTCTACTATTCCAAATGGTTAGATCTACTTATGGACCCAGCATCTTTCATCCCGAGAGCATTTGAGAGTGAGGCATAATTATTGGACGTGTTCACGTGATTGATGAATTTGAATTGAGGGTGTATGTCTTCATTATAGTTGGTTGTAGTGGGGCCAATGCGATACTGAATGTATTTCCTCAAAGTATTTGAACAATTACTATGCATTAAGTTTCCCTACCTTGTTACCAAAGATCTATCTATAGAATGATTTGATCAATTTAAAATTTCAGCCTGTAGATACTTCAAAATTGAATCTACACATACACAAACAATTTGTTTTTTTAACATTCAGTCCCAAATATGTTCAATCTTGGAATATAACTTTTTTAAAAATTACTTTTTTTAGCTTTTTGTTTTATAATTTAGCTGCAAAATTTTTTTCCATCAGCTTAAACATCCAGCCTCCAGGTATTTCGAAATATAATCAATATAAACAATTATCTTCAACGCTTATCACCAAAATACACGCAATCGTGTAATATAACTTTCGTCATGGAATGAGAGATGAACAATTATTTAGAAAAAATCTATATATGCAAAATTTCGGTGATAAGAATTATACCAAATGTAAACTTTATTCTTGTGAACTATAAAGAAATTTGAATCATACCTGTTATAAGACTTTGATTATATGAATTGTTAAATAGATGGAATTAAACGTACCATAAATCTTTGATCATTCATTACTTGTTGCCACCTTCCTGGAGGTGAGCCACCAGGAAAAAAGTTAATGGATTAATAAGCAATGCTTAGCACGAGTTCTCTCAAACCCTACTAATTTCAATCATACTCAATTCAACTTGCAATTTTCTATTGATCTTTATTATTTCCCTTCCCCTTTATTACAACTTCCCTTGCAGGAGACCTTTAAAAATCACGGTTCCTCCTCAAATCAAATTTCCTTCAAATTGATCCTTTTAGCAGCATCGGATTCTATTGTTTCCTTTCAAACCGTGGTTAATCTCGACTCAATTGCCTTTCTTTCCTTTTGACCTGCCGACCCAGACAAAGAGCACGTGACGGCCAGCTATCTATGGGAGATGATCATATGTATTCTTGTCCATGGGGGCATCACGCGACAGATGGCGATACTTCAAGTTTATGGCAGCATCGGAGGGAAGTCATGTGATCGTCATGTGTGATGACCTATGAAGAATGCAATTGTGAATAATGCAAGTGATATTTTTGTTTAGGGATCCAATTTAATCCCTAATTTACATGCGATAAATGACTAGGAGAATAGTCAAAATTTTAAGTGTCAATATCACATAGAGATCTTTCATAATAGAATCTAGTTATATATAAACAATTACTTTTAAACATTTATTACAACGTACGTGCAATCACGTAATGTAACTTTCATCGTGGAAAAACTTTTTGACCATATGATTTTTCTTTATAGATTTTCTTCGGATGAACGGTTTGATAATCAAAATAATCTATATATAAAGAATACCCATGATAGGCATGATAGCAGATGTATGACTTTATTCTTAGTAAGTATAAAATTGGAAATACACCGGATACAGGACTTTGTCCCCTTAAATTGTGAGGCACATGGAATTATAACCTATCAGATATCTAGAATTATGACCAATCAAATATCTTTGATCATTTATCAAATTATATATATTTCAAAATAGATCACATATAGATAAATAATTAAACTGAATATATATACATATAAATAATTTCTTTAAACACTTAATTTTTGAAAATCGATAGAAATTTTTATCAAAGTATGCATAAGAATTGGATATGCGGAATTAAATTTTTGCTAAGATTAGACATTAGCTAGCATTAGAGGTATGCCATCTTGTATGCACTGTTAGATGAACTGATGAAGTGGGTCTCATATGAAATCTATTTGATCTTACGGTGGATGTTAGTTAGGTTCATATATCCGACTACATCCGATACTTACTCATTGTAGAAATGATCGCCAACAAGATTGTAGTGTGCTTAGTAAAAGAAATAAGTCGAAAGTCGAGCTCTGAAATAAAATTTGCACATAACTCACATGACAGTCCTCCTTAATTTAGTCGTGCAAGAACATTTTCGTGTCAATTGATTGGTCCATTTGGCCTCATCTAATACAAAACGTACGTATCGAATGGGTTGGCACGACGCGCCATTACTAAATCCATAGAAAGCCATTGACAACGAGCATCTAAGCCAAGTCATTATTTTCCTTTTTTTTTAAGAGGCTTGAAAATGTGGTGTTTTTCGGTGGATGGTATCTCTACCAAAATGAAATTAGCCACGTAGCCAGTGCCACCAAGAACACCCTCAAGCTTCTTAACCCGAGCATCATCAAAGCAACAATATGGAGATCAACTAATTTTATACGAGGATGCATCTGATTACTTCATATTCGGGATAAGGACATCACAAGTGCTATAACTTTTTGTACAGCGCTCACTTGAGTGCCATAACTTTTTTTCGCCATTTGAGTGCCACAATTTCAAAAAAAAAAACCATTCACTTAAGTGCCATAATTTTCAATCGATCATTTAAGTGTCAAAAATTTTAAAAAATGTTCGCCTAAGTGCTGGAAATCTGACTTGGCATAGCACTTGTGTCAAATGTTTATAAAAATTATGATACTCAGATGATCGATTGAAAAGTTGTTTTTTTTTTTTTTTTTGATAACCCAGGGAACCCCCGCACGGCCGATAGCCGGGGAGTAAACCCTGGGGGCGACACGTGCTAGCCACCACACACGTGCCACCGGTTAAGTCACCCTGCGGCGCCCGGGATTCGAACACTCAACCTTTTGCGAGAGGAAGAGTGCGCGCTCCAGCAGCGCCACCCAGGCGGGTGGATCGATTGAAAAGTTGTTTGACACTTAAGTAATCGGAAAAAAGTTATGGCATTTAAGTGAGCGTTGTACATAAGTTAGGGCACTCAACTGATCGAAAAAAATAGTTATAAACCTTAAGTGAGTGCCATACAAAAGTTATGGCACTTGTGGTGCATTTTTCCTCTTCAAATTCTGTGCAAGAGCTTGATATCTTCATTTTTGGGAAACACATTCAAATGCAACATATTTGATGAATGGAAATATATTTAGACGCAAACTTCAACCATCATAGCCAGTAATCTAGTCTAGATTTCCTTTTTAGAAATGTTGATCCTCAATCTTAAAGATTGTTTTGCAACAAAATTCTTCACGCAAAACATCTTTGATTGATTGACAATCACTTCTTGGACAAGTTACTCAAGAACTCTACTTATAGAAATCGGAGATTTGCTTGTTTGAGCGATCAAATCAATGGGGATTCAGATCTTATTTCTCAAATGGCAACTTAATTTTCTTTATGTAATCTCGTCCAACAGGTTGATTGGAGAGTGATCCTTTGAAGACTGTCAATGGGTAGATTGGAAGTGGAGGAATATAAAAGGAGATAAAAGTGCGAAGAGAAAAAGAGATCTAGAATAAATAATTCCAAAGTACAAGATAACTTCGATCTTACATACTTGTCCTCCCGAGCTACAAATTGTAATCTTTGAGAGGCACTGAAAGAGTGATTTAGTGAGATAGTGAGACTTATCATATACTCGAGTATTATCACTTGCAATTGTAAATTCTTATTGATTCACTAGTAATATCCAGTCATTAAATGTCTGTCGGCGTGTGAGAGAATGGAAGTAGGCTTGATCTAAGTAGAACTACTATAAATTATGTGTGCAATTTATTTTATCTCTATACTCTTACTCATTATTTTTGATAGACCTTTGCACATTAGTGTATCACTTTGCATCTTTGTTAATATTCAGACTCTGGTCTTAGTGCTATGTGAATATCATCATATCACTGATGTTGTTTAGACTGTGATTTCATTCGAATTTGACAATACTTATCTTGACTATTTTACTTCCACTTTGATTTGTCAGAATTTGTTAAAATCACCTATTCACTCTCCTTTAGGCAATATTTGCTAGCACTAACAACCTCCACCAACTAAGAAGGCAAATTATTAGCGAACAGAGCAAAGTCCAAGGTTTGAAGCTGACTATGGCAAGAGCTAGACCATTACCAGCATTCAATTGGGAGTGCAATAGCCCCCGAGTAAAAATCATGCTATCCCTTTGTTGAGGTTCTTCAAGTAGATGGTGTTCCCCGATGACAAGATAAACCCGGCACAGATCGACCCTTAAAGGACGATAGGCACTTCTGAGCCGCCTGGGTGCGTGTGCATCGGGATGACCTCACCGGGGCCATATGGAAATTAATAGTTGCAACTAATCTGTATATGATAGGGACTATATGACTGCTGGGCATATCCACAACTTAGCTTAAAATTGGCAAATAATGTACATTCTACACTGGATTGTTTATAAGTTCTATTTTAGAAGTTCACTTAACTACAATTGAGCACTACATCACCAATAAACCAATTAGTACATAGGATATATTACTTGTCACTCCCGATGCTTCTCTAGCTCTAATCCTGATAATATGTAAATAGTGGGTTTTTCTCATAAATTTTACACAAAATTTTTCATCAATTTGATAAAAACACAAATGAAACTTATCTCTCTTCTTGACACCATAAATTTTCACCGGCAGATTGAGCATGCATTTTTGTGAACAATATGAAAAAAAAAAAAATAACTAGTTAAAAATACTAGACAAAATGTCGACCCATCTCACTACAGCCTCGCGTCTATGTATACATATTTTTAACATATACGCATTTGGCGGGCTAGAATACAGCAGAGAGAGAACACACATACCCGGAGCTCAGGAAATTCTCTCTCGCATCATCGATTTTCAGGAGCTTCTAGGTCGCGATTCCCTCTTCATACTGGGCCACCTCCGGTCCACCTGTAGCCGCCGATCATCTCCAATCACTGCTCAGAAAACAGAGCAAAGAGTATAAGAAAGGAATTCTCACATTTAGTTGTGATTCTCTCTCGGTTTCCTCTATGAATCCTCATCTCTCTCTCTCTCTCTCTCTCTCTCACCGATTGCCGTCGCAGGCCACTTCCCCAACACCACCAACTTCGCAGCCACAGGACGAAGTGTTCTGTTCGCCCCTATTTTCCGGCTAACGTCATCGAAGTGCTGGATTCTCCCTCTCCCTCCGTTAGCCGGTTCCAGTCTTTGTCGCTACAACTCCTGAAGCTTCGCTCCTCTGATTTGATCACCAATCGCAGTCAGCTGTTACTCTTTGTCAAAGTGAATCCGCATGCTCTGTTTCTGCTGAAGGTAAGAACCGAGTGCTCGATTCCGTCAGCAAGAAATCCGGTTGCGTACGAGCTTTTTGTGACAAGTCTGGATGTGATCTCTCACTTATTTCTGCATCTATATCCTTTGGCCGAAGTGTCTGCCACTTGCTTGACAAAATTCCTGAACTAGATCAGTGTGTGTTTCGATTCAGATTCTGACTGAGAGCTTTCCTTTGCTTGATCGATTCATTATTTTCTTTGTGTAGACTTTACTTATGTTTCGTTTCCTTTCATTTCAGAATTTAGTAGCTATTCATTTTGGAATTTGTTCTTGTAATTCTCGGATTAGATGCGTATCCAGTGTGTACATGAGATTGCATTTCACGATAAATGTAGTTACATCATGTACATCGTATCTGTTCCGTATGTGATGAAAGGTAGCATCCCGTGAGAGCATTGACTTGTCTAGATGATCTGGGAACATCTCTTTCGCGTTTTCATGTTATTTTCTTGGTTTATGATTGTATAGCTGAGTAGTGTTTGATTTCCATGCATTGCATTTTAGAGGTTAGATCTGATTCATGTTAGATTGCTTTTCTATTACGCTTAGTGTTTTGTGGATATTACTTAGTTCTCGAAAAAGCATGATAACAATCATTTAGATAAGAAATAGGCATAGAATATATTTTCGATTTAGCTCATGGGTTCGTGTCCCGAGACTCAATAACAAGGCCATCATATTGGGTTTATTTTCTTGCACTTTATTTTTCCCACATTGATTGTGATTGTTTACTTAATTGATTGTACACAGATGCATGGACATCTTTTAGTGGCATAGGATAATAAATGGGCGAAGATTGCACGAACAACATCTTTGAAAGATTGAGAATTGATACGAAATGACATTAGTTAGACAGTTAAAGTAACCAAGTCCACAACCTCATAATCTCAATTCGTAGGAAGTGGGCGTCCTCCCACAATTCACTTGGCTCCTAACCGATCTCAAATAGGTTAGTGGCAACTCTAATTAAATAGAAATACTTATAAATTAATTTGATCTCCCAAACTTTGCGATCAGTTATGATTTGGGAGAACCCGCTCCGAACAAGAACAATCACCTCGATTAGAGAGACCTCCGTTCCCGTGTGACAAATTGTTAGTCCCGCTCCTCTCAAGAACACCTTAGGCAGGGTAGCATCATCTGTCTCTCATCCGGGATGACGGGGAGAGAGTAAGGGACCGTGGTGAACTTTGACCGTTGGGTCAGCAGTAGGGAGTAGAGGACAGTCGTGAAATTTGACTCGTAAATTCTTTTCAATGTTCAAAAACTCCTTCGGTTGTTTCAACGAAAAGAGGAGGAAGGTTCATGGGTAGGATAAACTGGTGCGAATGAACCAGTTTTTATGTGTTGAGAATGATGTGTGATCAGCGCATGTTGGAATCTCCATGCTAGCAAGTATCGATAATTTAATATTTGGATCACTCACTCAGGTTTTCACTCCCTTTCTAATTGATCCATGAGATTAATGAGTAGGGAATTTCATCGGCTGAAGAGTAACCTAACGAGCTGGATGAGCTTCTTCTTCATTAAAAAGATTATCGCTTCTATTTACTTAATCAAACAAGACAATCATTTGTGAATAATTTAAGGATATATATTTATATATTTTGAGGATGTCAATTGTTTTCATAGAAGAAATTTCTGTGCAAATTAGTTTTTTCAACTCAACAGCCACTTCGTGTCTCAGCTTTGGATCACGAGTTCTCTGGACTAGAGGAGTTGCATGCGAAACACACATGATGTCGTGTGATTTTTTTTACAGAGATGAAACACATATACATTTTTTTCCTCTTGATAAAAGGAGATTAAAAGGAAGTAAAATAACTTTCATCGAAGGTTGAATGTTACCGGCTGTTACACTTTAAGCTGAATTTAGATATTGTCATTTCTTACCTAAAAGTGTTTAATTTTATCTAAATTTCTCATACCCCATGCAGACTTTCGCTTTGGATCCGAAATCTAGTGAATTCGTGAAGGACTAAAATTAGTTGCTGCTCACTTCTAATTGACGCCATTGCTGGCCGTCGTTGTCCCTATTGGCGTATGTAACCTCGAGGCTGCTGCGAGCTGCGCAAGATTGGCCTTGTGCTGACAAGGGCCATGGTAGGCCTTGCAAGCTCCGCAGCGGAGCTCGGCCAAACCACACGAGCTCTGCTGCAAAGCTTGGCCATAGCCGCTTTTGAGAAGAAGCCAAAACAAGAAGAAGAAAATTTGAAGATGAAGCAATAAGGAAAGAGGGACAGGGAGAGAGAGTCTTTCCCGACCCAAAACCAAAATAGAGGGAGACTTTATTTGGTCTTCATGTGGAGAGGAAGAGAAAAATGATGGTGGGGCTAGCTCATTTGAGAAGTGTAATTGATAGATACATAATAAAATCACCAATGGATGATCATCACCTAATAAGCAGTAGCTAATTCTTGTCTGACACCAAGAAAATCAATGCGGTAAACCTATTCTCGTTCGATCACTTAATAAGTTTCCTGATTTTAATGAACACAATCCATTTCTTTCTAGTAATTACAATGGCGTTCTCCAGAGTAAGACTACCGATGTGATAAACCTATTCTCAATCGATTACTTACTAAGTTTCCTGATTTTAATTAACAAAATCCATTTCTTTTTAGTAATTACAAGGATTCTCCGGGGTAAGAAGACTCGAGCAACTCTACTATATGCTGAACCATTTTCCTTTCCCAATGTTCTGTTCAGAAGCAAATGATCAAATAGGGGGCTTTGAATGGGCTAGAACATGGCCCATGAAACATAGACGGACCCCCGAGCTAGATCGCAACCCGGCTGAAAAGCAGCCATTTTCCAGGCCCATCCACCAACAAGAATTGTAGACTTGTCCACGTCCCTTGAGCCACCATGGCAGGAATCAGGAGCCTAAAGCAAATTAGGCATGAAGAATCCCATGAATGGATTTTGTTGGAGGGGTTCCCCGAATACCCGCTAAGCTACTAATTAAGAAAACTTTCCATTTTTTCAATGTACCGACCGCATCATGTTTTGTGTAATTACTGATTTGAAAAGTTGATTATCACTCTTATATCATGTTTAACGAGTGCTCTTGAGACACCCGTTAACACGATCTTTATGGAAGACATCAAGTGCTAGAGAATGAAATTATTCTCTCTTCCTGCATTTAGATGAAACTTGCAAGATATAAAAAGGAAAATTGGATGAACTGTGTAAACTAACAAAGGCGAAAATGATGATTTCCCCATCAAGTTGTGATGTAATTGTCTTTATGGTTATTAACTAACCTGATGGCCAATTTCTTCATGGGCAAAATTAACCCCTCTTCTTCATTCTTTTCTTCAAGCATGCCTTGGTGAACCGTGAATACACAAGAGAAACTTCGAATTGCACTTTTTGGATTTTTTTATTTTGTATTTTTGGTGCAATGACACAAGAAAATTGCTTTTGAAGGACACTCAGCTGCAAATTCGATTTGCATGCTAAGTAATCAGAGAAAATTACGAGTCCTCACAATTGAGTTTAATGAGCTGGTGATTGAGTGCTTGTAAGTAATGAAACTAGGAATGACAAAAAGCAGTGGGATCATCATTAACAACTATAAGGGAACTTGTGGAGCCAAGTCCCACCAAATTAGAGTATTTGACTTTGAATAATACATTTTGCGTGTTTATTGTTTACTTGAAAGGAATAGTCGGGCAGTGAAATGTCCATGTGCGTTGGGTATCCATGGAGGATTCTTTGCCGTGCCGTATGGGAAAATTTGAAGGAGAGAAGTATTTTTACGTGGTTGAAGAAGCTGAAGCTATTGTCTGGTCTCATGGATCTTCTCTTTTCATACATCGACTTTTGGAATGAGCCAAAGTTCCAGCTGCAGATGTCATATTTAAAAAGTAAAGATTGAACTTTTTCTAATGCACACCGATCGAGGGACGCGGGGAATCCGCTTGATCGATGCGGCCGCTGTTAGAGCCCCCAGGTCAACATAAAAGATTCACATCTTGACAAAACAATGTTAACATGCACACGCACCCTGATGTCTCTCTTAACCAAAAGATGTCTACTTAAAACCATAACAAGTGGAGTCCCTGGTCCAGACAGAGTCAATACAGATTTTAAAAACTCGTGTTATTATTTATCACCGGCTCAGAACAACCACGTGACAGGAGGCATCAGAAAATGACCGGTTGATGCTATGTTATATTCCATTAAATCTTCAATAAAAGAATGTCAACCCAGGACAAATGGCAATTCGAACCTCCCCAACATACAACCATCGCCAAACTGAGTCTTTGCAATATAAGAAATTTATGTAATTGAGCCGAAGGCCTACGTTTCATGGGTGAATGACAAAGAGCAAAGATTTACATCTCAAAATACAATGAAAAGCGAGAGCTATCAAAACCTCTAGATATCTCTCACGTATTCTGAAATAATATTCATACTAAAAACCTAAGAGAAAATACTAAATTGCACAAGTTTGCCTAGCTAGGTGACATCCCCTTGCACCCCATAGCGAGTTCGGCCCGGCCCTTTGCTTCCACCACAAATAGATTTCATGAATAATTCTCAATAAAGTCATCACTGAATTAAGCTTATCAAATTACATATTAAGCTGGCGCATAAGAAGAACTAGATCACAATAAAATTTTGTTATGTGGAAAAGGAATTATGCCGAGGTGACCTCTCCTCTACCAACTTCGCCTGCCATGGTCACATGGCTAAATAAAACCCATAAATACCCATGAGTGATGTGGATCAACCTCAAACTACACCATCTTCAGTTCTCTTTTACATATGCATTGATTGTTACGGCAAAACACACACGAACAACGCTTCACCTCAATAAGAATTCTATTCAAGTCAGGAATGCATTTCAACAATTTTTTACTTGTTCGGCCCTCAAACCATGAGTCCTATCTAGATTTGGAATTTCTACTTTGATTGGGCTTTCTTCATGAGTACAAACTCAATACATATTTTGATAAAATGAACGTCTCATCAACAATATAGCCCTCCTTTTAGATTGCAGAATTTATAAGATTGTGAACCATTGATCATGTTTTAGAAAAGCATAAGCAACAATAGGCAATAGGCATCATAGGTCTAACAACTTATGTAAGTCTTTTCATGATTAGTTTATATGCACTTCATGAAGAATTGGTTATATACAATTCATCAGAAATGATCAACTGGATCTCGCAATTACATTCAATGACGATATATTTGGCACGTTTAGTCTCATGTCCACGAAATTGTTTGTGGAATTGTGATTCAACATTAGTTATCACACGTTTTGTAAGTTTAAGTTCAGTACAAAACATCAAAGACAAATATTGCAATTTATTTTCTTAATTGCAATTTATGATGGATCAATCCATGTCTTTACAACCACCCCACTGGGTGGCGCTGCTGGAACGCCGCACTCTTCCTCTCGCAAAAGGTTGAGTGTTGAATCCCGGGCGCGCCTTGGTGACTTAACCGGTGGCACGTGTGTGGTGGCTAGACGTGTGTCGCCCTGGGTTTACTCTCCTACTGTCGGTCGTGCGGGGAGTTCCCTGGGTTACCAAAAAAAAACAAAAATCCATGTCTTTACTTGCTAGATTATTTTGGTCTCAAGAATATGAGCCTAGGGGACTTTCGTTTTTTCCCCCGTCATTTACCTTTGGTCCTCCAATATCATTGGAGAATCCTAAAAAACTCTTTGCAATAATGATAGTCCTTGTTCCTCTAGCATTTTGTCTCTTAGCAAACATTAAAGATTTGAACATTCAAGATGCTCAAACGGGGACACGGACATCAACGTACAATCAAGGGGCAGTGATTAAGAATTGATTATTTAGTTGAGCTCTTTGTGATGTTAATTTTATTTTCCCGATGACATTAATTAAGACGCTTTATACACCTATTGCGGTGATGATAATACCAATATCGAAGAAAACCTAGAAGCCAAAAATAAAGTATCTGTGATTTTGTCAGTTTGGGATAATTGATTATTGATGTAATCTCGTCGTTGGGTCCTTTAAATATTTCCTTTCTTCAAAGAAAAATAATACTAAAATAAAAGAGAAGGAAATTTTCAAATTTGGCGGCAGAGTGCAGGTGATCGATGGCATTGACACAGTCGAAGTTAGAGCTCCGGGGTCAACGTAAATAATCCACATCGATGACACATGCTCTCCGATTCCTTTCTTGACCGCAAGGTGGCTACTTAAGATACCCAAACCAGTGAACGGGGGAAAAAAAATCGTATTCGGTAATCAATGAAAAACACATTAGATTAGACTAACAGTGAGACAGATACATTTAATTAGAAATTTTCGTGATTTTCCATGGGATTCCTGCGTAAGGGCCGCCTAGAAAATGGGGAAGCGGCACACCTGTAAGTTAAGCAATATCGAGGATTGAAGAGATAAGACAACTTGTTCTTTGATGTACTTTATATCCGTACGTGAATATAGGGCACTTGATTTGTACATTGTCAACTCTGTTACGTTGAGTCTGACGAAAAATTAATATAAATATAATCCTTTCTCTAGTGTTGTTTGCTTTCGTATATTTTGATGAAATTATTTAAAGTAATCGCAGAATAATATAACCATTTACTATAGAAACTGATGTTTATATATATATATAATATTTTGCGCCGTCAAATAAGCTGGCACCCAGGTGGGGTTGTTCGAGAGATTATAATGTGATTGTGGATAAAAAGAATCATACGTAGGCAAAATGATATAACCATTTACTGTGGAAACTGATGTTTATATTTTTTTAGGCGGACAAATAAGCTGGCACCAATGTGGGATTGTAAGAGAGATTGCAATGTCATTGTGGATAGAAGAGTCCTGCATAGGCAATAGAAGGAGATTATTGGGGTTAAATATGAGAGTATCAATCTAAGTGTTTCTTGAGGAACAAATATTAACTTTTTAGACAAATATGTCAGTTGGAAGTGTTCAAAATATGTTTTGGGTTTGAGCCCATAAGGAAACCCAATCCAAGTAGGTTTTCTTAATTTGAATAGATTTCCTAGTTTGAGTTAAATTTCTAGTCTGAGTTCGTTTTCTATTTTGGATCCAAGTTTTCTTTTATAGATATGAAGTGGGTGATTTTCATAAAGAGTATCCAGGGAGCTATTAGCCATGACAATCAATTGTGAAGTGTGCTTGCGCATTACATCTGGAGTGCTTGAACTTGTGAAAATTTCATGTTAAAATTTTGTGTAGTTTTTTTTGTGAGATTAAGAGATTTTTTCATAGGGAATTCTTAAGGCAAAACACTGTGAAAATTATGCATGTAATTGAGGATTGAGAAATATTGAGATTATTTGAATAACTCAAGTTTGGTTGTGATATTTGCTGTATCGCTTAATTTATACAGAGATTTGTGATGTTCTTCTAGTGAAGTGGGTCCCACCGTTTGAACCACGTAATCCGATGTCCAATTTATTTCCTCTTTCTATTTACGTTATTGTTCGATGGCATTTTTTCCTCAACAAGTAATATCAGAGGTAGGCTTGTTCGAGTTGAAGTGAATCGATGATGAGAGAAGAAGGAAGAGTAAGAATTTATGGATTTGAAAAGTTTTTAGACACATCATTAATTTACTTATCTTGGTAAAACGAGAATTGTGCGAACGAATATCAAATTATTTTGGACCACTTAGATAAATCCTATTAAATTTAACAAAAAAAAAAAAAAGAACTGCTCGCATGGTAATTCCATAGCTAGCACTAATTCAGCTAGAGAAGTTGGTATTCGTGAAGGATTAGCTTATGAGTTCAAATCCACGTCCACACGAACATCTCGGATAATATTGGGAAGAAAATCCGAGTTAACGCATATAGCCTTTCTGAAACATAAGTAGTCATTCTAGAATCCAAAATCTCAACAAATCAGTTTGGGCCACGGATACAGGCTGAGGGGCTGTACGAGCAGGGGTTCACACCATGGGTGGTTGGCATCGGCGATGTTAGATTGTTAACCAGCAAAAGTTTCGGAGAATGCTTAAAAGCGTTGATGTCAAACGACACTACTTGTAACCACCGAGCTCACGAGCGGGACTATTCCGTATAAATAATATAATCACGTGCAACTAATAAGACAAAGCCCACACGGTTAGCCGCTCAAAATATTTTCATTCTTCGATGCAGCCAAAGTTAGAGGCCCGACGGAAGCATAAAAGATTCACAGCTAGACAAAACAATGTAAACATCAAAATCAGTTCGTGGGGATAAAACAAGCATTTAGTAATCTATTTCACGACTCGTTTTCTAAGGACACGAGGAGTTGAATAAACATAAAATCAGGATAATTTTTTAGCTGCTGTGAAGATTCCTGAGAAGATAAGGTCAACATCTTAATAATAAAACATTAGAATGAAATCCATTAGAATTGGACTGAGAATGAGACAGATGCATTTAATAAGCAATTTTTTCGCGATTTCCCGTGGGATTCCCTATAAGAGCCGCCCAGAAAATGGGGAAGTGGCACGCCAGTAAATGAAAATGCTATTGGTTGGTTTGTACTCCGAGGAACTTTTGTGTGAATTTTTCTTTTGTTGGATTATATTGTACAAGTTAATCCTTTCTCTTGTGTTGTGTGCGTTCGTATCTCTTGATGACATTATTCAAAGTAGTCGTAAATTAATATAACCATTTACTATAGAAACTGATGTTTATATATAAATATATTGGGCCAACAAATAAGCTGGCACTCAGTTGGGATTGTAATGTGATTGTGGATAAAAGAGTCCACCATAGGCAAAATTGTCACGCCCGCACCCTACGGGCCCGCAACATCCCTTCGACGGTCGAATATTAAATGCGACGTCCCAGATACGTCGTCGACCCAAACCCAAAATATCAGAGATTAAATACATGCGGAAGCAAGTAGAAATAACCCAGACAAGAAAAACATGACTAAGGAATAGACATCAAAATATAATAAACACCAAATATTATAAATCCTTCAATATTACAAAAAGGCAATCCGGCTTCCAAAATCAAACCATAATTTTTCAGAAAGAGGCGGTGGTTGACAAGCCTATCTCCTCTACAAAAGGTACACCGCGGTCTCTCCGAATCCATCACGGTCGCGGATCCGAAAGTGGTTATATAATAACCGTGAGACAGAGTCTCAATAAGCAACAACCTAAACCTAACCTAGGCTAATGCGTACCCAGACCAATTTAACATGCGAACTACCAGTCATATAATCAATTTCACATAGAAGGCTTACCTCGCCTCGAACCACGTGCCAATCCTGCATATTAGTCCAGACATGATAATGCAAGTACAATTCACCGCCACATCACAATCACCAGCACGCACACTTCCACTCGAAGCCAGTCAATCCAAACAAGCACCCAACCCATCCAACCAGTCATCCACACGCACATCAGTCAATTCGATCAACATCCACACGCTCAATCAGTCAATCCAGTCACATGTTCAACCAACCAATCAGCCACACGCTCAACCAGCCAATCCAGTCACACTCAACCAGCCATTTCAATCACACTCGAATCACATGCGTGTCCGAACATCTTTCTCACAACTCGCGCCACTGCGCCTCAAATTCAATCTCACAGGCTCACAAGCCTCACTTTTCAATCAATTTCAATGGCCGCCGTCCGCACGTCCCAAGCCATATTATTCAATCAATTAATTCCGGTGGCGCCCGTCCTTGCGTCCCAAGCCACGGTAATCATACAATTCCAACGACCGACGTAAATACGTCCCGGTCCAATCACACCTTTAACGGGCCACCGTCCGCACGTCTCAAGCCCGCATCCATTTGGCATACCAGCCAGTCAAGCCTTCACACGGACCGCCGTCAACACGTCCCAAGTCCGTAGCCCTCCGATCGATCCGGGCTTAATTTCGACAGGCAAGCACACGCCACTCAATTCAATCACATTCGCGCCAAATTGCATCAAACAACTCAAATTCACAAATTCAGTCCAATTCACACTTCGCCACTCCAATCCACAGACCCGACATTCAAGTCGGCCACGTACAATTATTCACTCAAACAGTCCACTCAAATCAGTCTAATTTAATTAAATTAGAATACCACATAATCTAATTAAAACATGAAATAATTAAACTAAATATACGCCCTAGCCGTTCTAGCCCGAAACTGGTCAATTAAATACCCAAAATACTAAGTCGGGTCTAGGAAGTCACTTACCAAAATTTGGCCCGGGAAAAGTCGGCTCGGGCCAAAGGCGGGCGACGAAGGAAGGGCGACGATCACCGGGCTGGATCGACAGGAGGGGGGAAGAGGTCGGTCGGGCGTGGAGGGGGGGAGAGGGTCGGTGGGTTGGCCGGGGCTACGGGAGTCGGACGGGTCATAGGTCAAGCCGGGCGGGCGAAAGGGAATGACGGCTGCTGGTGGCGAATACGACGCTGCCAGCGAGCCGATGGTGGGCGGGAAGGGGCTGGCCGTGAGGGAGGGGAAGAGGGAAGGGGAGAGGGAGGCTGGCGGCCGCGAAGTATGGGGCTCGCCGGGCGGGCGTGGCGCTGCCCGTCACGAGCAAAGCAGCGACGGCGACTTGGCGGTCCGGGCGAGCTGCTCGCGCGTAGTGAAGGCGTAGAGACGGAGAGGAGGGAATGGGGCTAACAAGCGGTGACGAGGCGAGGCGTAGACACAAGGCAGACGGGTTTCTACAAGGGAGTTATTTCAAGGAGTATCCGGCCAGAGGAAGAACAAAACCAAGAAGACGAAGAAGAAGGAGGGAAAGAGAGAGAGAGGAGAGAGGAGAGAGAGGAAGAGAGAGAGGAGAGAGAGAGGGGGGTGTCAGGGGGGGGGAAACATGCAGAAGGGGGAGGGACGTGAGGGCAGGGGCTTGCGTGCCCGGGAAAGGGGGAGGGGAAAGAGAAAGAGAGAGAGAGAGAGAGAGAGAGAGAGAGAGAGAGAGAGAGAAGGAGAAAAGGAAGAGAGAGAGAAAGGGGTAACGCGCTGGGTGGGGGGAAATCGGCAGAGGAGAGAGAGAGAGAGAGGAGAGAGAAAGAGAGAGAAAATTTCAAAAATCTTAAATTTAAGCGCAAACCGTCGGACACGGTCCAAATCAAAAACCGACCTATCGGTCCCGATTAAATATCGAAAAGGCCTAATTAATCCATAATAAATCCCAACAATATCTAGGCACTCGGTCAAAATAAAATAACCTGCACCACACTACGAGGGAGGTCTACCAGTCAAATTTGGACCCGGTCCAAAAATCCACTTTCTCACTTTTCCCGATAACTCTATTAATCGGCTGCAATAATATCGACACCGTCCAATTTATTTCGTCCCGAAACTCCCGGAAATCGATCGCCAATTTCGGGGTATAAATAACGATCAAATTCGATCGAAAAGCGATTCTAGCGGAATTTCTATTTTTAAAAACAAGAACCCGAGAGTGATGGGTTCTCGGGCGAAATTCCATTATAAGCGCATCGATTTAATTACACGCGTTTTTATAAACCCCAAAAATGGGCCAAAATCCGGACTGTCACAAAAATAGAAGGAGTCCTTTTTGGTTTAGATATTGGAGAATCCATATAAGTTTTGCTTGAAGGCATGACCTTTCAAGTCAGCATTTTGCATTGATAGGACTTATTAGATGTAATCTTAAACTGTGCTCTTGAGTTCTAGAAAAATTGTGATTAAGCAATTTTGGAATTTCTTTTTGATCGATGTCAACTTTTGAACAAATATGTCTATTAGAAGTGTTGAAAATATGTCTCGGGTTTGAACCCATTAGGGAAACCCAGTTCAAATAGGTTTCCCAATATGAATAGATCCTAGTTGGAGTTGGATTTCTAAATTGAGGAGGTTTCCTATTTTGAATTCAATTTTTTCTATGCATAAGAAGTAGATGTTCTTCGTGAAGAGTATCCAAGAAGAGCTTTTGGTCATGACAATCAATTGTGAGGTATGCTTGTGAATTACATCGCGAGTGTTTAAAGACGTGAAAATCTTATGCTAAGATTTGTGCAATTCCTTTGTAGGATTGACAGATTATTTTCCAAGGAATTCCTGTTTGCATAATACAGAGAAAAATCATAATTCACACAAATAAAACCAGAATTAACGCAAATAGCCTTTCTAAAACTTATATGTTCATCCAATTTAGGGGCCAAAAACATAAATAGTCACTGTAGAATCCATAATGTTCAAATGGAGACCAGCTAAAGAACTGGCTAGGTGCGCGAATACAGGCTAAGGGGCCATACCAGCAGGTGGTTCAGCATCACGGATTTGCACCTTGTGTGGTTGCCATCGGTGATGTGAGATCGTTCACCCGTTGAGTTATGCGACTTTCACTTCTCAGAAAAAGCTAGAGTGTTGATGTCGAACAAACCACTTCTACTTTTATGTACCAAGCTCATTGGTGGGAAAGTACGCATGGTTAGCCGCTCCAAAGATCTCCTTGTTTTTTCAAATTATATAAAATAAAACAAAAGAGAAGAAAATTTTCAAATTTGGCGGAAAATGCACGTGGTCGATGCAACCAAAGTTAAAGCCTTGAGGACAACATAATTAATTCACATCTTGACAAAACAATGTAAACATGCACGTGTTCCTTATAGCATTCTTAAACAAAAGATGGTCGCTTAAAATCATGGCGAGATAGAAGTTAATAAATATCAAAGTCAACATAACTATCACATTATTAGGATGCATGTATGAATTATGTTAGAGAAGTCCCCATCAAGAATTGATGTGGTATGGAGCAATTCATATATATTTAGTTGGCTCATATCTCATTGGTTTAATATTTTGAGAAAAAGTGAGTTCAACTGGATATATTGATGGGCATGACTTAAGCTCCCTCTTGGTGATCTCCTCAGCGAAGGTATTGAGTTTCCGCCACACGCCCTAACAAATGGTATCGAGTCAATGTTGGTGACCAATGCGGTTTTCGGGTTGTGGGCATTGTGGTGTAGCAACATGGGCCTGATGGTGGACTTCATGGTTTGTGTTGCGACTCACCTTCCGATTTTTCGAACAAAAGGGAGGGTCTCGCCTGGTATATGCTAAGTCTAAGTTTAGGACTTAACTCGGACTCTCCCAAGCCCGTACCATATCGCGACTTAGGGTTTAAATTTTTAACCTGCATGTAATTTTTATCTAGGAGTTGTCACTAATCAATTTGGGGTAAGTTGATTAGAAACCTAAGTAAGGTGACGGGAGAACCATCCTACTCCTACGAACCAGAGATTAAATGAGTTCGGAGACTTGGTTACACTAGTTGGATAACTAATTCCCTTCGGTACCCCCCTTTTTTTTTTTTTACCTTGTTCATTTCTGAAAAAATTTGTTAGGCAACTTGGATTGATTTTAGGACTTTTCTTCTAATATGTGAGGTGATCAAATGAATACGCAATAATTAACGATTAACGGTCAAGATAGATATACAGCCTAGGGTTCTAACCCTAACTAAGGTGACAACATTCATGATACAACAGTTTATGCAATTAATTCTAATGAAAGAAACATGCATAATAATAATATAACAATGATTTAAAACATTCAGGCATATCAAATAATTAAGAAAACATCACGCAATACTATGACTAAATTATACCCTAATTTCAAAAGGAAATAAAAAATCGAATTTTTTTTTTTTTATTTTTTAAAAAATTTAAAAATTTTTTAAAAAATAATTTTAAAATAAAAATAATATAATATTAAACAAGTTGGGTCAGCTGGTCCGGGTCGGTCGGATCCGACCTAGGTCAACGGACATGACCCAACACGTTGACCCGGTCGGATATCCGGATCCGAGGCGGGTCGGCAATCAACCCGGTCGTTGATTTGGCGAAATAAAAATAAAAGTAAAATAATAGTAATAAATTAAATAATAAATTTAAAAAGGAAAACCGGGTTTGTATTTTCACTCGACCGGATTCGACCTGATTCGCACCCCCTGCACTCGACTCCTCCCCTTTTTTGAGCTTGTTACCCGAAGGTAAGTCGGCGATTTGCCGGTCGTTCTACTCGATCGTTGATCCCTATCTCCTCAGTACTTCAAGCTGAAGAAATTAGGGGCGATGGCTCGCCGGACGGTCGACCGGAGTGGTCGCCGGTCAAGCTCCGACCGGGGCTCGTTGAGCCCAAACGTCGGGTCGGAACTTGGCGGTCAACCTTGTGCCATGCTTTGACTTGTTCCGGCCCAATGGCCGCCAAAAAGCCACGCCAGTGGGGCTCAAAGGTCGCCGGATAGCCTGTACATCGCTAGCCAAGGATCATCTCAAACGAACTTCACGTAGGCATTTCGTCAAACACGTGGAATGCATGACCAAAACAGGAGAGTTTTGACTGTTCGAGGTTTCACCTGCTCGGCGACCATGGCTCTCTCCCGACGGCGACTATGGACCGGGAAGAGGATCGGTATGGGTCGGGATTCGTGTCCAATAGCGGTATGAGTCCCAGCCAACCTATGCTTGAAAAAACAGGGTGAAAACAGGGTACAAAAAGGGCGAGAAGAACCTATTGGTCGGGGTGCTTAGGGAGTCGCCAATCGGCATACTAGTGACGGTGAGGCGGTTGGCTTCCCTATTCAACCTTACCAACACTTAGCTCTCACAATTTTTTTTTCAAAATCATTTCCAATCTCTCGGTTTCTTTTTGTTTCTTCTCTTTGTTTTTTGTGCAAAACTAGCTAGCTCGGCGCATCGAGGGTTATGCACAACGAGAGGCTGACTGGCTCCCTCTTCACTTTGTCTTCTCTCAAATTTGCTCTCTTCTCTCTTCGGTGCTCTCTCTTTTTCTCTCTTCTCATCCGCCTCTCACGACTTTGCTCACCAAAAACCCTCGAACTAGCCCCTCTCTCGCGGGTTTTATAGTGGTGGACGCCACCGCTCCACCAAAGAAAGTCGTCATTATTAATGGCCCATGACTTTGGCCTATCTACTCCACGACTTTGGTGGCCGTGGATCATGCTGTGGGATAGAAAATCGCGTCATCACGGTGGTCGGTCGAGGCGGGGCGAACAAAGGGAAAGGGAGAGAGGGACAGTGGGCTAGGGGAAGAAAGGCAGACAAATTTGGGCGAGCTTAGCCCACGCGTGTAGGAAAGGGAGAAAAAAAATGTGGGCTGGGCCCACAGGGGGAAGAAGAAAGAGGGCTGGGTCGACCCGGCCCATTTCAAATTTTTATTATTTTTATTAAAATTTTTTAATTATTTTTTAATTGATTTTTTAATTTTTAAATTAAAAGAGGTAAAATATATTCTAATATTGCAAAATCCACGTATGTCTATATGCAATGCATTTGAAACTAAATAACTTTTTGGTTTAGGAATTAAGGACATTAACCCTTAAATTTTGTGTAATTAACTTTGGGCAATTAAAAATAGGTGTCAATAGCTATCCCTCTTTGAAGGTGAGCTCGCAAAGGCTAAGCTCACAGAGGTTGCGTTCAAAAATAAAATGACGATAACTTTGGCCCATGCATGTATGATGAATGCTATTTTTGGCGGGATCATGGGTCCCATTTTTTATGATGCCATAAAATGATGTGTGTTAATGCAAATAAAAACATATATGGGGCTACTTACCTTGCCAAAGGGTAGAGTAATTCTAGATAGTTGGTATAATGTGTCTAGGACTCGAACTTGTCTTGGTCGCCTCGATTGTATTTCATTCGTCTCTATGACTCAAACCTATCTTGATCGCCTTTGACGAGAGAAATTGTTTGTCTAGGACCCGAACCTCTTTTCGGTTGTATTGACTGGATTTTTTTTTTGTCTAGGACTCGAACTTTTCTTGATTTGCCTTGACTGGGGAAATTATTTGCCTAGGACCCGAACTTATCTTTAGTTGCCTTAACTGGATTTCGTTTATCTAGGACTCGAACCTATGTTCGATCGCCTTGACTGGATTTTGCTTTGTCAAAGTACCTACATCTTATCAAAGGTACCTAGCGAAGGCTTGATGTGAACAAGGGGTCAATTCCATGATCGGAAGGGGTACCATAACAATCATAGGTACATGAAATTTTTTGAAATCAGACATGAGTAGAAGATATTTACAGGCACGTTCACGCTTTTTGTGGGCATGTCTCCTATAAGACAAGTTTTTGTGCAAAAACATATACATTCATCGAAGAAATAGACAATTAAGGCTATTCTAGGATGCATATTGTATGAAATATCTTGACTATAATGGGAAAAGCTTCTCTTTTTTTCAAAAGAAATACCTGGTTTACCTTCCCAAATGGGTTTAAAAAGAATTCTGATGAAATACATGGGGTTTCTTACCGGAGGTTTGGATATATCATCGCTGAATAACCAGCCTTTTTCAGGTGCACCACAGGCGATAAAAATGCCTGTTTAGTATCCGAATTCTTTTCGGACGCACCACGTAGGCGATTGAAAGTGTCTCATTTAGTATCCGAACTTTTCTTCGGTCGCACTCGTAGGCGATTGAAAGCGCCTATTTAGTATCCGAACTTTTCTTCGGATGCACCACAAGGCAAATGAAACGTCTGTTTAGTATCCGAACTTTTCTTCGGATGCACCACAAGGCGATTGAAAGCACCCTTTTAGTATCCAAACTTTTCTTCGGACGCACCACGGGGCAATTGAAAGTACCCATTTAGTATCCGAACTTTTCTTCCGATGCACCACGGGGCTTTCATTGAAAGTGCTTGTTTAGTATCCGAACTTTTCTTCGGATGCAGCACAAGGAGATTGAAAATCCCCTGTCTAATATCCTAACTTTTTTTGGACGCACCACAGTGCGATTGAAATGCTTGTTTAGTATCCGAACTTTTTTTTTTCGGACACAGGCGATTGAAGTGCTTGTTTAGTATCCGAACTTTTCTTGAATGCACCACATGGCAATTGAAGTGCCTGTTTAGTATCCGAACTTTTCTTTGGACACACCATGTAGGCGATTGAATGGCTCAAAGTGAATACTTGGCTAGTATCTTTGATCTTTGAGGGCTTGTCTTTTGTTGGACATGTTTTTGGAGGTTTGATACATTATTTGCTGAATAACCGACCTTTCTGGGACACCTCTCTTGGGATGGTAAAGAGGGCTTCTTCAAGACTTGAATTTTTTGTGTCCTACCACTTTGGAGATTAAGACTCCGAGCTGCAAAAGCATGCTGTGTCAATTCCACATGGGGAACATGAGTTTTTGGGACATCTTTGGAGATATTCCAAAGGTCCGCACTCTTTGAGTCTTTGAGGACCTTTTACCCATCATGCAGACGATTAACGCAAATATGCATGCATTCATCAAGGATATAGACAAGCTAGGTTATTTCAGTATGTGCATTTCAAAGCTCATCGGAGCTGTAGATGACTCGATTAAAGCTCATACATGATGATTTTGCCATATTTACATCATCAAATATCTACCGAGGATAATTATCAATTAAGACAATTTTCGTTCGTAAGGTAGACTTCTCGAGATCTTGAACGAGAGACCTTTAGTTAGAAAGGACTTTCCACTCGCTCTCATTGAAAATGGTTATTTCGTCCCAACCATTAATGTAGGAATATTGAAAACACTCAACCTGATCGTCATCACATCGACAAGGGTTTGAGTTTTCTCACAAGCGCACAATGCTACCAACTGAGAGGTCTTTATTAAGATCGTAATCTGAGGTTTGGTCAATGGCTTAACAAAGGGGACTGTCTCGAGTCAAGGCCATGAAAAGAAAATACTCTACAATCATCTCGTGTTTACAAGTCAAGAACTCTGCAAAATGAGATAGAAGTAATCTTGCTCGTACTTCCTCGAGCGATGTTTATAAACATTTGAAATTCCACGTTAATTCAAGTACCCTAGTCGGAAGAGACTTTATGAGGGATGTAACGTAGGTTTGGTTCATAGTTTGAGGAATGAAATGATTGTTGGGCTAAAAAATATGTGTAAAGGTGAGAATTGGTGATCATCTTGACATTATCACCGATCTTCTTCTCCTTTGTCAAGATCCTCTTGGAAAACTCCTTGGGCAATTCTGTGTTTTGGTTTCTTGAACTTTTGTCCAACAATTGCAAATTCGCTTGGGGATGCAAATTTCTTCATCTTTTTTCATCGTTTTTTTTTTCTTCTTCTCCTTGAGGAGCTTTTGTGTCAAGCATTTTCCTGGATACCATTCGATCTCTATCCCAATTGCTTTCTCAAGAATAGATTCGTGTTCATCTACCATGTGATAGATCTTCGTCGAGACAGAGTTCTTAAAGTAGGGGTTTGTATCAAAGAAGAACTGAAGTTTAAACCCTTTGGGGTCATCTATTATACACTACTTAACAACTTTGAGGTATTTGAGAGCACATTCATCACACTCAGAGATCTCCTCAGTTAAAACTTCATTATTTTTATAGTAGCTGCCTAGACATTAGGGGCTTCTTTCTCTTCATCTTCCTTTGGCATTTTGGACCATGATGCTCAAAATGTGGTGACTTTTGCCTTGCCCCACAGTATGGGGATGATCACTAAGGGGGTTCAGACGAAATGAAGTTGCCGACTCAACTGGGCTAGCAAGGGATATAAGTGTATGGGATAGAAGAAGAACTGCTTTTGTCATTCTAGGACACTTAAATTATCGTGAAAATTCATCCGTAATAATAACACTCAAAGATTAATGCAAATGAGAGCAAGAAAATTTCTATTCACCTCTTTCATTTTGTGCGAGCTATTGTGGCTGATGATCATAGAAAATTTTAGATATTACAAACTTCTCATCCTTCTTGTCTTGATGGGTTACTAGGTAAGAACATTTTGTTGTTATCAATGATATGTTGGCATTTTAGACAGCTCTAGTTAGTTTGTTGCTCCTCTCTTGACAAAGCCCTCGTAGTCTCAACCATCCGGCCGTTGATGGTGTGCTTATTCCGGATAACCCCCTGCCGAGGACTGCAGGTTTCATGAAGACGACGAAGCCAAAGCTACGGGACGGTGCTCGAAAGGGAGGGACACTCTTCTTGCTCCCTCTGAATTTAAATCCTCCATATGACGTCAATTTACCTCAAACCGCCCCAATGTGGGGTAGTTCTTGATAGGGATAATTTTAAAAGGAGCTTCCGAGTGTATTGGCTCAAAGTGGTCAAGCAAAGGTTTAGCGATAGTGTATGGTGTAGAGAAATGAACTGCCTCTCGTTATTTTGGCTACCGTACCTTATGCGAGAAATCTCTTTACCTTGTAGACATGGAACCTTTTCACTCATCTTGCCGTGGATTGGTACATGAGAATGTGTATAGACTAAGGACTATCTTTCATCATCCTAACACATCTTGTTCAAAGTATACTCAAATAGTTCTACACCATTGGTCGGATTGTCAAAATTTTCAGGTGGAATTGATGAATTAAACAGGTAAAATTACCATGCAAAATTCTTTTCACGTGATGCACTTGAGGAAAAAATAAGCATTCATTCGCTTTAAAATATTTCCTTTTTTTCCTTGATTTCTCTACTCTTATGAAAAGAGTTCTAGGAAAGAAATACTTACACTGTATTGCAGCGGTGGTGAGGCAAACCTGCAAGGTAATAAGGAAGATCGTGTTAATGAATGACTTTTTATGGAACAGGAATTGGGAACTATACAACTTTACCTTTCGTGACTCCTTCGTTTGAGATTAAGCTAATGACTCATTGAGCTTTTCTCGGATGTCAATAATTTTTGTTGCGATATGTGCTCGGAAGATTGACCGTACTTCTTTTGGTGACATGTATAAACCATTCCGGGCTGGTGGACAGTCATAGAATTGCAACAAAAATCCGGAGTGCTTCGGTGCTCGATCTCTAGCATGTTGAGGAGACTCTCGTGAATCCTCCGCTTTCGACCGCACAGGGCATGTGCAATTGCTTGCATGCGGATCTTTGCAGCAAAACGTCAAGACTTCCATGATTATCGGGATTAGGATTGGCTCTATCTTGTCATATGCAAAGTCCTTTCCAGCTGTTTGTAATGGACCCCGACTCAAATTTGTCCTATATAAAATGAAAGGATGTGTTATTTCTATACTAAAGTGGATGAGCTTTTTAGAAACGAAATACACCCTTTTTTATGGACCGGGGATTGCATGCCCCTAGTCTATTCTCCCAAGTAAACGCTTCCTGCATTTGAAAGAAAAATCACATTAGTTGTTTGCACAAATTTGGGCTAGGACAAGGAACGAGATACATCCTTTTAGTATCTTGTTATGTTTTGTTCGAGAAGCTCCAACATTTGCGCTTTATCCGCTTGCTAGCACGTTAGAATCTAGCATGCTTCTTTGTTCATTATTTGCAAAAGAAAAATGATAGAATGTCATTTTCAAAATTTGTTAAGGAATAAGATATACCTTTTTCCTTCAAAAGGGGTAATCTCTTCTTGATCTGCCCCTAATTTTGTATAAAATGATGTTTCGCTCATCATGGAGTCAAAGAATGCTCAGCACTCCCTTTGACTCTCGGGATTGATATCTCACACTAGTAGTTTGCCCCACATTTTATCTTAAAGCTTAGATGATCTTCGCTTTGGACTGCCCTTATCAGATTAGTCGGTCTACTAGCATCACCAGGGTCTAATGTGCTCTTTAGTTTGTGTTATTTCCAAATGTCTCCTCCTAATAACAAATCAAAAGGGGGTATGTTTTGGGACATGAAGCGAGTGAGTTAGAAAAACAAAATAGAGCTATGAGCATGTATATCTTTCTAACATGTTCGTTTTATTTTCAAAAGTTTAGAAACGAGGAAGCATGAGGAAGCCCGGCCTCGAGAAATACTTTCCTTTACATGGCTGAATATCATCAACGGGGGGTTTGGTATACTTCCTCAAGTCCTCAAAATATTATTTATTTAGAACAAGTGGATTTACAACCTCAAAAAAGAGGGGAGTTCAAAAAGGATTTCTTTTCGCAGAAATGACGACAAGAAACAAAATACAAGGATGATCCCTTTTTCGGGGATTCATGCAAAAGAGTGAGAGGAGTCTACTCAAGTGGGCTTGCACCTAGTCCCTTCATCGGTCCGAATGAGAAAGCTTTCTTGTTCAGCAAACTCTGGATTCAGCTCTTAAGAGTGTAGCATTCGCCGGTTGAATACCCTACCTCACCAATATGATAGTCACACTTCTCGAACGGATCATAGTTGGAGAAGTTTTCAGATTACGACGTGTTGGCTCGGTAGAGAGTAAGCCCTTCTTCGGAGAATTGCCAACACCGAGACGGAGATTCGTGAAGTGGAGTGAACTGCTTTTTGTTACCGCCTTTAGGGCGATTGGCGGCTTGAGGTTGGCTCGTCCACCGCTCATATGAATTGTCGGGGAGGATGAACGCGGGTGTATGTGAAATCCACTTTTGCTAGGAGTTCATTCTCATTTTACGTGTCGAGTCTTGGCTTATGGAGGCGGGGTTAGTGAACCACCCTTTGTGCAATCCCATCTCGATGTGTTCGCCTACTAGAATAAGCCGGTTAAGTGACTCAAAGGTGGTATCAATCAAGCGGTGTTTGTATTCATACGGAAGAGACTTAATGAACAACTTCATTTGTTCATGGTCGAAAGTTACAGGGGTGACCCGAGAGGCCAAGTTCCTCCATCCGGTGGCATATTCTTTGAACAATTCACTCTTCTTCTTCTCGGTCGTTCGAGGTCATCACGAGAAAATGTGACGTCGAGGTTAAATTGGTCGCTTGAGAAGTACATCAATGACATCATCCCAAGATTTGAAGGTCTCTACATCTTTTGACATATACCATGTCAAAGCTGACCCCGTCAAGCTTGCTTGAAAGGTCCGGATCATGAGGAGTTCATTTTCGACATCTTTGGATCATTCGCATATGATACATGTGCAATTGGTGCTTGGGGCATGCAGTACCATTATATTTTTCAAATTCTGGCATTTTGAATTTTTCCGGTACTTTGACCTTTTGTATACGGACAAGCCAAGTGGGATAGCATGCTGCGGGCCTTGCAATTGCTTCAACATTTCCTCGACCGCAAGGCGTTTATCATGCTATCATCATAGGTGCGCTTACAATTTAGTCTTCTTAATAGCAAGCGGAAGCGGATCGTCCTCTAGTAGGGGCATTTTACCGTCGTTGGATGTGGCTTGATCGTTGCCGCCAGACGAATGTGGTAGCACCACCTCAATTGATGTAGGCGTGGGAGTGAGTTTGCTATGGATGGACTCCACCTGCTTTGTGAGATTTTCAATTGTGTTGAGGACTAGTTTCATCTCGCTTTCCATGTTAGTGAGACGGATTGGCATGTTTTCCTTGGCCATTTTTGCCTAGCGAGAGCAGGTGTAATTCAGAACTACCTGTTAAAAAAAAATGGCAACGAATGAGTGGATTAGTCCATGACTTAATCTAGTCTTGTATTTTCATACCCTATTTAGTCAAATATTTTTTTTCTTGCAAAAATAAAAGATGCAAAAGTTTTTTCTTTTACATTATTATTTTTTTTTACAACGACAACCTTGGGGTTCGAACCCCGATCGCTCCGGACCACCTTCACTCCTAGATACCACTCGGCTAAGGCCGCTATGGTGTCATTAAAGCGCAAATTCTTTTATTTATATACAAATTTTCTCCCTTTGGAAAATGACAAGAAATCACATAGAAAAATAATAATTTATAACGCACTTTTTAAAAATAAGAGAGTGAATTGAAAGTAAATATTCTGAAAAAGTTTTAGTAACTATTTCTTCCAAAACGATCACGATATTAAATCCACAACTAACCTAGACTAATCATGGACCGTTAGGATATACAAAAATAAGTAAATTGAAAAAATGCATGAATAGAAAACTTACTTTACCAGGAACCATGGCAATCACAAAGACATGCACATGAAAAGTAAGGTTTAATTTCTATGTAGACTGGTTCATCAAAGTAAAGTTAAAAGGGTGCCCGATCGCTGGTCTCGCGTTGGTGTCGAGTTCTTTTAACCTCGGCCAAATCGAAAGGAATATCTTATAGTCACGCCGAATAGCGGTTAAAGATATTTCTTTACGATTTTTAGAAAGAAATTTCGGGAAAAGAAATACAACCTCTACATCACGGGCTCGCGTTTGAGGTCGTATCTTTCTTAACACCGTCCTAAAATGCCCTATCGCGCCCAAGCCCGGCGGCGTGCTTGTGTGTGCAACAAAGATAGTGCTAAATCATTAAAGCATGCACAACAATTTATAAACAATCAATTTGAACTTGCAAAAACAAATAACATCTTAATTTCATGGTTATACTTGAGTCCTCGCTGCCAAACAAAAATTATTTTTGAATAGGATAAAAATTTTTGGCTTAAGTCCACTTTTTAAAAAATTCGAGCGGAGTCACCAACTGTCGACCGATCTTCCGATTTTTCAAACCAAAAGGGAGAGTCTCTTTGGTATGTGCTAAGTCTAGGTTCGGGACTTAACTCGGACTCTCCTAAGCTCATACCATATCACGACTTAAGGTTTAAATTTTTAACCTGCATATAATTTTTATCTAGGAGTCGTCACTAACCAAGTTGGGGTAGGTTGATTAGAAACCTAAGTAAAGTGACGGGAGAACCACCCTACTCCTACTTAACTAGAGATTAAATGAATTCGGAAACTTGGTTATACTAGTTGGATAACTAATGCCCTTTCTTTGCCTTTTTTTTTTACTCTATTCATTTCTAAAAATATTTGTCAGGCAATTTGGATTGATTTTAAGACATTTCTCCTAATATGTGAGGTGATCAAACGAATGCGCAATCATTAACGATTAACGATCAAGATAGATATGTAGCCTAGGGTTCTAACCCTAACTAAGGTGTGACATTCATGACACAACAGTTTATGCAATTAATTCTAATTAAAGAAACATGCAAAATAATAATATAACAATAATTTAAAACATTTAGGCATATCACATAATTAAAAAAACATCGGCAATACTATGACTAAATTATACCCTAATTTCAAAAGGAAAAAAAAAAAATTCGAAAATTTTTTTTTTAAATTTTTTTAAAAAAATATTTTTAAATAAAATAATATAATATTAAAACGGGTCGGGTCGGTGGATCCGGTCGGTCGGATTTGACTCGGGTCAATGGACCCGACCCAACACGTTGACCCGTGCCGGATATCCGGATTCGAACCGGTCGGGCGGTCAACTTGGGTTGTTGACTGGCAAAATAAAAATAAAATAATAATAATAAATAATAATAAATTAAAAAAGGAAAACCAGGTCTGTATTATCACCCAACCTAGATCCGACCTGGTTACGCACCCCCACGTAACCGACTCCTCCCTTGTTTTGGTGCGGTTGGTTGGCGCGAAATCGACGATTTGTCAGCTCGCCCGACCGCTGATCCTTATCTCCTCAAAGACTTCAAGTTGAAGAAATTGGGGGCGACACTCGCTGGACGCCCGACCGTGAGCGATCACCGGTCAGCTTCGGCGGGACTCGGGTTAAGCCCAAACGCTGGTCGGAACTTGGCCGATCGACCGTGCCATACTTTGACCAATGCCGGCTTCCAATGGCCATCAAAAGCCACCAAAGGGCTCAAAGGTAGTCGACAATTGCATACGCCATGCCACCAAGGATCATCTTAAACGGACTTTACGCGGGCATTTCGTCGAACACGTAGAATGCATGACCCAAAACAGGAGAGTTTTGACCTATTCCGAGGTTCTAGCCTGCGCTCGACGACCATGGCTCGCCCCGACGGTGACTATGGACCAGGAGAAGGATCGGTATGGGCCGGATTTGTGTCCAACGGCCGGCGCGAGTCTCGCCAACCCACGCTTGAAAATGTGGGAAAACATGGTACAAAAAAGGGCCTAGAAGAACCTATTGGTTTGGGGTGCTTCGGGAGTCGCGGTAAAACTGGCGGCGGCGGTGAGGCCGACCCCAGCTTCCCTATTCAACTGTGAACACTCAGCTCTCACAATCTTTTTTCAAAATCTTTCCCAATCTCTCGATTTCTTTTTGTCTCTTCTCTCTCTATTTTTTGTGCAAAATCGCCCCTAGCTCGGCGGTAGGGGTTTCGTGCAATAAGCGAGGTTGGTGAGGCTCCCTCTTCACTCTGTCTTTTCTCGAATTCGCTCTCTTCTCTCTTCCTGTGCTCTCTCTTTTCTGTCTTCTCGGTCTGCCTCTCACGACTTTGCTCACCAAAAAGCCTCCGAACCAGATCCCCTCTCTCTCTGGTTTTATAGTGGTGGGCGGTCCTGCTTTGCTTTCGAAAGTAAATGATATCATTAATGGCCCCTTGCACGGCCTATCTACTCCACGACTTTGGTGGCCGCGCTTATGCTGTGGGACAGAAAGTCGCGTCGTTGCGGTGGCGTCGAGGAAGGGCATACAGAGGGAAAGGGAGAGAAGGATGTAAAGGGGGAAGAAGAAGGAGGCGGGGTGGGCCGAGCCCAACCCAGCGTAGGGAAAGGAGATAAAAAAATGCGAGTTGGGCTTATGGGGGGAGGGGGGAAGAGAGAGGGGCGGGTCGACCTAGCCCATTCCAAATTTTTTTATTATTATTTTATTAAAATTTTTAATTAATTTTTAAAATTAATTTTTTAAATTAAAAGAGGTAAAATATATTCTAATATTGCAAAATGCACCTATGTCTATATGCAATGCATTTGAAACTAAATAATTTTTTTTTTTTGGTTTAGGAATTAAGGACATTAACCTCTAAATTTTGTGTAATTAACTTTGGGCAATTAAAAATATGTGTCAACAGTTTGGTTTAGAGAAAAGACTAGGGATGAAGTGGGTATTGATGGAGATTTAGGGTAAGATATCTTGATGCAGAAGGATACCTAGATTAAGAGGGAGTTGACCTAATACTGAGCTCACATGTGTGGAGGATATTGTTAGAATGCATGTGTGAGTTGTATTAGAGAAATCCCACTTTGGAGAATTGATGTAGTGTGGAGTAGTTCATATACCCTAGTTGACTCATATCTCATTGATTTAAACTTTTGAGTGAAGATGAGTTCAACTAGATATATTGATGGACTTGGACTTGGGCTCTCTCTTGCTTATCTCACCGGGCGAAGGTATTGGGTTTCTATTGCGTGCTCCCAACAAATGGTATCAGAATCGATGGTTGGTGACCAATGCGGTTTTTAGGACCGTGGGCATTGTGGTGTAGCAATGTGGGCCCAATAATGGACTTCATGGTTCGGTTTGGAGAAAAGACCAGGGATGAAGTTGGGTATTGATGGAGATACAAGATAAGGTATTTTGATGATAATGATACCTCGATTAAGAGGGAGCAAATCTAATCTCGAGCTCACATGTGAGGCGGTTATTGTTAGGATGCACATATGAGTTATGTTAGAAAAGTCCCAGATTGGAGAATTGATGTGGTATTGAGCAATTCATATATCCTAGTGGGCTCATATCTCATTAGTTTAAGCTTTTAAAGAAATGTAAGTTCAATTGGATATCTTTGATGGACTCGTATTTGGGCTCTCTCTTGGCGATCTTCCCGGGTAAGGCTTCTAACGCATGTTCCTAACAAATGGTATCAAAACCGATGGTTGGTGACAAATGCGTTCCGGGCTATGTGTGTTGTGATGTAGCAACGCGGACCCAATGGTGGATTTTATGGTTCCGGGGAGGTAGTTGGGCGTTGATGGAGATTCAAAATGAGATATCTTGATGCAGAAGGATACTTAGATTATGAGAGAGTAGACCTAACACTAAGCTCACGCGGGAGAGGGAGGGTGTGAGTTTTGTTGAAGAAGTCCCACATTGGAGAATTGACGTAGTGTGGAACAGTTCATATATCTTAGTTGGTTCATAACTCATTAATTTAAGCTTTTTAATGAAAGTGAATTTAATTGGATATGTTGACGAGCTCGAACTTGGGCTTTCTCTTAGTGATTTCCCCAAGCAAAGTTATTGGTGCTTTTATTGCGTGATCCTAACAAATGGTATTAGAGCCGATGGTTGGTGACCAATGAGGCTTACGGGTTGTGGGTGTTGTAGTGTAGCAATGCGGGCCCAACGTTGAACTTCATGGTTCGATATGGAAAAAAACCAAGGATGAAGTTAAGCGTTGATGGAGATTCAAGATAAGATATCTTGATGCAGAAGGATACCTAGATGAAGGGAAAACGGACCTAACACTAAGCATACACGTGAGGGGAAGATTGTTAGTATGCACTAGTGAGTTGTGTTAGAGAAGTTCTACATCGAACACTTGATGTGGTGTGGAGCAATTCATATTCCTTAGTTGGCTCATAAATCATTGGTTTAAGCTTTTGAGTGAAGGTGTGTCCAACTGAATATGTTGAAGGGCTCGGACTTGGGCTTTTCTCGGTGATCTCCTGGGCAAAAGTATTGGATTTCTGTTGTGTGCTCCCAACAAATTAATAGAGAAATACCGCAAGAGTAGTGGTTAGGTAAAAAGGTTAATTATTCATATCTATTTTTTTTTTTGGTTGTATTGCATATACTTTGATTGACGGGAAGGATAAGAATAAGCTTGATGCTAAGTCCTAGAAGTACGTCTTTATCGGATATGGTGGCAATGAGTATGGCTATAGACTTTGTGATATTGAGAATAAAAAAGTCATTTGCAATCGAAATGTGGTATTCCATTAGGAAAATATGTACAAGGATCATCGGATAGAGCATGAGAAGGCAATAAATCAGAATATGTTGAGCTGGACACAATGCCAGAAAAGATGGTTCTAGCATATCAAAGTGCATTTGAAGGGGAGGTTTGAGATGAAACTATTATCAATGAACAGGAAATTCAAGAGGAACGCAATGATCTTGAATAGGTGACGACCTTGAAGTACCTATCCCGAGGTGGTCTACGCGTGTGAGAAAGCCAATGGTAATTTTTGATCCATTAGCAGATACTATTCTGAGCCATGTCTTATATATAGATTCGGGAGAGCTAGAGACATATGATGAGGCAAAGAAAGATAGATCTTGTCACGCCCCGAACCCTACGAGCATGCGATCATCCCTTCGTGGTCGTAAAGTACGCGACATCCCAGGACTTGTCGCCGACCCAATCGAAACACTAACGAGCAACACATACGGAAGCAACCTCGAACTCTCCATACAACATATAAACAATGGGATAGTAGAGAGACAAAGAATACACATCAACAAAACACCTTTATAAACATAACATTGATTACGACACATACATTTGCAAGCCTTCTACGAGGTCACTATCTACGAACCACGAACAACAACAAGGATCGGGTGGGTGGTAAGCTTAACTCCTCTACAAAAAGGTGCACTCAAAAGACGGGGTAACTCGACCTATCCTCAATCCCCGTAGTATCCTGGCAGCGTGTCCGGATCAATCACGGTTGTGGGTCTGAAATGGTTTGGTTATACAACCATGAGAACACTTCTCAATAAGCAACTACCTAAGCCTCGCTTAGGCCAAAGCGTACTTCGAACAATTCTAAACATGTGATTCAAACAATCGACGTGCCATAAACAATCACAGGCGTCCTTACCTCGCCTTGGCACATACACAAGCCCTGCACGTTAGAATATCGCCATAACATGGCCAATTGCCCATCAAGCACGCGCAAAGCAATTCATGGCATGATCAAGCATAACATGGTTAATAATCCAGACGTGCTCATCAATTAACTCAGGCAAAGCATTCCCCAATGCAAATCGCACTCATTAAGTCCAAATTATTAACGACCCCTTGGGCCACCGAACTCCCCGCCGGTCTTCTGGCATAACCCGACATCGCCCCACTACTTGGCGATGGCAACGTCTAGAACCCCCGCCCAGACGGCATTCCACAAAGGAGCATCGATCCGGCCTCTACCGCAATCGGCAACGTCTAGAACCCCGCCTAGGCGGCATCCGAACTCCGCGGGCATCGTCTAGAACTCCCGCCTAGACGGCATCCGAGCTCCCGCGGCATCATCTAGAACTCCTGTCTAGGGCGGAACGTGTCATGACCATGTACACACCTCAACAATCATTACCAATCCTTATCTTTGTAAATTATCCCAATGTCAACTAAATCCACCAAAATGTCATGGTAACACTAATCAGTTCCGAGAGAGAGAAAAACCGAGTATGCACAGAATCGGGGCCAAACTGGGCAGTAACATAGTCACCGAATTTCCTTTAAAATAAATAGTAAATCAACTCTAAAAATTATGAAATTTGGATACGTCATACAAAACATCTTGATGAACATTTCTTATGAGGACTCAAAACCCAGTTCAAATCATAACTATGTATTTTTTCCCTTAGAAGTCAGACCCAAAATCGGTTCCTTTGGACAGGTCACCCGTCCCCAAAACACGTTTCACTCAGCACCCAAAACACCTTGGAAAAATTCTGAAATTTTTATATGATATAGACACGGATGTTATTAAAAATTTTTGTGAAGGAAGTTTGTCAAAATAAGGTCTGGAAAAATTTATAGAAAATCGGAAAGACCAGACAGTCGGGTAAACAGTAAATCCAGCAGACTCAGACGGTCCAAAGATGGACTTACGAATGGCCCTAAATGATCTCCAAAAATTCCAAATTTAATATATGTCAAACTTCAAGATGTTATAAACAACTTTCATGAAAAACATTTTCTCAAATTCGGCCCACACAAGTCACAGTAAAAATAGCAAAATCCAGCGACGCAGCAGCAACCTTACCGGAAAATAACCAACAAGAACCACCAAGCAAACCAAGCACAACCAGCCACTAAACCAACTACCCACAGCCCTTAAACCATCCCTAACATGTCCATTAGTCACCCCTTAGCCTAGTCAAGGGTTAGGAAGCCACTTACAAGAGAGCCTAAGCAAGACAACCTAGCAAGGGAGCAAACAAGAGCCTTGGCACGGCAATGGCTACTTCGGCAAAGCAACAGTGAGGATGGACAGCAGATGGCAGCTCGGGTGGTCGGTGATGGTGTAAGGGTGATCGTGGGTGGTGGTGATGGCCTAGTGGTGGAGCTGGTCTCAGCTAGGAGAGGAAGAAGCCGAGCGAAAGCAGAAGATGTAAGAAGAGACAACAAAGCAGAGCTTAAGGGACAGAAGCAGCAGCAACGTGATCAAGCAGCAGCTTCAGAAGAAAACAAAGAAAAGAGGAAGAAAGGGAAGAGAAGGAGGAGGGGAAATGATGGGGAGTGGGTGAGTTGGTGGGGATGGTCAGCAGCAACGTGGGGGTGGAGAGGAAGTCAGCAAAAAGCAGCAGAGGTCAGCAGAAGTAGCAGAGGTCAACAGAAGCAACAGCAGAACAGAAGTAGAAACAAAAGCAGAAATAACGTGGGGCAGCATTGGTCAATGGCCAGCAAAGCACACGTGAAGGTGCAGCAAGAAGTCAGTAGCAAGTCAGCAAAAACAGAGGCAGAAACGGCATGGTGGGAGCAACAGGATGGGTGTCAGCAGCGTGGGGTGTTCGGCGAGAAGGGAGGAGGGAGAGAGAGAGGGAGAGGAGAGAGTCAACGGTAATTATCGTGATCCAACGGCCCTCGTTCGAACCTGAAAACGATCCAACGGTCCACAAAAATCCTCATTAATAATTTAGGAAGAGGCCGGTAGACACTAAATAAAATACACCGAGAGAGAGGTCTACTACCTAAATCTTTTGGGTCAAAATTTCACTCTTCCACTATTCTCGGCAATGGTTTACCCACAATAATATCGACACCGTCCAATTAAATTGGCCACGAAACTCCAAAAATTGACACTAAAGTTTGAGCTCTAAATAATAGCCAAATTCGATCGAAAGTGCGATTCTAGCGAAATCTCAATTTTAAAAACAACAACCGAGAGTGATCGGGGTTCCCGGCGAGATTTCACTATAAGCACACCGATTTAATTACACGCTTTTATAAATCCCAAAAATGGGCCAAAATTCAAAATGTCACAGATCTCACATGCAAAGGGGAACATGCTATAACAGAGGAGATGAGCTCATTACTTTGGAACAAAACTTGGGAATTGATTGAATTGCCTACCAATAAAAATGCTTTGTTAAACAAGTGGTTGTATAGGATAAAACATGAAGCAAATAATAGACTGGTGGGCTCCCAATTTGTTTCGGTATTTGGCGAATATCTCAAGGAAGGAATCCGGTGATCAACACACATGACATAAGGCATGAGAAAAGATCGTATGAACCACGTGCCAACAATTTGAACTTCCTAACAAAAACCCTCAACATGTGAATGATAAAATGCCATTCATAGAAGATAAAATATTGGAATTAAACATACCAAATCAATTATTGGCTGGTAGCCTTTAGTCATCATCTGAAAATAGAATCCATATCATAACAAGCGGAGTCTCTGGCCAGAGAGATGTTCATACAGAACTTGTAAAATTGACATTTCACATCAGTGACGACTTTTCATCAATGTGAACCATATGGCACATCGTAAATATATACTTTGAACCGAAACATGCTGCACAGACTGGAACATAGGAGTGTTCAAGTCAACAAAAGAAGTTTTGCGGGCAAAGGGTGTAACCCATCATTCTATTCTAAAAACTGGTCAAGAAAAGGTTTTGGTGCTTTCAACAATTCCACGTTCATCAATAGAAACACTGTTGACACCTAAATTTTGGAGATCTAGTTAGTTAATTTTCGCATAAAAAATTAGGGATCGATCCTGGTCTCTAAAAAAAATATATTAAAATGCATGTAGATATTAGAAGCATTTGCATAGGCTCATTTAGTTGCATTTGCATTGGACCGGCGGTGGATGGACTCGAGTGAACGGCTCTGAACTTAATGAAATTGGACTAAGCCTGCGTTCAAAAAAATTCTTGGCCAAGCCCATGAACATTATAAGAGCTGAAATTTTCATTGGAAAATATCGAGTTGAAAAATATTAGTTTAGATATTATCATGATTTAAATTGGACAAATTGATAATATCATAGATTACAAGAGATATCGCAATATCTTCTTTGAATCGAAGTAGGAAATAATTGCAAGCAAAAAAAAAACCCTACACTTTACCTATAAATACATTCATTAAGGGTTCACAAAGGGGGGCTTTTGAATCGGAACACACAGAAAGAAGTCCACACTGCAAGATTTTCCTTCCTTGGCCGAGAATCACTGAACCAGTAAGCTTTACACCGCCAAGCCACGGAGAGCATGAAAAAGAGGCTCTCTGGTTTTCTTCTCCGATATTGAAGAAGAGGGGATGTTCTTGAAGTGGGAAAGAAAAAAGTCCTCTCTCCTTGATTCTTCCTTTTCCTTGAGAGGCAATACGTCCAAGAAGTCAAACAGATAAAGAAAAAAGCACTGACACACCTCGCCTGCTCCAGACCAGTTTCTGGGTTTCTTGAATTCTTGTAGGTTTCCTGGAGTTTGTCCAGTGGCAGCTGTACTGTTGCGGCCGAGCATTATCTAGCGCCCTTCACCTCAAGGCCAGCATCTCACCGAATAACACCTGCACTTCGGCCACGACCAGCAGCGAAGGCAGAAAGTCCATGCCCGTCAACGATTACCGAGCATCCTCCTCACCCCGACGACTTGCCGTCTGCCATCGACGTTGACGCGCTGTTGCTACCCAAGCGAGAACCCGTCATCGAGCTGCCGTCCCCGCCGCCGAGCACCACCGTTGGCTGTCCCGTCGCCGTGATCCGCAAACCCAATCCCGAGTCGAGTTCGAATTTGGAAAATATCCGCAAATTAGGTAAGATCATTATCCGACTATTTTCTAAAATATTTAATTTCCTAAGTTTTCGGTGTTTGAATATTTTGTGGATATTCTTTGGTGGATTGTTAAATCTTAGAATAATAGTTGTGATATCCGCAATATTTGAAACACTTAAAATTAGGAATTTTGCCTAATTTAAGAACGATATCTGGACGACTATCGACCTTATCCCTAAAGGACGATACGCGGCGATCTGAAAAATCATTATCTTGTCCATAATCACTTGGACACGATAATAGATTTTATTTGCTTTCAAATTTGACCAATCAACTTTCCGTCAATATCTATAACCCTATAGATATGGTGTTAGTTTGATTCTTTTGCCTCGTTTAAATTTGATAAGGAAAATTTTGCGGATCGTGTGGATATTGATTTGATGGTGGTGTTTATCTCTTATTTCATTTTGTTTCTTTAAAAGAAAAGCCAAAAAGATTAGATGCAGTTTGAATTAATTTATTAGAGGATAATGATGCATATTTAGGATAGGTTTAGAATAACTTGCTTTTGAATGAGTCGATAGGATAACTTTTTTAATTTAAATTAGGAATTAGAGTAATTTATTTCCTAGTTTAATTTAGATATTATCCTGATTTCGATGGTTCATTTTAGGGTAATTTTTAATTTCGAATTTTAACAAAAATATATATATAAAAAAGAAATTGTTAGATGGCATGTTATTTTAGAGGCATTTTTTTTCGAATTTCATTTAAAAATACCAAAAAAAAAAAATAAATCATTTGTCCGTCATTAGAATTAGGTCACGTCGTCGCATGACATATAGTTTGCATGTTAGGCTGCATTAATCGCATGTTAATTTTTGCATGTCATTACATATAGGTTAGTTTTCATTTAAAAAGAGAAAATTCTAAAAAATATGGAGTGAACTGCTTGTTAATTAGAAATCATATTAAGATTGTTGATGTGATTTTCTAGCTAGCAATGCAGATGCTTACGTTGCTCGAGGTAAGTAATTCTCCCCAATCTTGCAATTTATTTAATGTTTTGATTATTGGGTGTTACTTTGGTGGTTTGCGCACCCGCATGAACACCTCACATGTTAGTGATTAGGTAATAAAATGAATCGGACTGCATGCATAAATTTTTTTGAAAAGAAAAGGTACCGAAAGGGCGTTAGACTAGATCTAAGCGTAACCAAGTCCCCGAGCTTAGAATCTCTTGGTTCAGAGGAATAAAACATATCTCCCTATGTTTTATTTAGGTTTCTAATCGACCTACCACAAATAGATTAGTGGCGACTCCAAGCATGAAAATTTTTGCATGTTAAAAACTGAAATCCTAAGTTGCGAATTGGTAGGGCTTGGGAGGGCCCGAGTTAGGCTTAGTCTTAACAATCCATTAGCCTGAGGAAAATTTTTAGGTCATGACAAACACCATTAGTAAAATAACAGGAAACTACATCATTTCTATATATTAGTAAATAAACTAATGCAAAAACGACCAAATTATTCTGGTATGGTCAACCCTGCAGCTTAGTTATAAGAGGCCCTGCAATTTAAGATATCACAGCTGCAACTTTCTAGGAAAGTAGAAAGTCTCCTTTGCATTCTCTGTTTACTTTGTTGTTGAAAGACTGCAACCAGGACATCAAGACAATGGCAGGGCCAGTACCTTTTCAAGCACCAGGTACATGTTCATGTTTCAGCCTAGATAAAATATGGTCTAGGCGATGCTGGAACCTGCCTTTTCTCGTGGTTCTTTTTCTTTGCTTTATCATTGAACAAACATAACCCTGACCTTGACTAGGAAAAAAGAGAAAAACAATCTGTACAAGGACATTGTGCTCACTCTTTCTCCTACATGTATTGAAGATGTTCACAGAAGCGATGACCAAATTGAAGTGTTATTTCACTGTGAAATTAATATTTGGGGCGGATCTTGATCAATTGTTCTTATCAGGGACACTTCTTTATGTCTGCAAAAATTGTTCTTATCAGGAAAAGGTCTTAACAAAATGGCCTGAAAAATTGCATCCAATGCAAGAAATATGGAAGCGATGGCCGATGGACCCCGTTACCGTCCATTGTTGACAGCTGCATTCATGGGTGACTGGGAATCTGCCAGAGCAATTATCAACCACGATCATGCTTCAGTGAGGGCCAGAATAACAAGCAGATTCGAAACAGTGCTTCACATAGCCACTTTGAGTGCACAAGACAAATTTGTGAAGAATTTGCTTGATTACTTGAATCCAGACGATCTTTTAATGGTTGATTCTGATGGCTGCACGGCCCTCCACAATGCTGTCCATTGTGGAAGGATAGAGATGGTCAAGGCATTAGTTGGAAGGGATCGTAGGTTGACGCAAATTCCAGATTATAAAGGACGTGTTCCTTTGAGAATTTCTACTCAGGAAGCTTCTACGCATAAGGAGATTGCCTGGTTCCTGGCGGAAAGAACAACAGACGATGGGCCAAGTTATCCCTTCAGCAGTCCCTCCGCAATTAATCCCATGTTAGATCTCACCTACGCTGGTCATCATGGTGATAATATATCACTCTCTACCTCAATTCCATCTGTTTTTTCCTTCATTCTAGACTTAGCTTATTTTCCTGATCAACTTTGCTGGTGAATTTGGACAGATATCACCCTTTTTCTAGTTGAGCGACACCCTCAATTACTTACCATGAAAAGAAGAAACTTATCTATACTGGGCGTGTTGGCGAGAATGCAAACTCACTTTCTCAGCGTAAACAGGCTCGGTGTTTTTGGAACATTGATATTCAAATGTCGGTACTTTCCTCATTCGCATCCCTTCATTACTGATTCCCTTCAAGAAGATCATACCTGGCTCATCACCTGCTCTTTTCTATCTGAACTGAAGGTATTCCGCTGGAATTGAACTATGAACCAGCAGATGAAAATTTAAGGGATATGCAAGGGCCAAGAAATCCAGGTGGGTCTGCATTTTACAGTTGGGCATTATCTAGTTTGGGACCTTCCATGATTTTGAACTTAAGTCAATATCTTGGATTGATTTCCTCCCTATTAGCAAAGAAAACCAAACATGATTGTTTTTTTTGGCTCCCTTTGTTTTTGAAAAATGTTTTTCAAGAAAACTTTTGCAAAATTTTTGGTGTTTGGGGCGTGGAAAATGAGTGGTCAAAGAAAACATTTTCCGATTAATGAAAAATACACTTCTAAAATTGGGGAAAATCATTTCCTCGCCTTCTTTCTCTCGTCCTCTCTCCATTCGCAGTTGCAGTGAATCATCAGCTAGAGATCAAATCCCCTTGGTTCAACAAGTGCTATCTCACTTCATTTCTTATTCGGCCAAGCATCATTTTCTCTCTATCCATCTTCATTTTGCAGCGAGTCTTCCTCCATTATTTTCTCTCAAACTTACCGGCTTTCTATATATAACGGATAATCGCCTGAAATCGAACTGCATTATGGATCAGTTATCCCTTGAAACCACATATAATTTAACCAGCATGTCTCTGATTCGTTTTGCAGTTCCTCCCATACTTAGTTTTTCGTGGTTACATTGTCCATTAGACAAGTTATACAATGCTCTTCTTGCTTTTTTCTTTTTTTTTTTGCCTCTCTGGCTTGACTACTCAACTTGCATTACACAAGTGGGATTTAACCTTCATGGACCACTTCACTACCCAACAAGCTTCGGCTTGAAAGCAAGAATAGTATTTCGAGAGGAATCTCATGGAAAACATAAAGTTAATAGAAAATAGGATGAATCAAGTTATTAGAGCACGTCTCCTTTTACTTGTCCCGTTGCAAGAAGTTTGAGAAGGCAAAATTTCACGTCATTTATCCTCATCCATATCTCTGTAGCAAGTCACTTTTGCAATCCCAATTATTAATCCATGTGAATGTGAATGTTGTTTGTTTTGATATCTTGGACTATCAAACATTGAGATAGTCAGGACACCACTAGCTATAATCTATGTAGTAAAGTATCTTCATTTCAGACACACGGTGATTTCATATTCATTGACCCGGTTCTCTCTGCTACTTAATTGTAGGGCTTCAATGTCTTGTAAGATCATTTTGGAGATCATTTTGGAGATCATTTTGGAATGCTGCCAAATTTGTAGGTACGGTTCCATTTAATGAAGATACCACCTCTGTCTTTGTCTCTGACTCTTCAATGAAAAGTCAATGGCTTGTTTGTTTTTGACTTCTTTCGTAACTAGAAAAATGTTCCTAGTTAATTTTTTTATTGTAATTCGGAAAAAAAATTAATTGGTCCACAGTATGTAAAGAAAGATTTACACATGCACATTTTTCATTGGGGTGAGTGATATGTGTGTTTGAAGTTAGTTATGTAACTAATTAAGAAGTTTTTTTGCATGTCAACTATCCAATGGTAAACGTGTACCGGCATTGGACCTATTAAAAATCCTCTAACAACTTATTCAAACTAAAACAAAATTACATATGATTTTCTATGTCAATATTGTATATTTTCAAAGATTTCAAGTATTCACAAAGTTGTAATTAATAGAGTCGTGCAATTTGGAAAAAGGTAAACAAAGAATCCTTGAAATTGCAAATTATGTGACATTCGGATTTTGGCCTATTTTTGGGGTTTATAAAACGTGTAATTCGTCAGTGCGCTTATAATGGAATTTCGCCCGAGAACTGATCACTCTCGGGTTCTTGTTTTTAAAAATAGAAATTCTGCTAGAATCGCACTTGATCGAATTCGGTCGTTATTTAGACCCCGAACTTGGCAGATCGATTTTCGGGGAGTTCAGGGACAAAATAAATTGACGGCGTCGATATTATTGTGGCCAACATCGAGATTGTCAGGAATAGTGGAAAAGTGAATTTTTGGACCGGGTGCGGATTTGGACTGGTAGACCTCCCTCGTAGTGTGGTTTGGGTTATTTTATTTTGACAAGGTGCCCTAGAATATTGTTGGGATTTATCGTGGATTATTAGGCCTTTTCGGAATTAAATTGGGATCGATAAGTCGATTTTTAGTTTGAACCGTGTCAGGGTTTTGCGCTTAAATTTAAAATTTGTACCTTTTTCCCCTCTCTTTTCTCTCTCTCTCTCCGCGGAACACCCCCCTCCCGTCGACCGCCCCCCCCTCTCTCCTTCTCTCTCTCTCTCTCTCTCTTTCTCTCCCCTTTCTCTTTTCCCATGTGTTTCCCCTGCTGACGACATCCCTCCCCTCCTCCCTCCCCATGTCCTCCGTCCCCTCCCATGTCAGACTGTTTCCCCCCCGACATCCCTTCCTCTCTCTCTCTCTCTCCCTCTTCTTCTCTTCTCCTTCTTCCCTTCTTCTTCTTCGTTCTCTTCGGTCTTTGGTTTAGTGCGCTCGGGTTCCGCTCCGCTCGGCCCGGCTGACCGCCCAAACCCCCGCCGTGCACTTCAGCCCGTCTCAGCCGGCCACCCCCTAGACACCTCTCTCTCTCTCTCTCTCTCTCTCTCTCTCTCTCTCTCTCTCTCTCTCTCTCTCTCTCTCTCTCTCTCTCTCTCTCGGCACTCCGTCCAGTACTGAGCTCATTTCGGCGGGGCCGAGGGAGCCATGCCCGCCCCTTTTCTGCTCCGGCGGCAGCCACCCAATTGCCAGACCCGGAGGGAGACCCGCCCTCAGCTCTCTCTCTCCCTCTCTCCCTCTCTCGACCCATGACCTTGCTGGTAGAGCCCGGTCCGAACTTCTCCCGGGCAATTTAGACCAGTCAACACCGGGCCAAATTTGGTGGCGACTCCCTAAACCCTACTTAGTATTTTGGGTATTTCATTGACTAGTTTCGGGCTAGAACGGTTAGTAGTATTAATCTAGTGATTTGGTGATTTATTTATGCATTTTAAATTGAATTAATTAGTGTGCTTAATTTGAGAAATTATGCATGACCTGACTTGAATGTCGGGTTGGTGAATGAGGTGGCGAATGTGATTTTGGACCGAGTGTTGGGTATGAGTGATTTGATGTGACTTGGCGTGAATTTAATTGAATTGAGTGGCGTGCCCGCCCTCGTGAGAGATTAAGCCCGGATCGATCGGAGGGCCGCGGACTTGGGACGTGTTGACGACGGTCCGCATGAAGGCTTGAATGGCAGATGTGCCAATTGACGCGGGCTTGAGACGGTTGACGGTAGCCCGTTGAAGGTGTGATTGGACCGGACGTGTTTACGCCGGTCATTGAATTGTTCTCGAATATCGTGGCTTGGGACGGTTGACGCGCCATCGGATTTGATTGAATGATATGGTTTGGGACGGTTGACGGCGGCCATGAGAGTTGATTGAAATGTGAGGCTTGTGGCTTGTGAGATTGGAATTAAGGCGCAGTGGGCGCCGAGTTGTGAGAAAGATGTTCGACACGCATGTGATTTGAGCGTGATTGAAATGGCTGGCAATGTGACCGGATTGACTGGGCCGAGTGTATTTGGATTGATTGGCTGAGTGTGACCGAATCGATCGGGCCGAGTGTGATGGATTGATCGGCCGAGTGACCGAATTGATGGTGGTGCGGTGGATGATTGGTTGATGGATTGGGTGTTTGTTTGGATTGACTGATTTCGAATGGAAGTGTGTGTGTGCTGGTGATTGTGACGTGGCGGTGATTTGTACTTGCATTATTATGCTTGAACTAATATGCAGGATTGGGTACGTGGTTCGAGACGGGTAAGCCTTTCATGTGCAATTGATTTGTTTTGGTGGTAGTGCGCATGTTAGACGGGGTCTGGCACGTGATTAGCCTAGGTTAGGTTTAGGTTGTTGCTTATTGAGACTACATCTCACGGTTATTATATAACCACTTTCAGATTCGCGACCATGAATGATTGAGACGCTACAAGAGCATCTCGGAGATCGAGGACGGGTCAAGTACCCAAACATTTTGAGTTCCCCTTTCGTAGAGGAGTTAAGTTTGCTGCTATTGTCCTTTCCGAGAATTGTAATTCTACTATTGTGGCTTAACTGGGGACCTGTCCTTCGTGGGACGTAGTATGTATTTGTCAAGCGTAGAAATTTTAGTTATTGTTACGTACTATTGCTACCCATCCTCATTGTTTAATTATGCAGGTTGTGTTATTTGTTTCCAGCGTATCAATCTACGATATTTGGGTTGGGTGGGGCGACGATCCGGGGACGTCGCATTCAATGTTCGACCATCGAGGGATGATTGCGCGCCCGTAGGGTGCGGGGTGTGACAAATTGAGGCAAGATTAGATGTTAACCTACATCCATCTTGCTTAAGGCTAATTGATCTAAGGAGAAGATTATAAAAAAAGTTTGTTGACCTAGGACTTCCTTCAATCTTGATTGGTGAAATCATGTTGGCTTCGTGTTGCCTTCCTTATGGGTGAATTGCTTAAGCCTAAATTTTATTTTCTTTGACTGCTACTTCATTACGATGCAACAAGACATAATATGTTGAGAGGGTACAGGAATTGGGCATGGGACCGGGGCAACACCCTGGCATCCTCGACTATTTTCGCCACATCATCCATAAAATAAGGTTGTGATTGATGAAGGCACGCGTCTATCCTTTAAACACATCGAATATAGTAAATTTCCACTTTTTGGGAACTTTAAAAGGCCACCTAAATAAAAAAAAAAAAAGAGCACAAAATTTACTTTAAGTCACAATTCTGATCCAAACTTTTTTTATCTTATAAAAAATTACAAACTTTTACTTAAATCCCAAATCCGACCCGAACAATTTAAAAATTTTTATGGGGGCCAGATTTGGGACTCAAGTAAAGTTAATGCTTTTTATTGAGACAAAAAAAAGTTCAAGCCAAAATTGTCACTCAAGATAAAGTTGGTGCTTTTTTTGGGAATTAGCCCGAATAGGAATAGGGGAAAGAAAGCAGGTAGGAAAAATCAATATAATCTGGTTGGGATGGCTTGGAATTGAAGAAATTTCAGTGGGAGCAAATTTCTTGAGCGCCAATAGAACCGTGCATCCCAGAATTTCCACTCCAAGTTATGTATCCTATACTAAGAACCTGTTGGGTAGGTGGTAAGAGAGTTTGCTCATCTTCTTATGATCCTGTATTCGAGATTTGTTGAAGCACTCCGCAAATGAAATCTTGAATACATCAAACATATTTGGTGGAGTGCTCTCTTGAAATTACCCAGGGGAGTGGACCACTTGAGGTCGAATACCACGGAACAGCTAAAACATTTTCTCCAGTTCCCAAAACTTATTAACACCTTCTGCCCGCAGTTGCACTCATTTTGTCATCTTCACCCAACTTTTGTATGCACCTGAAAACTGAAATACCCATTCGCCTTGTCCCTAATTCTTCTATTATTGTCAAAGAACAAACAGGAAACAGAAGTGTAGTTGCGTATTTATCATGTTAAAAGCAATTTTAGAATAGAATTTAGTTGACTGTACTCACTGTCATTTATGTGTAACAAGTGAACTCGAAGGGGGACATACCATTATATGACCTCATGTGTAAGTTTCGATTTTATTAGAGACGGATAGAATGGAGGAAAAAAATTTTGCTCTTGCGCTGAGCGTAAATAATAACGCAACCGATTGTACTGTTATTGTGGTTTTCGGTAAAATCCAATTTCTGCCTCTTTGTTTTCATTTTCTTATATCTTTTTCTTAACTTATTGTAGTTCCTCCGATCAAGAGGATTCACGAGGTAAAGCTGAGATATGTGGCGGCAGTCATGTTGGCAAAAAAAGTGTGCAGGGCGATCTCTGGTATGAGAACTACCGAGATCACCGAGTTTTTCCTAGAGAGAAACCTGTTGGGTTTTGCTACAACCAAGGGAAACAGCGATCTCGTGAAGCTATGTATTCAGTCTTTCCCGGAGCTTATTAGGATTAAGCCTAATGGTGATAGTTTGATGACACTAGCTGTGAAGAATCGCCAAGAAAGGATTCTCTCACTCTTTTTGAAGAAAAGCTCAAACAATGAGTTGTCATTAGTGCCGGCACCTACACCGGAAGAATCGGAAAAGATGATGCTCGCAGCAGCAAAGTACGACTCTCATTTGGAGGCTGTAACTTATGTCTCCGGAGCAGCTTTTGAAATGCAAAGAGAACTCCAATGGTTCAAAGTAAGTATCTTTCTTTTCATATATATATATATATATATATATATATATATATATATATATATATATATATATATATATATAATAACCGCACTTAGTGATAATTATTATATACCCTTGACTAATATCTTAAAACATGATGGCTACACATCTATTTAGATAGTCCTAAGAATATACATAGAACTTTCATTTATAGCGGTCAAGCGATAACTGGACTAACTTTCGTGCACCTCAACTGGTTCACCTCTCTTGGCTCTTTTAAGAGCGCACAGCCCCACATCGGTCTAATGCATAGGATTCTACTCCTAATATATTTCCGACGAGATTTGAATTTAAGACCACAAGGAAAATAATAAACTCTCATGACATCTAAATTAACACCTAGTTGAAACATATAACTTTTAAATTTCACAAGCTAAACATAAATTATAAAGTAAGTTGAGAAACAACAATATATCGTTAGTACAATTTACAAAAAATATAGGAGATTGATTAGATAATTTGGGGCCCTAAAAACTTATTGAAACTCATCAAAATGGAATGGCAGATGAACTCTACTAATACAACTATGATCCAACACTCAATCTAAACCAAGCTACTCTTTCTTAAATCTGACGGACTCATTCTATAGGTTTCCGCAATGACGCAATTAGGGGATTATTATGCAAATCATTTCTTGTATAACCCACAAATCTTAATTTGGAGCCCCCAAAAACAACATTTAAATCAATTTTGCTTATATTTCAACGATGGCTTTGCTAGTTCCACTGTATCATATTTTGTAAAGATGATAGTGTTATAAATTAATTATGTAGATACTCAATGATCTAATTAAAGTAGTATGACATGAATCTTTTCTTTTTTAATCAAAAGGTTAGCAAAGTTCATTTATGGCCACTGTTTCTGTTTGAATAGCTATTAATTCAAGAGCACTTCTCATTAGTTGATTTAGCTATTAACTAAGATTGTACTCACGCAAACCACTGTCTACAAAAAAAAAAAAATTGATTCATGAAGCATTTAGTTTTTATTTACCTTTATTTCATTTCAACTCTCTATTCTCTTTGTCATGAAAAAAAGTTGGGACAGAATTGTGCCTTTTTCCTTTCCCCATGGCAGGACTCCAACACATCTCTCCAAATGTTTAATGAGTATAATAGAAAGAGCGAGATGGTCTATTAACAATATTGAATAAAGATTTGTAGGGAAAAGAGTAGTGAAGAAAGTAAAAAATTTTAGAAAAGAAAGTGAAAATTGCATGAAGTGAGGAAGGTGACATAGAGAACTTTGGACCTTGTATTAGATAATAAATTGAGAGAGAGAGAGAGAGAGAGAGAGAGAGAGAGAGAGAGAGAGAGAGAGAGAGAGAGAGAGAGAGAGAGAGAGAGAAGAGAGTGGGTGGACTGAAAGATTGCGTGATCGAAGGAAACTAAATGAAGATTATATAAATTTTGACACTCAAGAGTTAGGCCCTTTAGACGTGAATGTTCACCGTCAAGATTTGAGAAGGGCAATTTAGGAATATAAGAACTGGAGTAACACCTCAACCTTTTTAATACTGGAGTAATGTTGCCTATAGGAGGTCACAAAAGTGCAACCAAGGAAATGCTAACCACATAAGGAACCCTCTTCAAGACATAGGGCGTTTGATAGGACAATGAAAGGTATGTTGATGTTCAGAGTCAGAAAGAAAATAATAGCAAAGTATTTATAGTGACTCAACCCTAATTATGATTGTATTTCTTACAAAAAAACCCAATTGGGATTGTATGATATGTATTTATAAAAGTGATTAATTACAGTCGGGGTACATATAAAACATAATTACTAAAAGACCCAGTAATACATATAAATTACACATTAATAAGGTAGGTGCTCACCACCTAAGGAATCCACCTCAGGATATAGGGAATCAAACTCACTACTCTATGAAATTCACACTAGAAGAATCCTCAAAGAACCCTAGCGTCAATTTGGCGCTTCTTTAGTTTAGGTTTAATTAGAACATTTCGGACAAGATTGCCCCTAATGTTTCTGTCGGAATAAGCACGTGAGTCGCATTTGCAAACCGGCCGACGGAGATTTGGTTGGTTAGTGAGCTTGGGTCCTTATTTGAGATTAGATTAGCCACTTCAAGCCTTTATCTGGAGCCATGTACACTATGAATGATGTTTTGAGAAAACGGCCCCACTTTATTCTCTTGTTTGAATTTTTCCCAATTTTCAATTATTTTTGTACTTATTGTAACTCGTGTTTGTGGCTTTTATGCACAGGTTGTGGAAAAGTGGCTTTTCCCTGACTTGAGAACCTTCAAACACGAAGGGAAATCATATTGGCAAATATTCACGGAGGAGCACCAACAGTTGCTTGTGAAAGGTGGGGAGTGGGTGAAGAACACAGCTCAATCATGTATGGTCGTCTCAACTCTAATTGCCACAGTATTATTTGCTGCTTCTTACAATGTGCCTAAAGGCAATAGCGGCATTACTGGAAACCCATTGTGGTTTGGAATGGAGGCTCTCATGGTTTTTGAAATATCGAATGCATTAGGTTTGTTCTCCTCCGTGACGGCCATCATGTTATTTCTAGCCATCTTAACTTCGCGGTATGAGGCACAAGATTTTCTTCACTCGTTGCCTAGGAAGATCATAATGGGCCTTTCTTTTCTCATCCTCTCCTTGGCTTGCATGCTGGTGGCCTTCGGTGCAGCTTACAAGATTGTGCAGCAAAAGAGACCAGAGTGGGTTTACATTCTCTTTGCTTTGCTGTCAATTTGCCCCTTTCTTTTATTCTTAATACTCCAGATTCCACTGCTAGGGGAAATTGCTAAATCCACTTATGGACGTGGCGCGTTTCGTCCCCAGAGCATTTGGAAGTGAGACATATTAGTGGACAAGATCGCGTGATTGACCAATTTGACTTGAGGGTATAGGCCTTTGTTATAGTTGGTTGTAGCGGGTCCAATGCAATACATAATGTATTTCCTTAAAGTATATGAACCATCGCTATGCAAAATTATGATTCCCTGCGTTGTTGCCAAAGATCTCTTTATAGAATGAGTTGATCAATAAAAGTTTCAGCCTATAGATATTTCAAACTAGAATATATATAAGTGCAGACTTGGGAAATCTACTGAAAAAAACACAAGTGTAACATTTCTTTACATAAGTAGGTTTTATAGAATAACACATATACAATTTGTAGTTTAGTGTGTAGATTTATTTCATAAATAGATTTAATTTTCCATTTGAGATTGCTTGTGTAAAAAACTTTTACACTGACAATGTATTTAATATATATCCTATGTCAAAGGGATTTTAATCTATAAAATGGCAGCGTAAATTTTTTTCATACAAGCAGGTTTAGATAATGACACATAATCAATTTTTATTTTTTTTCATGTAACTTTATTCTATAACAGTTTATATTTCCATTATGAGACTATTTGTCTAAAAAACTTTTACCGTGATGATGTATGTAATATACATATCCATAATATTCTTATTCACCGATGTTGGATCCTTTTTTCTGAACATGGGCAAAACCGTTCTCTTCACCTCTTCTTTCTTTACTTTATATTCATCGCCAAGTCAAAAAATCTTCCAAACATAGTTTGAGTCTGCATTTCGCTAGTGGGTCTTCTCGTAAAGAGATACACTGACATCTTTAACTTTACCTCATAAAATGAAAACATCATCATCCTCAATTAACAAATTTTTATATACATTTAGCTTAATGTGGGTATTCTCAAAAGCTTAATATCACAATTTTTTTCTAAGAAATAAATAATTAACTGAATATGGAATTTGTATTATCTTTAAAAATGTAAGGAAAATGGGGAGGATAACAGTTTAAGTGGAAAGTTAATTGATGAAGCTAGTTCGCATATAAAAACTAAAGATGGAACGTTTTTCAAGGGAGCAGAGAAAGGTGAGCTCGAAAGAACAACTATATCGAGCTCAATTACTCTATTCTCATAAGACTAAAAGGAACTTTTTTTTTTATAACCGAGGTGTTCGCACGACCGGCGAGCTAGGGCTCAAACCAGCGGTGATACCCGATTAGTCTTTGAGGGGGACTAGTGCAGCATCCCACCGCCACGACTCCCCACTTAAATCACCGATGGGCGAGTTTGAATCCAGGACCTCTCGTGAAAGGAACTGAGCGCAAACCAGACTAAAAGGAACTATTGATTAACTCATATATTAAGAATCATCATTAAAATGGACACATAAGATATTGCAATCGGGATAAAGAAACCAAAGTTGTTGAACCTTTTTACCAATTCTCTTTTGTGCGTGATTCTTTCTTTTTAATCAATTGGATTCCTAAATCAAAAAATATTCTGATGAATTAGTTACTTGGGGTCACAGGTGCATTTTCACATATTTTTTTTTCTTTCCTTCCACTATCCCAGCATTGCAAACGACATTAATCAATGGACTTTTATTCAGTGCACTGACGGTGTAAAATTTCTTTATTATAATCAGGTTTTATAGATGGACGCATACGTTATTATTTTTAGCAATTAGGTTTAATCCATAAATAGGTTTTTCCATTCTAAGACTGCTTGTGTAAAAAGTACTTTTACACTAACAACATATATATTGTGAATTGTATTTCAACGGACTTTTATTCTGCAAAATGACGGTGTCAAATTTTCTTCACAGAAGTAGATTTAGGTAATGACACATAATCATTTTATATTTTTTTGCACGTAACTTTATTCGATAAACAGATTTATATTTCCTTTCTGAGACTTTTTTTGCGTGTGAAAAGGCTCATATATCCATAACATTTTGTTCACCGCCATTAAATTCGTACTATCTGAATAATATGGGGAAAATCCTTCTCTTCACCTCTTTCTTTTTTATCCGCTGGGAGACTTTTGGCCACTAGCACAATACAAAATCATGGAATTGCTACTTTAATTGACACTGAAGGCCGTTTGGTTCAACTTTGCAAATGAGCCTTGGGAGAATGCAAATATTTTTTGGTTAAAGCTCTTTGGGAAAATGCAAGTGGCATTTGATATATTTTTTTTATAAAGTTACTTTGGCCCAAGTTGTCACGCCCGAACCCCCATCGAGCTCGCGACATCCCCTGCTCCGGTCGAATTTGTGCGACGTCCTAGGAACGTCGCCGACCCAACCCAAACATCAGAGCCACATGCGGAAGCGAACGACAAAAATCCCGAACAAATAATGACGACAATCGGGTAGAACAACAGAACAATCCAGTAACCACGTATTCATACAACACCAAATATACAAACATCATATTACATACATGTAGAGCAAACCAACATCCGGAATCACCGTCATAACACAAGATTAGGGTTTGATTAACTTAACTTCCCTATCGGATATCCCAAGTTATACAACCCCTAAAATGCCATAGGGAAAACCTAAGGGTCGCCTTCTCCAACATTCTGATTCTTGAGGCTTGAGCCTCCGGACACTCCTGCAGTTCCACTGCACCAAAAGCGGTTCCTCGAACTTCAAAAAGAGGAGGCGGACTTCCCGGTCTAAGGTTGGGGGTCTCGAAAGTGGCGGGTTATACAACCGTGAGACGAATCTCAATAAGTGTACAACCCCAAACCCCACGTAGGCACTCACGCATCCTTGCAGAAAAAACACACATAAAACACAACGATCAACCAAGCTAATGTACACATACGAGCCTACCTGAACTCATCATGCGCATTCACGCGTTAGTCAACCGCTGCGGTGATATATATCACAAAAAATACATCATAGTCGCGCGCGTGCCCGATTATAGGCAAAACCCACTTGGGCACGTCATACCATGCCCTGGCGGTTTACCCCATAATCGGGCCTCACACCACGCGATACAAACACACTCGCAGACACCAACTCACACCAGCGTCACTTTCTCAAACCGTACCTCAAGTCAATTCCCACTCATTCTCAACATCCACCACTACAGCGCCCAGCAGACGCATCAGCGGTCTTGACCTCGTCAAGCATCGTCACCCCGTCGGGCGGGCGCCGTCACCTTATCGGGGGCAGCGCCGTCCAGCGTAAACTCTGCGCCTCGGGGCGGAATCTTACACACTTTCCCTTTTCTGCGCCCGTGTAAAAGCGCATCAGGCGGTCTTGACCCGTCGAGCGCCGACACCTCGTCAGGCGGGCATTGTCACTTTATCGGGGCGGCGTCGCCCCGCGTACGCGTACACGCCGCCGTGGGCGGATCCTTTCCAACCAATTCCACATTTCCGTACCCTCGTTCCCTCAAGCCACACTTACACACGGTCAGCAATCGACGCGACCAAACATACACACCCTCACCGCATTCCTAGCCACGCACCAATTCACATCTCACGTACACTTCACAAACACACGTTCTCATCATACGAATACACCACACGACCATACACATTTAACACGCGAATTCAATGCGCATTCACACTACCACACCGCCACACCTCACGGCCACATACACACGACACACAGCCACACCATATTCAGCCCAACACATAATCCCGATCCAGCCAACAAATCACAAACAACACAATTGATCAATTAAGCACAATCAAGCCATAACAATTCCACTCAATCACACAAATGAATCCCGATCGATCCACAATATCACTGCCCTATCCAAATCTACTAAACCTCAATTTTTCGTTGCCAAATCAGAACATTCGGATTTTGGCCCATTTTTGGGATTTATAAAACGTGTAATTGGTCAGTGCGCTTATAATGGAATTCGCTTGGGAACCGATCACTCTCGGGTTCTTATTTTTAAAATTAGAAATTTTGCTAGAATCGCTTTTCGATCGAATTTGGCGTTATTTATACCCTGAACTTGGCGGTCGATTTCCGGGAGTTTGGGACGAAATAAATTGGACAAATGTCGATATTATTGTGGCCAGCGAAAATTATCGGGAATAGTGGAAAAGTGTTTTTTGAACCGAGTACAATTTGGACTGGTAGACCTCCCCTCGTAGTGTGGTTTGGGTTAGTTTATTTTGGCCCGTTGTCCTATGTTATTGTTGGGATTTTAGTGGATCGTTAGATCATTTTCCAAATTTGGATTCGTGGACCGTTAGACCGACTTTTAGTTCGGACCGTGTCCATTAATTGGCGCTTGAAAATGAAATTTGGCCTTTTCTTCCTATTCTTTCTCTTTTCTCTCTCCTCTTTCCCTCCTCCACCGCCGCGTTTGCCCCCAGACCAACCTCTCTCTCTCTCTCTCTCTCTCTCTCTCTCTCTCCCCTCACTCTACTTTTCCCCAAGGCGTGCACGTTTCCCCCCTCCCGCGTCCCCCCCTCCACTGCCCATGCATGTCAGGACCTACTCCTTGCCATCTCTCTCTCTCTCCCTCTCTCTCTCTCCTCTTTCTTTTTCTTTTCTCTTCTCTCTCTCTCTCCTCCTTCTTCTTGGGTTGGTCTTTCCCCTCGACTAGTCTCGCTTAAGCCTGCTCCAGCGCTGTATTTCGGTGCTCTCAGCGCTGACCGCCGGGCGACCCGCTGCGCCACGCGCACCGTCCGTAGCCGCCTACCACTTCCTTCCTCTCCCTCTCACCTTGTATGACAAACCAGCCGTCCTTCTCACCGCCCATTAGCACCAGCGTGGCTAGCCCTTTTCAGCATGCGCCGTCGTCCGCCGTTCAACCGTCACCGTCACCGCGCGAAGAGCTATTTTAGCGTAGGACACCCGGTGAGTTTGACCCTAAACCCTAGTGGGATAATTCGCTTTTTAGACGGGTTTAGGGGGTTAATTAGGGTTAATTTAGATGTTAAATTGTGAAAGTGATTAGGGATTTTGATTGTGGTCGATTTGGTGGATTATTATGATTAATTAATGGAGGATTAGTGGCCCTAGTGGCGCGATAAGTGGGCTGGACAATTTGGATTAAATCGCTTTGAGTTCGGAAATGTTCGGGTTTAATATGTGGATTATAGTTCGCTACCGTATTTTGACTTTATGGCGGTCAATTAGAATGATATTGAGGAGTATAATTGAGCTTTTTGATGACAATTATTGGCCTAGAACTTGTGGTACAGTGGCTGGACACGATGGCTTTGATTTAGGCGACGCGATCAATTTGGGGCTTAATCGGGCAATTATCGAGAATCATCGCTTTGTGTAATTGACTGGCCAATTGGGCCTCGGTTGTGGTTAATTTGATGGTGTCTGTCGCGTGTCTAGCGGGACTAGAAATGGATTAGTTTGTTGGGCCTCGAACGCGCGAAAGTGCTTGTTGACTTTCGGTTATGTGAACTTGTGCATGGATAGTGTCTTTGAATTGATGCTATGGCTGATTTAAATTGATTGTACGATTTGGGCATGTTGATTTATGAATTTGAATACGCCGCGGTACAAGTTGAGTATGTTACATCGACCAATTGCGCATGTGGATGCCCAAGTGTGAACTTTATGGCCATGAGTGCACATCTTAAGCATTGCACGGCATTTTGCATTTATAAGTGTGCCCGAGTGACATGTGCATTGTGATCACCTAAATTGCCACGATCGCCTAACGCAGGGTTCGGGGATAAAAATTGGTGCTTGTGAATGTGTGATCACAATAAGTTCGACGCGTGTTACGCGGGGTAGTGAACCCGCCTGAGGCGTGTTATGCGTTATGACATAGGAATGCGAAAGTGTATGTACTTTGTAATTAAATTCTGTTGCGTGATTGTTATTATTCACGGAATGCCTAACCTGTAGGGTCAAGTAATTTCTAAATTCGGCCGAGGGCCTGAGTCATATACTGTTTAGACTGTGTGTTGTTTGTTTAGTACTTGTCAGGAGGTGTATGTTAGCCTAGTTTAGGTTTAGGGAATTACTCACGAGATTTATTCTCACGGTTGTTGAAAACCGACTTTTCGTATCCCCGACCTTGAGGGGCGGCGGGTATCGATGCATTTTTGGGAAGAGTCCCCAGCTAGTTGTAGTGTTCGAACCCCCGAGCCACTTACCCTTTTTGTCGTAGTGGCCTTGAACCGCTTTTTGATTTTTGTTGGTGTTGGGTTGTACTTGGATATTGTAAATGATTTTTTAATACCAGTACAAGTGTGGATTTTATGGTTATCCTTGGTTATCGTTTAATGTGCGGGTGGTTTTAATTACTTCCATGTGTACTTTAAATCTCTGTGTTGGTTTCGGCGACGCGTCCAGGGACGTCGACACAAATCGACCTCTGCGAGGGATATGGCGCGACCGAGAAGTGCGGGCGTGACAAAATCAGTCCTTAACCAACAAATATCCAACCTCTAATTCAGTCTCAAACAGTCACAATAATTCCAATCAATATACAAATTAATTGCGATCATTCCACACATCACAGCCATCATCGAGCCTACAAATCCTCACCAATTTCTTCGCTTAATTAGTCCCCAAATCAGCCCACGACAACCAAATACCAGCCTTCATCTCAGCCCCCAAAACAGCCACATAAACCCCTAAATCGAACCCTAAACAGTGACCGAAATCCCATCAAAATAAATAGTAAACGAACTCCAAAAATTCTAAAATTTGGACATGTTGCGTAAAACATCTTGCTGAACATTTTCCGTGAAGAACTCGAAACTCAGTTCGAACTAGAAACACCTCTTTTGGTTACTTGAAGTTAGACGAAAATCAACTCGCTCCAACAGACCGTTTTGTTCTCAAAATATATTTATTTCAACACCCAAATCACCTTGAAAAGCTTTGAAATTTTTATATGTTATAGCCACGAATGTCCCCAACAACTTTTGTGAAGGAAGTATTTTGAAAATAGGCCTAGAAAAGTTATAAAAATTGAACAGACCGGAAGGTCGGGTGAACAATAAATTGTGCATTTTTATTTCGGTCCAAAGATGGACTTCCGAATGGTCTCAAATGATCTCCAAAAATTCCCAAATTAAAGTATGTTATACCTTAAGATGTTGGGAACAACTTTCATGAAGAAACCTTCTTCAAATTCGGGCTAGATAAGTCACAGTAAAAATAACAAAAACTAGCGACGTAGCAGCAACCTAACTGGAAATCAGCCAACACACACACCACGGAGCAAACCAGCCACTAAATTCACCCTAAACCGAGCCCTAAACAAGCCTAACAATACCCGAGGTCCTAGGCGACATTTGGGGAGGCCACTTACCTAAGAAAGGCGAGACGAACGGGGCGAAACAGCGGAACAAAGAAAGAAGCAGCAGCCTATGGTGATGGGAGGAACAAGGATGAACAGAATGAGAAAGAGGGAGAGGGAGAGAACGTGGGAGAGGAGAGAGTGTGATCTGATCAGAATTAGAGGAGAGAGAAAGAGAGCTGGTCAGAAATAGTGGCTGGTGGGGACACGGTCGCAATCCTACGTGATTTCCCATTATGCCCTTTGATCCGACGGCCCTTATTTGTATCTATCCAATAATTGAAGGGCAAAAAATGTCCAAACCCAATAATTGAGCTGATTTTTCAGACCTGATTCATCCCAAAAATATCCCAAAATTTTTCAAAATTCGGAATTCCCAAGACAGATCCAGGGCAAAATGGTAATTTTCCGGTCCCGGTGAAATTTAATTTTGCACCTACGGTTTTCTTATGTGCGTGGCCAACATAATATGGCGTCGAATTCAAGCGAAATTCACTTTCTAAGTCCTCTAAAATCGATTGCGAAGTTCCGGGAATAAAATAATATTATTTTTTTCAATTTTTGTCAAAATTCCCGGTTTTGTCCAAAACCACTCTAAATGTGCGTGGCCACCCCAAAATGACCTTGGCCGCGAAAAATAATCTCAAACGGCCTCCGAATCCAGCCCCGGTACCCACAGGGGCAAAACCGTAATTTTTCCGGCCCCGGACCAAAATCCATTTTTTTGCAGAAATGGGTGGCCCCAAGGTTGGCCAAGCCAAAAACGTCATCGGCCGCTCAAAATTGTCACTTTCAAAATTTCTCAATTCCGGGCCCGAATTCCAAGAAATGACTAAAATTGACCAATCACGACTTTAGCTTATCTCTGGCTAACGGGTGGCTCATTAGGATTACGCGCTCTCGACCCGTGATCGACACTAAGTCAAATCACGTTTAAGTTTGCTCGAACCAAGGCGACCTCGATTGTCATATAATTGCGAGGGTCTGTCACTAGTGCCCTTCGGACACGATCAATCAAATAGACCGGTCTCGGTTGGCTCAAAACATTCCCTCGTTAATCCATATGATCGAAGATCGAACCCAGGTCGAGTTCTTTGGTCGTGCGAACTCAATCTCGTAATAGCCCTACCCCTAAGGTTAGCATCCCGTGAATGCGCATTTCTGGGTGAGACCTCACCATAGTGCATTGGTCAAAATTCATTTCTTAAATCCCGAGAAAAGGATCGAAAATTCAATTCATTACACAAGTAGTGTTTTGCAAATCTTTTTTCTACAAAGAGCTTAGGGATTATCTTTTTTATTAAAAAAAAAAGCTTACCCTTCATCGGAGCTGGCGGCCGTCGTTCGAGGTCAGGCAACCCTCGGCAAGGGTTGTGAGACTCAAGCGACGACGGCCTAGGTTGGGTGAACCTAAGTGACGGCCACCTGGGATCGCGCGACCTTAGGACGCCGTCGCCTAGGCAATCGCGTGACCTCAAGTGGCCGTCGCCGGGGTCTTGTGACCTCGCTGGCCCTTCATTGTCCTGATCTGGTGTTGTCAGCTCTAGTTGGCTGTTATGCCCCGAACCCCAACGGGCTCGCAACACCCCTTCTATGGCCGTATTGATCGCGATGTCCCATGACGCGTCGCCGACCCAAACGAAACATCCAAAGTCGTACGCAAGCGAAGCGAAATTTAAACAACCCAAACAATAAAATAATGACCAAAGGGTAGCACTACAACATTCTACAAATACACAACATCAAAAAAAAACAAAGGTTGGGTAGCCTACTACACTATACAAGAAAGGGGCATCTAAAGATGAGACGAAGCATCAAATGCCCAAGGTCACTCCCGGTCTCTGAACTGCACGTGACGACTATCCGTCACTCCAAACCTGAAAATGTTTAACAACGGGGATGAGATAAATCTCAATAAGTAGATAACCTATACCCCACCTAGGCCAATGCGTATTTAGACGAGTCTAACATGCAATCCACCAGCCAACACAATCAATTTTCATGCAACATACTTACCTCGTCTCGAACTACATGCCAACTCTGCATATTAGTCAATTCATCATAAAGCAATAATAATTCAAGAACATAATATCGCCACTCAAATGTCATAACCACATATATTCAATCAATTCAATCACACTCAATTCGCATTCGTGGCCGAGCAACTTTCATGACCTAGGTCAACACCCCACAGGTCAGCCCTCCGATCAAGCCGGGTTCCGTCCCTCATTGGACCTTTCACACTTTCACACGACCTGCATCAACACACATCAGGTCAGCCCTTTGATAAAGCCGGGCTCCAACCCTCACTAGACATTTCACATTTTCACACGACTCGCGTCAACACGCTTTAGGTCAATCCTCTGATCAATCCGGGCTCTATCCCTCACTAGACATTTCACACTTTCTCACGACCCGCGTAAACACGCCTCAAGCCAGCCCTCCAATCAATCCGGGTTCGGTCCCGCGTAACCATGCCTCAGGACATTTCTTTCTGTCCCATGACCCGCGTAAACACACCTCAGGTCTAACTTTCCTTTCATGGACCACTATCAACACGTCTCAAGTCCATTATCACAGGCACACAAGCCACACAATTCAATTAATTTTCAATGACCGCCGTTAATACGTCCCAGGTCTAACTTTCCTTTCACGAACCATCGTCAAGACATCTCAAATCCGTTCTCACATGCACACATGCCACACAATTCAATCAATATCCAATGACCGCGCCGTCAACACGTCCCAGGTCTAACTTTCTTTTCACAGACCACCGTCAATACATCTCAAGTCCGTTCTCACATGCACACATGCCACACAATTCAAGTCACTAGCTCATCGCACTAGTCCACCAATCCAACATTCAAGTTGGCCCAATCAAACGTCAATTTCATCCACAAACGCCACAACAATCCGATCATCACACCCACATAAATCAACCACAATTTAACCCTCACAATCATCACAATTTAGTCTAACAATTACGACATACAAATATTGCCCACAATCCATGTTGAGCCTTTAAACCGGTACTAATCACACCCTAAACAAGTCGTAAAATACCCATTATACTAAGTAGGGTTTAGGAAGTCACTCATTTAAGTTTGGCCCGGGAAAAATTCACATTGTAAGTTCAAATGGCCCGGTGAACAATAACGGCTCAAAGACGGGCGAGGGCATAATGGGTGCGGGGCTCGGCCACGGGTGGGCACTCGCCGCGGGTGCTCAGTCACGGCCGGGCACACGGCCCTGAGCTACTCGCCACGGTCGGGCGAGTGGCCTAGGCGATGGGCAGCAGTTAAGCAACGGACTAGGCTGTCTGGCCATGGCTGGGCAGCGGCCTGGGCTACTCGACTGGCAAGCTGGGCTGGCTGGCCGGCGAGTTGGCTAGATGGCTGGGACGGGAGTGCGGCGGCGGCGGCGACAACGATAGCGATGGCGAGTAGCGACAAGACCGCGACGCATGGCGCAACGGGCGAGCTTGGCGCCGATCTTGGCCAGAATTAGGGCGGTAGCTATGTCGTTGTTCGGGCAAATAGGGGACAATCGCAGCGCCAAGGCGTGAGCCGAATGGGGGGCGGCTCATCTCGACGAGCTACGACCGCGAGTTGGCTCCGTGGAGCTGGCACGGCGACGCGCGATAAGCGGCAGGGTGACGGCCAGGGAAAAGACCGCCATGACAAACACGGTAGCAAGCTGTTGCTTGCGCGGAGGAGGGGGAGAAAACAATTGAGTCGAGGTGGTGACCGGATTTCGGGGAGTGTGGGCGACCGGGTCGAGTGGGACACGGCGAGGAAAACCCCATGATGAGCGACGGTGGTTGGTCAAGCAACAAGCAGAAGCAGTGGAGTCGAGGGCGGAAAAAGAGGAAGAAGAAGAGAAGAGGAAGAAAAGTAAAAGAAAAGAAAAGAAAAGAAAGGGAAGAGAGAGAGAGGAAAAGTAAGCGGAAAAGGGGGAAGGGACGTTGCATGGATGGGGGGGGAGGTGAGAGAGGGGGGCGGAGAGAGAGAGAGAGAGAGAGAGAGAGAGAGAGAGAGAGAGAGAGAGAGAGGGACAAAAGTCAAAATTTATCATTGAGTGCGATCTAATGGTCACAACCAACCCAAAATCGATCTAACGGTTCACTTAAAAATCCTAATTAATAAATTAGGAAAAAGGCCAAAAGATAATAACTAAAACACACTACGAGAAAGGTCTACTAGTCTAAATTTGCATCCAATCAAAATTTTACTTTTCACATATCCCGGGCAATATCAAGGTTGGCCACAATAATATCGACATCGTCTAATTAAATTCGTCTCGAAACTCCTAGAAATTCGACACTAAAGTTCGAGCTCTAAATAACGGCCAAAATCGATCGAATGAGATTATAGCGAAATCTTTATTTTAAAAAATAATAACCCAAGAGTGATCAATTCCGAGCTTAGATTTTATTATAAATGCAATCGATTTAAATACACGCTTTATTAATCCCAAAATGGTCCGAAATTCAGAATGTCACATCGGGCCGCCCCTTGCATAATGATGAACAGAATAATGAGAGGCAAAACTAATATATTAAAGAATAAGTTAGGTTAGTTTGAGAAGAAAAAAATTGGTTTCAGCCTAATGCTAGTCTGAGCCAGTATTGAGCTTTGAGCATTCCCAATGCTGGCTTTTGGCCAAAAGCCTATTAAGAATGCTTGCCAAACGCCTCAGCATTTCCCCAAGCAAACGGGGCTGAGAAAGGTGTGGCATTGTATCACAATTGTTGGATTCCTACCCATAGGTTGTTCTTATCTTAATATCCATCAAGTTCATACATTGAAGTCTATTCTGTCTAGCAAATTGAAATTAATGGTTCATTCTCAAGGGAAGTCTCGGGCCTCGCCAAACCAAAGAGTCTAGCTCCAACTTCACTTGACCTATCAATATTATATCATACATCAAACCGAGCATCCTTAATTGCTTCGGTTCTTTAAGAAGATAGAGATATTTAATCGAGCACATATGACCAACTCAGCCCACCTAGTAATAAATTAGTATTTTTCCGAAATAAATCCATGTCTCAATGGTGGATGCCAAGTCAGTATTCTTAGTTGAGATTTGTGTGACTTGTGGTAAAAAGAGAGAAATTTATGGTATTTCCATTACCAAAAGAAGAGTTCATAGGGTGAGAGGCAATTAGGTTTAATTACAATTGATGTAAACTCAATTAACTCACTCTTAAATATATACATCTACCATTCCCCCCTCAAACTCAAGATGACTGGAAAGAAGTCAATTAGAGTATGGAGAAAAGATCCAAAAAGAGGTTAGGTGGATGTGTCCTAGTGAAGACATCAGTAGTTTGGTTGGCTAATGAAGTGGAAACAAGTCTAATAGTATCACGAAGAACATGATATCGGACGAAATGATAGTTTATCTCAATGTGTTTGGTGTGTTCATGAAAAACATCATTCTATGCAATCTGGATAACATCGTAATTATTACAATGACAGACCGTCCCCACTATGATGACATACTCTCATATCTTCAAGTAGCCATGGCAACCATAATAACTCTGATGTTGTATTAATAAGAGCTCGATATTCAGCTTTTGTACTGGAACGAGTGACAATGGACTATTTCTTGATACGCATGGGATAAGGGAGGTGCCCAAAAAGAAACAGTAGTCCATAGTGGAGCGATGATCTTAAGGGTCGCTAGTCTAGTCAATATCGGAATAATTTGTCAACTCCAATGTAGAATGAGTAGAAAAGTGAAGGCCATGAAATAACCTATCCTTGACATAATGAAGAATACGAAGAATTATAACAAATTGAGTTGTATGGGGCGCTGTCATGTACTAACTAACATTATGAATAGTATAAGCGATGTCACGGCAAGTAACAATGAGATAGATAAGATTGTCAACTAACTGTTGATAGAGGGTAGGATTCGAAAGAGGGGTCCCATCACCAACATCAAATTTGGGATTGGTCTCAAGAGGAGGCGTGGCAACCTTGGTGTTAGTGAGTCCTGCTCGAGAAATGAGATCAGTGATATATTTAACTTGAGAAAAATAATAACTAGATGAATCTGAGGTAACCTCCTAGCCTAAAAAGTAACTGAGTTGCCTTAGATCTTTCATCTCAAATGGTTGACTAAAATAGTGCTGGAGTTCTGAAATTCCGATATGATCATCTCCAGCAATAGCCATGTCATCCACATAAAAGAGCAACAGTATAGACCCACGAGAAGTATGTCGAACAAAAAGAGCATGGTCGTAGAGACTAGATATAAAGCCAAGCGATGCTATTGCGGAGCTAAACTTGGAATACTATGCACGAAAGATTTTTCCAATCCATATAATGGGTGATGTAATCGACAAACTAGGTGCGAAGGATAAGGGTAGCTAGGAGGAGGTGGCATATAAACTTTGTAGGTGAGATCACCATTAAAGAATGCATTTTTAAAATCTATCTTAAATAAAGACCAATGCTTAATAGAGGTGACGGCAAGAAGATTGGGAGAAGTAAGACATGCAATAGGGGTAAAAGTCTCTTCATAGTCAATGTCATATTCTTGAGAAAAATCTTTCACAACGAGACGAGCTTTATAGGTATCCACAATACCATCTGCTTTTTGTCTTGATCTTTTATAGCCATTTATAATCAACATCAGACTTACCAAGAGGCAAATCAACTAAATCACAGGTATGAGATTTGTCTAAAGCTTGCAATTCATCCGCCATTACTTTACGCCAATGAAGATTAGTACCAACGTCTCTATACATGCAAGATTCATAAAGGAAAACTATAGTAGAATAACAATGGTAATCCCAAAGTCGAACAGAAAGTTGACTTACTCTAGTGGAACAATGATTAGAGGTGGAAGAGTGACTCATGGTGGAGAATCCGCTGATAGGGTAGACACGTCGAGAAGTGGCCAAAAAGTGGTGTTGCAAGAAGACCCCGCATCAAGATGAGAAGAAGACAAATCTGGAAGAGAAGAGTCAAATCTGGATGGAAGTGTGGTATCTTTCAAGAAAAAGTCCATGGAAGGATTGGCAAAAAAAGGAACATGAGTAGAGGATTAGAAGGGATGAACAAAAGAGAACATCTTGTGCTCTTAAAAGGTAACATGACAGGACACACGAAGGCGATTAGAAAGGGATCTTAAAATCTACCCTTTGTGCTCAAAGCCATATCCAAGGAAGCAAAATAAATCGGCACGAGGTTATCATTTCGTGCACACATGTGGAAGAAGGTGCACAAACAAGCACTACCAAAGACGCAAAGAAGACTACAATTAGGGATGCTATTATACAAATGCTTGTAAGGAGAAAGGTTACCTATAATGGGTGATGGCGTACGATTAATAGTGTAAACAACAGTGTGACAAGCTTGCCCCAAAACTATTCAGAATAAGACGCAGAGACAAAAAGAGTGTGAACAACATCTAAGATATACCTATGCTTATGTTCTACTCGACATGTTGCTAGGAAGTGCCTGGGCAAGAGCGATGAATGATAGTATCATTTTGAGAAAGAATTCTAAGAAATTCGGTATCTCTATATTCCATAGCATTATCGGTACGAAAAACCTTGATATCCTATGAAAATTGATTTTGATCATGGCAAAAATTTACAATAAATACGAGAAAGTTCAAAACGAGAGTGATCATCCACAAAAATGACAATATAGTGAGAGCCCTGCATGGTGAGGGTGGGAGATGGTCCCCAAATATTAGAGTGAATGAGCTCAAAAGGAGCATGAGATATCGAATCAGTAATCTAAATGGGTAAAGTATAATGTTTTCCCAACTTACAAGGCAAACAATCAAAATGTTTAGGGTCAACAGAATCTAAATGACCACTTGAAATCAAGGAACTTAACCTAGAGCAAGAAGCATGCCCTAACAAAAAATGTCAAGTTTCAGATGACATTATGGCAGCACAACCATCAATAAAAATTGGATCATTTAGGGAAACAAGCTCAAAGAGGTGCCCCACTTTTACGGCATATCCCAAGTGTGTACATCTAGTTCGAGGATCCCGCATATGACAACCGTGGAGAAGAGAAGTGAATATCAAAACCAAATTGACACAATTGGCTGATAGAGATCAAGTTGAGTGAGAGTTGAGGAACCAAAAAGTGTTAGGAAATGTTTCATGTATGACTAACTCTCTTTTGTGAGTTATCACTATAAAAAAGAAGAGATGAACATGAAGTGGAAGATTTAAATTGAAAGAAGGTAGAGTTGGATGTCAAGTGATTGCAACAAGCAAAATAAAAAAACCATAAATCAGAAATACTTGGAGCAACAGATATAGCAGAAGTGGTAGGAACAAAAGGGCTAAAGTTATTAGATTCTCAGTGAACAGCGCGAAGATCCTCTAGGGATACTGGTGTGAGGGATGATCCATGGGTAGAAGTCTTAACATGGCGATTAGTTGATAACAGGGCAGAGGGACCTCGGCTATGAGGTTGAGTGATTGATCCCATGGGTTGCGTGGATCGTAGTCGATAACAATTTGATGACAAATGACCATATCTGCGATAGTGTTTGCAAAATGAGCGGCGTTAGGAGGAAGAACTCGAAGTGGCAAGTACCACATCTATAGGTGTGGAGATAGGTAGAGAGAGGGCATTGCGCTTTCAAGGTGGCCAATCAAGTCTCCTCAGTCAATAAATATGAAATAACCGTCTCAATAGATGGAAAAGGATCTTTATGTAGAAGGGAGGTCCTCACAGATTCAAACTCGTCATTTAGGGCCATAAAAAATTGCATGACACTAATACGATGACAATATTTAGCAACTTTGCGAGCATCACTAGGCCCCTCCAAGCGCAGTTCAAACAAGGTCAACTGATCCCAAATAGCATGTATAGATGATAGAAAATCATTAATGAACTGGCTTGGCTCCTGACGTATGCGATATAAATTCCCTAATAGCCGATACTGATAGGCAATATCCAAACTGGAATAATGACGGGCAACAAGATCCCAAACTTCCTTTGCTGTATTAAAAAGGCCAAACTATAGTCTAATAGGTGGGATCAAAGTGTTTCAAAACCATGTGAGAATTTGATTGAATTTTTCTATTCCATTCGTCCCGACGATTCACAAATTTGGCATCGCACACTAATTTCTCCATTGACATTATGCCAGAGCTAGCATCTTTTCAAGAAGCTTGATATTTCTTGAGCCCATGAAACATAATAGAACCATTTAAAATAGTCTGAATAGGCATTGAGACTTCCACTTTATCCATGATAGGCAATTTACTAGTATAAAATCATCAAAATCTAGTGTATCGAGAGCAAATATGGATAAAGTAAGGTAAAAAATGGACTCGGAACATCGAAATACCTCAAGAGCCGATCGAAAAACACCAAAAACCGGTCAAGAAACGGTCAAACGGTTAGAAATGTGACGGATTCGGTCTGGTCTAAACCACCCAATGCCAGTCAACGACCAATCAATGCCGGTAAATGTCTGGTCTACAGAAGCAACCACGGTCAATGGTGGGATGACGTGGGAGATGATGTGGCGATCACGTCAGCAGCTTGTAGAGCCATTGGCACGTGCAGTTGGGACAGGCGCGTATATCTCACACGCAGAACTCCTTTCGATGAATGGAGGAGCGTCTAGCAGAGGAGGGCAACGAAAATTGACGAGCTGACGCAGTGGAGGGCGGCAAGTATTGGGTTGGTGTTGGTTTGTCTAAAAACACAGCGGAGATCATCCAAATCACCACTGAACAGTGGTGGGCTCGTTGGGTCCGAGATGCAATGGCGTGTGTAGCGGCGTTTGTTGGCAACGAAATTTCAGGATGTGAGTCATCTGAGGGTGGCGAGTCTGATGGTGGTCTCAGTTTTCCGAATGAGTAGTGGAAGTATCCTGAACATTAACTAAAGATTTCGGTCTTATCGGAGAATAGAAGCAACGCGGTCGGTGCGGCTGGCATCGTGGCTACCACAGTGTAGCAGACTCCATGGGCGCTCCGCAAGTAACAGTGGTCATGATACCAAGTTGAGATTTGTGTTAAAAGAGAGGAAAGTGGTATACTCACATTACCAAAAGAAGAGTACAAGCCTTCCCTTATATATGGGGTGTGAGGCAATTAGGTTTAATTACAGTTGATATAAACTACAATTAACCTAATCTTAAATATATACATCTAACATTCATAAGTCGGTTCATCCACCACCGATGATTTAGAGCATGAACCGCTCTTAATCTCGGAGAACTCTTGCAAGTCCATGGGGAAACCATCCAACATACATGAGATGCTGTCACGATACAGCATGACTCATCAGAAAAGGAACTTCTTGTCTCATTGTCTAAAATTGCAATTCACTTAGATGCTCTATCATATCATCTTCTTTCGCCAACGAGAAAGAAAAATATCAACATGTCAAGAAAGAGAAGCTAGTTTAAAAGAAATCTTAACTTTGCCCAAACTAGCCGTAAAGAATAATCTTACGGGTTCATATGAAGCATAAATTTTTTTGTTCCTCTTAGGTGAGAGTTTGCACGCGACATGAGATTGACTATAAAGATATGAAGATGAGAAGATCATTCATAACAAATCAATTTGGATAAGATTTTTCCTAAGTTTGAATTTGAATTTAATATTAGATTCGGTTTTCTAATTTCTATGCTCATCCAGGTTTAAAAAAGCTTGCCAGTCGACTTTTTATACGCACTCCAATCATCTTCATTAGCAGTTTAGGTTCGACTTCGGTTGTCAAGCAAACATGTTATGGCTTTCAATTGGTCAAAATTCAGAGAGTCAGAATCAGGGGTAAAACAGAGAAGTTGACCTTTTGGTTAACTAATTGATTTCACAGTTTATGAGGCTAATCAGACTAAATGCAAGCTTAATCGACTTTGTTTGCAAATGAATTGATGATTGATTGCTATTAATATTGATTAGTGATGCATGATCCCTTGGTGGGTAGCTTAGGAATAGGGTTTAGATATTAATTAGGTGCTTAAGGAAATTGCAAGTGGGGAAGCTTGGCGCCTCCCTCTTGCGATCTCGTCTCAACTCTCGCCTCTCTCTTGCATTAAGGTAATGCTATGTTTTTTGCCGTTTTGCGCGTTGCATTTTCCGTGCCTTTTATTTTCACAGGACTGGCCGGATCTAGGTCTAGCTGTGTGCCGTGTTGGCAAAAATCTCTGAACCGTCCAATCTCTTCAACCTATATCGAGAAAGAAGAAAGAATATTGCCGGATTTGTGTGGCTTGGGGTCTGATTTCAGTGATTTGCCCATGACTCAGTCTTTTCAAGCCGATTTTCGATTGAAAACTGGGAATAAAATTAGGGTTTCCATTTGATTTGGGGGAGGATCGTGCTTGAGTACTCGAGCGTCGGTATTTAACGCTCTTCCTAAATGCCATGATGCTTCATTGCCTTTGAATGATGCTTCATTTAAGCTAATGTGATGATCTGGTATTATGCCCATGATGGCGTTGTGTTTTTTTAAGTTCTATTTCATTAGTTTATGTCTGAAGGTTTCGTAAATGAAGAATGGTTGAAATGAAATATTGCAACTCAGATGAAGCTTATGAGAAAATGAGGTAACAGGTCGCAAGAGTGGCTGATAGTTACAGTATGGCTATAGAACGCAGTTGAGATGAAGCTTATGAGAAAATGGAATGTCGCTCTTCCTACTGAATGTTGCAATTCAAAAGTGTATGTATTTGAATGATTGGTTCCGTTGGACCGCCTAGGAACCGGTCTGGTCCTAGGGCCTAGCGGACCTGTCCGTGGTTCCGAAATCTAGGAACCGATCCCTCCGGTCTGATTCCCAGTTCTTAGGTGGGACCGGACTGGACCAGGAAGCAATCAGCCCTACTCTAAACCTCTCTTTTTCATGTTTCACTCTTTCATTCTTTCGTCTCTTATACATTCTATTCTTGACTCAATTTAAACTGACAATTTGAAGTGAACCCATTAAGCTTCTTCCCCATTTACTCACGGCCACATTGCTCATACCCCAGTGAAAACTTCTGTTGACTTAGATCTTTTCATATTCTTTATTAGAAACTCACATACCATGGCGGAGAACCATACATGACCTTATTCACCGACGACCAACTCCGACAATTACTCTGACCACCTCAGAATCGTTGCCCGCACTCACCAGACACCACATGCACAATCAAACTATTTCATTATTTCGTGACACCGAAGCTTATCATTCAAGAACACTAGGCATGTTACTTACGTACATCCCAGTTAACACGGCAGGTCATGCAATATCTCTATAACTCATGCATTCTCACGAGTTCATGCAAAGAAGGTAAATGGCCAAACTGTCATGGTCTCACTCTTCTAAAGTCTCGTCTCTAGAATCACCTATCCATATCTAAAAGAGAAATTAAGATACAAACCGAAACAAACATCTCCAATTGGCTTTCTGACCCTACAAAGTCCAAATTTGTACCGATACAGAAAACAATGAGTATGTGCAATAACTATGAATTCACTTCCAGCATACAAAAGTTCAATCACAATGCAATTTTTGGGAATTATCAGTCACGGACCGAAGACTAGTAACAAAAATCAACAAACAGCGCATCACTTACATGATTACTAACTGCACCTGTCAAGACATAAGAACATCAAGCGCGCCTAGGATAGACATAATCTGTAACTCAACACATTCGTATAATCTCAATACAGTGAGCACATCAGAAGTTGAATGCATTTGAAATGGACATACACCGAGACAAATACCATCAACCAACTAAGACCAAGCTGGTTCTAAGTGAATAGAAATCCTGCTTCGAATCGTTAACAAATGACTCGATTTGTGCATGATGAAACCGAAACATAAGAAAATTGACATCAACGTGATCAATCAACGGACAAGCTTCTGGCACAGACGAATCTTGATTTAACATCCAATAGGTGACATACATCTAGGTACAATAATCCTGATCAAGTAAACATGGCATGTGGGGATTTTGGCCGTGGATTGTAGGGTCAAATTCCAAGTTATAATGAGAAGATCAAACACATAAATCTTAGTTTGAACACAAAACGATCAACCAGACATCAATATGTATGAACATTTCTAAGATTGTTACACTGTTTTCACTCAGGCATATGATTACACACATGGCAGGCGTCTCGGTGACGATCTGTGGCAAAAAGAGAATACGAGAAGGAGAAGAAACCCAAGAAAGAAAATAGCTTCTCGAACTCAAAAATATATATATATTCCCCAACTCCTTCTCCACCTGTGCTTTGTCCGTCGCGTATGTGCATCCTGGAAAACTGGCGGTGGCTACCGGTGGAGCTTGCGAGGGCAAAACTGAGGGAGAAAAGCTCGGTTGGGGTGAGAGAGAAAAAATCGTTAGGATTCCATGTTCCGTTGGATGCAGTTCAGGGTGTTATTGAGTTTGAAGCTTAAATGGGTTGGGCATGGGACATCTATGCCATAATCCCTAATTTGTGAATTAATTTTTATAGGCGAAATTCAGGTGTCAAATAACTCAATTAGTAAAATCGAAAAATTTAAAAACTCCGTTCGTCTTGCAAAAAACAACTTCTAGGAATATGTTATGTGGATTTTCCATCATTCGGTTCAAGGAAAACAAATAAGTTAAGGAAAACATTTTCCTTCAATGGGGAAAATAAAGAGGAAATTATTTTCATCCTTTTTCTTTCACTAAGATCAAGCATGTTCTCGTCCATTCACTCATTTTAATTATTTTATTTTATTTTTAAAAAATTGAATTTTTTAATTTCTTTATTTCTTTTCTTCCTTTTTCTTTTTGCTTCTTCCTCAGCTGGTCGTTGGCCATGGCGACAGCTAGCAACCGGTCACAGGCGAAGAACAAGCTTGCTCGAGGTCACCATAGGTCGGCGAGGCTCTAGTGACCTCGGGCGAGGCTTGAGCCTCGCCTAGCTCGCTGGATCTAGCGAGGCTTGAACCTCGCCAAGCAAGTTGCGCGACTTGTCCTCTAGGTCGACCTTGTCCTCCACCTTTTCCACTACGTACGCTAGACTCTTGCGAGGCTTCGAGCTCGCTGGATCTAGAGAGGTGGAGCCTTGCCAAGCTAGCTTGTTCCTCGCCTGTAACCGATCGCCAATAGTACTCATGGACAATGACCGGCCGAGGAAGAAGGAAAAGAAAGAGAAAAAAAGAAAAAGACAGAAAAGATAATTAGAAATTTCTCAGGAAAATCAAATTATATTTTCCATACCGAACAATGAAAAATATTTTCTCGTTCATTCTCATGTTTAGGCTAAACATGGGAAAATACTATCATTTTACTAGAAAATGGCTTTTTGGAAAATATTTTCCAAAAATGCTACATTTTCTGTGAAACGAATGGAGCCTAAGTTTGAATTGGCCTCCGCACAATAAATTTAAGACTGACTTAATAGCTGCCCCTAAATAATTTATTTCAACATTTATTTCTTCTAAATCGGTAATAATTTATTATCAGGATCCTCATAAGAATTAGATAAGCAAAATTTAGATATTTGCTAAAATTAGACATCTGCTAACATTAGAGGTTTTCTAGCTGTAGTGTGCCACGTGAGTCATCATCATACGAGTTTTACCCACTTTTATATTTATTGACATATAGATTGATATCGAAATGCTAGTATCATTTCCTTGAATTACCTCATCTCACCCAGAAACTTCGGTGACCACCTAAGTATATTGTAAGCTTTTTCCAATAAGATATCATTCGCCCGACACCCTAGTTCGTCTCAAACGAAATAGAGCACAAAGTGAAATTAAAACCTATAAGGATCTAAACCAAACGATACGTATACCTAACAAGAGTGAGTCAAGCTTGCCGGTGGCAGGAGAGTTGCGAGAGTCCCAAAATGGATTTAAACAGTACTTGAAAACAAAATTTTATAAAGTTATGGTCAAACAAATAATCATGCCCGATAAAACGTGAACCCATTTCACATGTACCATTGGATGAAGTGGGTCCCATATGAAACCCAGTGATCTAATGGTGGATGTGAGCTAGGTTCACATAATCTGGATGCATTCGATAATTGCTCATGGTACAGGTGATGGCGACAAGATTCTAGGCTCTAAAATAGAATTTGCGCATGACACCATCATCACAATCCTCCTTAATCAAGTCATGCATAGAAAAGTTCGCGTCAGTGAATTGGTCCACTTGGCCTCGTACAGTCACTACAAAAAAATTGAATTTTTGCTACAAAAATTTATGACGAAAAAATTTTCATTGCAAATTTACGATAAATTTTCTAACGAAAAGTAAAATTCGTTGAAAATTTCCAACAAAAAATTTTTCGTCATGAAAATTTGAAATTTCCAACGAAAAAATTTTAAATGGGAAATTCGTTGAAATTTCGACGAAAAAATTTTCGTTGGAAAATTCGTTGAAATTTCAAAACGAATTTTTCATGAATTTCAATTTTCTCGGGCAATTATTTCATTGTGTACATTTTTTGGTTGGAAAATTCGTTTGGAAATTTCCAAACTAATTTTCCAAACAATTTCAATTTTCCGGGCAATTATTTCGATTGTGTACAATTTTCGTTTGGAAAATTCGTTGGAAATTTCAACGAATTTTTTTTAGATTGGAAATTTCAACTAATTTTCCAACAAATTACAAAAAAACTTCGGTCTTTGTTTGGCATTTTTATATTCGTTGGAAAATTAGTTTGGAAATTTCAATGAATTGTCAAACAGTTTCAATTTTACGGGCAATTATTTGGTGTATATAATTTTGTTGGAAATTTTAAGCGAAATTTCAACAATTTCAATTTTCAGGGCCATTACTTGATTGTGTACAATTTTCGTTGGAAAATTAGTTGGAAATTTCAACGAATTTTCCAACAACTTTCAATTTTACGGGCAATTATTTTGGTGTGTCTGATTTTCGTTTTGTAAAATTCGGTAGGAAATTTCCCGCAAAATTTTAAACAAAAACCCTCTTCTTCCTTATTCAACATTTTCGTTTTCATTATTCCCACTCTCTCAATTTCCACATTCATTTCTCTCTCTCTCTCTCTCTCTCTCTCTCTCTCTCTCTCTCTCTCTCTCTCTCTCTCTCGCCTTACCTCTCCCTCCGTCTCCCCCCTCCGCCTGCCCTCCGCCTCCTCCCCGCCGCCCCCTCCTCCTCCAGCTCTTACCCGGCTCGGGCGCCATGGACACTAAGATCGGGTCATCAGGGTCATCACCAACGTCGACTCCCTCCCTAAAGGCGCCGGGCCAAGGCCATCAAGGCCAGGCCCGTGTGATCCGCCCCCCTAAGCCACCATGGAGCGCCACCGGCGCCACCAAGCCTGCGTGAGGCGGAGCTTCCGCCAGATCTGGGCGAGCTCGAGATCACCAAACCATGGCGAATCCAGCCCTCGCCATGGCGGCGAGGCCGCCACCATCCCGCCTCACCGCCACCGTCAACCCGACCTGATCTCTCTTCCTTTTCGCCGCGTGGGCTACTTGGAACCATTGCTCGCGATTCGCGGGCCTCACCGGCGACAAGCTTGAGCTCGCCTAGATCTAGGCGAGCTCGGCCCTCGCCGGCGATGAGGCTGGCCCTCGCCGGTGGCGAGGGTGATTTTTCAATAAAAAAAATTTCTATGGAAAAAAAATTTCCACGATTTTTCGACCAAAAAAAAAATTTTGTAGTTTCCAACAAAAAAAAGTTCGTCGGAAAAAAAATTCGTTTCCAACGAATTTAGCCACGAGTTTTCCAACAAAAAAAATTCGTTGCAAATTTCCAATGAAAATTGAAATTTTTTGTTGGAAAAATTTGGGACGACGAATTATCAACGAATTTTTTTTCGATGGAAAATTCGTTGGCAACGAATTTCTCCAAATTTTTCGTTGGAAATTTCGCCGGAAAAAACATGTTTTTTTGTAGTGAGTACCAAACATACGTATTGAACGCGTTGGCATGACGTGTCAAGACTAGTTGATGCTTTGGTTAGATCAAGCACACGGCAAGACATGAGCCGTCGTTATCTGGAAGCAGCAGCGAATGTTCGTTTGTCCCCATGAGGATAGGACCCCAATTCTTACTGTAATCACATATAATGGGTGGATAACGTTACTACATGGCTTGACTTATCGAGTACATTTATTCCCAGACGAGCATTATAGATCTCAAGGAAACGACGAAGCAACATGCTTTTATTCATCTAGCCAACATTCGACGAAGAGAGGGACGCATTTTGCTCTAAAGTCCAAACAGAATGACAAGTTAGAAAGCAAAAGCACGAATGATCAATATCCAATCGAACGACTCACTGCAACACACAAACCAACCGAGGTACAACCTTACAAGAAAAATCCATAGAAAGCCATTAACGGCGACCATATAAGCCGAATTATTATTTTCATTTTTTTTTTGAAGAGGCTTGAAAAGGTGGTGTTTGTTAATGGATGGGTTCTCTACTAAAACGAAATGAGCCACTCAGCCAGTGCCACCAAGGAGAGCCTTAAGCTTCTTAATCTGAGCAGCATCAAGGAAAGTGGTGGCCTCCACCAACTCAGAAGGGAAATTATTACCGAACAGAGCAAAGTCCAGGACTTGAAGCCCAGGGCTCGGACTGCTGAAGCTGACAATGGCAAGTGCTGAACCTTTACCCGAATTCAATTGGAAGTGCAATAGCCCCTGAGGGAAAATCATGCTATCCCCTTTGTTGAGGGTCTTCAAGTAGACGTTGTTTGCTGATGACGAGATGAACCCGGCACAGATCGTCCCTTGGAGAACGATGAGGACCTCCGAGGCAGCCGGGTGCGTGTGCAATGGGATGACCCCACCGGTGGCCAAGTCCAGGCGGGCTAATGAGATGCCGAGCCCATTCAGGCCAGGGAACTGGGCTACGAATGCTGGGGTCACCGCAGCCTTGATGAGGTTCGAGGTGTTCCCAGCCATGCCGAGGCCTGAGAAGACGAAGTCGTCCACGGTGACTGCCGAGACCTTCTTGCAGGTGTAGCCCGCGGGGCTATCAGGGCCTGAGAGGTCTCCAACGCAGAAGTCCTGGACATCCGCGTGGGAGGCGGAGAGGAGGAAGGAGAGCAGAATTAGGGATTGGAGTATCGACATTCTTATGCCAACTCTTTAGTTTCTTGGGAGAAAGATTTCCTTTGGAATGTGCGTTTGAGGGATTCATGGGGAAGTATATATAGAGTGGCACATCGTGGATATTCTGAGGCATCGTGATTCGCTGAGAGGATAACAGACCCCACGCAGGGTTTCACTTGCATGGCAATGCAAGAAATGGGTACGTTGGAAGAGATAAAGTGCAATCCGTGATACTGGTCGGAGGGTAATCTCTTCGCAGAAAAAAGAACAAGAAGGCTCTTTTGTTTGGAAATAGAGGACCATGTGAAAATATCTTTTGATATTTTGAGGCTTCGGTAAAGAATATTCGTCTCTTCGAAGAATATGAACTTCAAATACATTTCACTAGGAAGAATTCAATGACAAGTTCAAACCTCTAGTTATCACTAGAAGTACCGTATTATAACTAGTTCACACTACTTTGGCATTGTTTTTGGCTGTTGTTTAATTTGGTTTTCAAATTTACAACAGAGTTAACTATGTGTTTGCTCTGTGGAAATTGAAGAGCATCGCTTAATAAAAGGGAACTTCTCTGTATCCATCATTTCTTTTCGAGATCATAACAATCAAGATCATATGGTAAGAATACTGTGAAGGTACACCTGTGATCATATCAGCAGTGATAGCATAAAGAAAAATATACATGAAGTACAATGTCTTTCTGGACACCAAGCCTTTTGAAATTACTGGCTGCAACCGACCTGTATATGATAGGGACTATATAGCTACTGGGCATATCCACAACTTATTTTTAAAGTGACAAAGAATGGTCAATCTACTCTAGAATGTTTATGAGTTATATTTTAAGAAGTTTACTTAGCTACAATTGAGAGCTACATCATCGATAAGCCAGTAATTAAATTTAGTACATTGCTTGTCACTCACCATGGCTTGAGATCCTTCAATATGAAGCGGGGGCTGCTTTTTTTTTTTTTTTTAATTTTTTGTAATGCATTTTGTGCTTCTTAAACTTGCATGCGGTATTTAGACATGCAATTCACTAATCAGAGAGGGGTTGGAGTAAGTTCGTAGCAATCAGAAATCGAAGAAAACATGGCTCTTAAAACTTTGGAATAATCGGTTGAGCATTTGATCTAACTATAGGAACTGTAGGAATTACCAGGACAAATAAACGACACTGCTCATCTCAAAGGGGCGAATTTCACTCTACATTATTGAGTGCTTCTAAGCATCTTTTACCAAATCTTATTTAACTTGAAAGAAAAGAGGAATTTGAATTATAAGAAGTTATAGGAGCATCCGAATATAGTAATCACAAGAGAATCAAGAAGGTGGTCCATGAGCACATGGGAGGAGAGATATGAGGGCATAAGAGGACATACATGACAGCTAAAAAGCATTGTCCCTGCAAACTGCGAAGTCTTTGTTTCCGTTGTCTCAACGTTGGCCACGAATATGGGTGGATATTGCGAATTCCCCATCTTCTAGGGTTTCCCAGATTTCACGGAGCAACGTAAAAGAAAAGCTTGTCCTTGATTTCATTCATGACATTTGTCAAGATTGTCTCGATTGACTTTTTTTAGCGGATTTGATGCTTTAATTAATGTTTGTCATTTGGTATCTTCCTCACCTATATATTGACCTATTTAAATCAGAATTGTATGAAGAAACCATAATTCCATGGGGAGACGTGGCGATAACTCTCCCATTAATGTAATACAAAACTTTAATTGGGACTACTTGTCTATCTAATGTTGACAATGACACTATATTAAAGAAAAGTTCCTTGTTATATCTACCATAAAGATATGATCGATGGGAAATTCGATAATCCTCGATCAATCCTATTGATTACATTGATGACTTGCTTCAGTCAGCCCCAGTGTCACACTTACATTGGCCGAGCGCACGCAATCGAGCTACATCGGACTCAGTCAGTCATTGTGTTCAGCTTAGCTAAGTGCTTGCTTGAGTTAAGATTGAAACTTTGCTGTCATAATCTGCAGCCTAACCCAAGTCGTCCTGACTTGGCCTAATGAGTAATTCCTGGGCGCAATATCCTCTTTTTTCTAATTTGTCCTCACATGATTATGCTACCTTTGCGCGCAAAGCTCCACCCAAGTGGACCGAATGGACCATCACTAGAACAAAAAGTTGGAAGATGGAGCCAAAATGCTTTAAAAACGGTCCAGCCCCTCTGGCATTCCACAGTGAACAGGCTAAAAAGCCATGATATATGGCAGTCAAGATATTTCCAAAATGGCCTTGTATAAAGATCACTGAAGGAGAAACTTCATATGTCCTACTTCTTGTCTGTTGGCCACGTACATTTGTTGTGTACTGGGGACTAAGTGTGAACTGATAACGGCATTGTTAACCTTTTCCTTCTAGAGCCCATTACTATCCAAGCACTGTCCCCCTCGTTCAAAGGTCAGTTGTAGATATTTGCCGGAAATCGCGCCTAGAATTGTAATGTAGAATTTGAGAGATAATGTTTATTAGAAATCTAAAACTAGAAGATATATGACTGAAAAAAAATAGTTCTCTATTTAAATGTAATATGTAAATCAACTACTTTGTTAGAAAATCCAACCCAAAAGATACTAAATTATATGAGCGGCATGTGGAATTTGACTAATTGGGGGTGGATGCATATTCGTAAAAAGGATAGATCGACTCTAATATTGTGATTGAAATTTAATCCAAAAGCTTAAGCTTATAGTTAGAGGGAGATCACATGAATATAAAATATATATAAGACCCCGTTATCAAGCAATGTGTGATAATAATTTCATTTTGTTAAACATTCATTTTCGTGATTTTTACTATTCATATATAAAGAAGAATCAGTCATCAACTTACCTAGTAACGTGTCAGTAATGAGCTGACACATTCATAAAAATCCAATTTTTTTTACAGTTTGCAAATTACAATTTTTTTTAATCTTTTGCCAACTTTTCTTTGCATTTTTTACCGGTGCATTAATATACTTGTCATTATATGAATTTACTAATCTTTATTCAAGCGCATTTTCAATTCTTTTTTTATCAAATTACCAACTACTTTTGGGTTACAACGCTTGCTAGAGTTAATTTCCAATATTTATTTTTAAAATTTATCAATTTTTTTTTATTGTTTACCAACTTTTATTTATCTTTCTTTTTTTTTCTTTTGATAACCCACGGACAAGAGCATAGATGTTTGGCTACCTAAGGGCTCATGAAACATAATGTAATGAGCCCATGAATAGGTTAAGTGCAGGCCTTTGGCTAGTGTTGGTAGCTTTAACCTAAAACAATTTGTATGCAATTGATAGGATTTGAACATATAATCTCTGATTCTTGAGCTGAATTTTTAATGCCTTAAATTTATCAACTCTTACATGAATTTATCAATATATATCTGTGTGACTTACCGGCTTTTCTCTCATTAATTTTGTTTTACCAACCTTTATTTAAGTTGCTTAATTATTTCAATTTAACAAATTTTCTATTGAGTTAACAACCCACAAAAATTTGCTAACTTTCTTTTAGAAATCACGATCTTAATTTGAATGGATAATAACTTTACTCCAATTAAATTACCAACTTTTTGTGGTACTAACTCTTAGTTGAGTTAGTCATCAATGTCTATTTAGCTTCTTTCTTAATTACCAACTTCTCTTGTACAAAAGAAAAACGTATCTTATCTTCTAATAACTTTTATTTACCTTTCTTACCAACGACCTAAACTTATGAATTAGCATATGAAAGTGTCGACTTTTATTTAAGTGACTTTCCAACTTTTCTCCAATTGAGTTACCATCTTTTACTTTACCAACTTTGGTTTAAAGTAGCCTTAAATTTACCTTTCAATTTTTTCTCACTTCATTCTCTCTAGCCTCTATACACACCCTAGTAAAATAGAATTTATAAAATGCAATATGTTGATACGCGACCGCTCCGAAGTTTGATTTCCCCTTTAATGACGTGATCATTGTATCGCAATAATCAAGAAAATATTTGGACCCACCAGCTCGAATGGCGCTTTCAGCGGCCCCTCGAAATTGCTACAACCTGCGACATTTCAAATGTGACCTTAGCTCGAGCTTTTGATAAGATGTCGTTGGTCCCATCAGGCATGAGATTTTTCCACTTCTCCAGTACGGACTAGTTGGTTGATGAGATTGATATACCTCGATCGGGTTGATATACAAAACCAAAAAAAGAAAAAGAAAATGTCAATCAATGACACCTTTAGGGTGTGCATGACAATCATTTTGTCTTGGATTATTTCTACTTTCGAAATGATTCTTTTTTTATTGCCGGTAAAACAATTTTTGAAAGCATTTGAAGGCGTTTGGAATTGTTCAAAATTTATATTCACAGGGGAAAAAAAAACAAAAATACGTTTGGTAATTACACAAAATTTCTTTTTATTAATAATATTTTAATAATATTTTAAATTGTTTAATATTTTTTTCTTTTTTCCTTCTTTGGCTATGGCCCGTTCCTTCTTTGGCCATGGCTGGCCTGGCCTGCCTGCTTGCCCTCGCCCAGTTAGGTGAGGCCGAGCCTTCTTGTTGTCGCTTGCTTCGCCTGGCAAGGCTACTCCGCCCGACCGGGCAAGGCTGCCTAATGGCCAAGCCCCACCGTCGCGACCACCTCGACCTCGTGGGCGTCGGTTGTGATGGCGAGGCTTGGCCTCGCCCGATCTAGGTGAGGTGAGCGACCGCCATGATCAAGGCGGAGTCACCTCGCCCAGCGACGAGGGTTCAGCCCTCGCCCGCTTTGCCGGGCGGCAAGGGGGCCATGGGCCCCTCGTCAGCCCAGGGAAGAACAACACAAAAAGAAGAAAAAAAAAGAAAAGAACTCATTCAAAATTGTCTTGAAACAACAAGAACTTTTTACTTTTATTTCTCTTCCAAAACTGTTTTTTAAGCACAAATTTTTTGCAAAATATGCCCTGGAACAAAAGTTTACAAAACGATTTCTCTCAAACTATTTTTGGGAAACAAAAGAACAAAAAATTTTCACTATTTAACACGTTACCAAACGGCCCCTTAGAGTATAATCGTCAACAAAATATCAAGCTCGTAAAATTCATTCGAACAAGCGGTTTTCATTGAATCGGACAAAGCAACAGATAAATAAGGCCAAAAACAGATACAAAGTTACAAGACAGGTAAGTCTCTCTCGACCATACGAATGCACGGCGACCCAATGCAATATGTTTGATTATTATATGGAAGATTCCTCCTAGGATTCCAATTCCATCAGAGTTCAGTTCAATAATGCTTTTTTTCTTCTTTTTTTTTTTTTTGTGACCGAGGATCCGCCACCATTCCCAGGTACAAGCCTGCACAGGTAATCGGGCCTTTATACCTGGGGGAAGAAGTCCACCGCCATTGGCCTCTACACTTAAATTACTGGAGGCCAAGCGGGGGATTGAACCCGGAACCTCTGAGGAGAGAAGGAAAGTCTCCCACCACTTTCGGCCATACGCGGTGGGTATCTTTTTCAATTTTAGGCTCTATTTATTTTGCGAAAAATGAAAATTTTAGTTGATATTTTTCAAAAACTAATCGCTTGAATTACTTACATAATTGAATGAGCGGAAGATATTTTTGTCATCCAAGAAATATTTAGATGTGTATTTTTGTCGGTAATAAAAACAAATTTCATTAATGAATTATTTTTAATAATACAAACAATCATTTTTAGAAAAATATTTTTCAAATCATTCATTTTTTACGAATAAATGGAGCCTTAGATCTCCCATCCTCTTGCCTTGGAGATTTGATTGAAAGCTCCCAAATAATCCGTGGCGGTTGGATATTTTATATTCGTTATGCACACAACGCAATATGGTATAGGGCAATCAATGACAGCCTTACTGAAAAATCATCGACAAAATATCAAGATATATTTGTAGGAACCATAAGCAAAGGATGAGCACGATTATACTTTGAGCATTTTTTTTTTGGTCGAAATATTTTGAGCATTTGTTAGGCTATAACTCACGTGCTTTTTCAAATCTAAAAAAAAAAAGATTGATTTTACATGTTTAGTTTCTCCCTAGAAGTCAATTTATTGCCCTTCAATCATTTTTGTTATTATGAAAACATAAAGCACATATAACTTGTTTATAAACACGGTTAGACTTAAACAAATCAAAGTCAAAGAGAGGGGAAAAAGGAGATTTTACATTTTTTTCTCAATAGGAAATAGGAATTTTGTTACCAGTGTACAATTTAGGTTACACATTTACGTGCTCGGCATTTGGAAGAATTCGCTTTCAAAATTCAAATACACATATCACTCATCAAATTATGAATATGTAACTATCTTTTTACACTAGCGGTGGACCTAATAAGAATTACAAGAAAAATTATTATCTCAAACTTCTTAGCAGTCCTTTGTGGTCCATTTTGAGTACCTTTTACATTGGTAGGGGCCACGGCTAGGTTTTTGGGCCCAATATATTGGTGAAAATATCATCCGCACTTTTGATTCTTTTGAAAATTGCAGGGCGCATTTTTACCTCATAAAAGTATATAATTTCTTATATTTTTCCCCTTTACCTTTCTTAAATTCTTTTTTTATTTATTACCTCATAAAATATCTTCCTTGCTTTTGACAGAAAATGGAGCCACCCTCGATTTGAATTGGATCCACCATTTTCTTCCATGCTTTCACTTGTTCCTTGGTATAAACTCCAGGCCCATGTGGAAACCTATGTTTATTTATCATGATGCGTCATGAGCTCTATAATAAGTTTAATAAAAGAAACATTTTCAAAAGAGCGAAAAAAGAAAGGAAAAGAAAAAAGAAAAGAAAAGCTTACTTGTTAGCTCTACAACGTTAGACTGAGTCCAAGGACAATGGGCTTATATCCTTACCAAACGTTCGTCACAAATGAGAACAAGAAATCTAAAGCCCCACAGATGTTTCCTGTAGTTTTAAATATTGGTGCATCAAGCAACTCTCTCCTTTAAAAGAAATTCAATCAAATTATCGACATGCTTACGAAATTACCCAGCCCCGGTTGCCTGAGATGACGGTGCCTTCAGTGATGAGAAGGCAGAGTCGCCCTCTGCCCATAATACCACACCACAGCTGGTTTCAGAGTCCCATTTAAGGCTCCATATCTTGTCGTCGGCGCAAGCACCACCCTGCACCACCGCAACAACAGAGTCGCCGCTTACCTAACGATACCAGTATAGCACGACAGCATGGTTCATCCCAACGATGGCTATTATATCACAGATTTATGACAAGTTTGGATTATTTTTGTTCACAGTTTTAGCTATTATGTCTGTAAGTCAAATGTACAAAAAAAAGAAATAACGCGACGGCTTCACTACAGTGTCACCAAGCAAGCCAAATCAAATCTCGAGAAAGGAATTTGCACACAATCAGGATAAATTAATACGATAGAGTCTTGTTGGATGCTTGAATATAACCTACTTACTTAATACTCATTTATCCGCGTTAGAATTTCAACGCATAAACCCAGTCAAGATTTCGAACTCGATAGCATTATCATTGCGCGTCACGACACTGAGGCATGTGGTATGGCGTATTTCGGTCAATTACAGGTACTTACTTACATGAGAGGATACTGAATAGCCTCTAAACCCATTAAAATAAAAGATTTTATGATTATCAATATAACGTAATATTAGAAACGAAAGAGTGCATTGAAGCTCAAAAGTTACTTGGATTGGCCCATCGGGCTTCTGATTGTGGATATATATAGCCTCAATGTTCAAGAAGGTTTTTGGGTTGTTTTCGGTGAAAAGAGGAGGAAGCTTCTTGGTAGGATAGAGAAACGAGTGCTAATGAATAAGTTTTTATGTGTTGAGAGTGGTGTTCCATCGGCATCCATTCGAATTTCCACACCATCGAGTATGGACATGTAATATTTAGATCACTCACTCAGGTCTCTACTCACATCCTGTCTGATCGATAAGATTATTTAATGTGGCACTTCATCAGCTGAAGAGTAACCTAGGTAGTTTACACGAGCTTCTTCGTTATTAAAAAAAGAAATAAGTGTATTGAAAGGCCTAAAACTTATCAAAAAAGCGCAATTGAGTTTTAAAACTTTGAAAATATTCAATTTAGTCTTAAAACTTATCGTAAAGGTTCTATCGAGTCTAAAAACTTTCAAATAGTGTAATCAAGTTCTGAAACTTGTCATGAAAGTGCAATTGAGTTTTAAAATTTTCAAAAAATGCAATCAATGGAAAGACTTGATTGGATCAATTTGATAAGTTTTAAGACTTGATTGCACTTTTTGAAAGTTTTAGAACTCAATTGCACTTTTGTGATAAGTTTTAGGATTTCATTGCACTTTTTGAAAGTTTTAAGATTTAATTGCACTTTCTTAATAAGTTTTAGGACTTCTAATATACTTGTCCCTTAAAAAACTGTCTTGCTTCAGTTTATTTAATCACATAAGACTATTAAAAAATTTAAATATTAAATAACGCTTTCATTTAACAAAGATAATTATCTGTGAAGAATTTAAAGTGTCGAAATACAAGTTCCACATTTATATTTTCAATATGTGGGGGAAAAGTTTACTCCTGTGTAGGTGGGCATAACACTTGAATTGCAGGATGCAAATGTCACTACATCAAACGATTAAGTGGAAGCAAGAGTCCTTATATAGAAACATATAGGTTACATTTGAAGGAAGGAATTGACCCGAGTCACATTGTTATTATTAGAGGGTTAAAAATAACAACAGCCATGTATATTTTTTGGTTAAGATTGTACGTGGCTAATTTTTATGGAAAAATTACCCAATCAATGCTAAATTTATAGTACAGATGTCAATTCAATTCTTAATTTTTCAATTTTGCCTATTTAGTCTTAAACCTTTGCACGAAATTTCAATGGAGTCATTTTAATTAATTTTTTTCGGAAATCGTTGACATTGTGATCTAGTCATCGCCTGTCGTCCTACATGGCGCACTCCCATGTTAGGAATTTCCGACGAAAATTAATCAAAAGGATTACAATTGAATTTCGCAAAATGTTTATGACTAAATTTGCAAAATTGAAGAGTTTAAAACTGAATTGGTATTCTTACCGTAGGTATAGGATTAATTGGACAATTTTCATATATGTAGAACACCAATTTGGATGTTTGATGGGAGAAAGTTTTCTCTGAGATGGAGGAAATCACAATTTCGAAGAAATTAATGGATCCAGATGTACATTTTTTGTATGAAGTGGAAATTCTCTCTCCAGATTTTTACGCAACATAAAAAAAAAAGTGTAAGTAACAAAATATATGTTCTTATTTCATTCACCAATTTTCACCAATGCAAGCATCCATCAGATACACCAAATACTTCTACCCCTCATTTAAACGCTTAATGCAAATCTAGTTCTCTCAAGAACACATTTTTGTCATATGAGAGTCCTCGCCATTACTTTCTTGGTTAAGAAAAGGATAGTCTATGTATCCAACAATAGGGTCATGAGTATAAAAGGTCTCTCGAACGTACTCATTTAATGGTGCATTAATCTTGAACCTATATACTAAATCAATATTAGAAATGAAAGTTCGACCATATGATATCAAATCCACATCACCGTTAGTCGCGGCCCTCATCCCTAGCTCTCGAATGAACCGGCCAGCTAACATAAATGTACCATGATAAGCTCTTCTTGGAGTCCGTATGAATTTGGTTTCTTCATCTTCTGTACCAATTTGTTCAAGATATGGCATGACTTGTGGTTGAGTTACATGGAGATAAGAGAGTTTCAATCCCATATCAGCCTGGAATGTGTTAAGTTGTTCAATCACCATGAGTCCTGGTTGAGTGGATCAGAATCCATGGCATTGATATAATTGGATACAGGCGAAATTCTAATTGCAACTCGATCACTGCCAATAGCTACAACTCCTGCTCGAACGATCTCCATCAAGAGTCTGCACCTAACTAAACCCCCCGTATTCATCCGTTCTATTGTTGGTTGCATCCTTCACGAATTGATCAATGAGATAGCCAGGTGCTGCATGGAGCTCGATCCCATCAAAACCTAACGTTTGTCCAACAATAATGTCAAAAGAATATTGTGTGACCAACTCTTAAAATGTTCGTACTATTGGTCATTCACTCGATCTGCATAGATGGACTAGGCAATGCCTAGTTGGCATAGGGTCACATTAGGTCATATGGGAGTTATGTGGATCTATAAAAGTGATTATGAATGCGTCAAGTGCACGTCGCCGTTAGGGTACTTAACATTAATATAGCTGTTAATTGTAATCTCACATCACTTGATTATGTGATTATAATGTGCCCTATATAGATAGTCTTAATGCAATCTCTAGAATCCACATATTTATTTAGTGTATAATCAATCTTGACTACTAGACAATCCTTTTTTTCGCTTTTAGTGCACCAAGTCACTTTCTTAACGTAAATTTTCACTTCCACTATCAAGTCACTATGTTGTAACCACTTGATTCTGTTCAATTTAATTTCTGTTTGAATCCTTATTCAATGCACGTGAACGCAAAAGTTACATAAGTGGAAATTTTTGAATGTCAAGTCTTATCAAAATTAAAATGAACAACAGCTAAGGATAGTGAATTAATGCACGAAACCTCGTAGCCAAACCTGCTGGGATGGAGTTGATTGTTGCCTGACGAAATTGCTCGACAACCTTCGGAATATCACATGTATCCAAGGCTCGAGGTTTGGAGAAATTGTCTTGGGTTCCATCGAGCATGAATACTTTCCAATCCTCCGATATGGACCTGTTGGTTGACGAAATTGGGGCACCCCACGAGGCTGATATACTAAGAAACGAGCAATAAATTATTGCTCAACAATAACATAACTCTAATTCTCAAGATGCCAACGTATAAAATGGATCAATCCAGCGAGAAATTTAGTGCATAGTGAAAAATTACAGAAATTACTTCTATGGGATGCCCGACCCGCATGCCACAATTGACAGAAGATTACACTGCCCTTGGCATGAACAACATCCACCACTTTCCTTCATGCTTTGATTTGTTCTTCGGTGTAAATTCTAGGAACATGTGGAAACCTAAATCCAATGTATTTTTATACTAAACTAAAATTATAAACTGACTCTAAGGAGTAATATACATTTAATCATATACTTTTCACTTCAAGAAAATATAATATATTCATGTGAGTAATTATTGGATAGTTTATCCAGATCTTAAACTGAAAGTGGGTTAGAACCAAAACCGAACCAGTCAACCTGTTCATCTTTCATTTGGCTCTATCCCAAACTTTTACAATCTGTAATTTAATTGAAAAGAAAGGATTATTAAAAATACCCAATTCCCTCTTGAGAGATGGTGGTGGCTTCTGTGATGAGAAGGCCTCCCTCCGTCGACCGCCGCCTGTACTACTCAGCCAGCGCCAGCTGCGGCACTCCGTTCAAGGCTCGGCATCTCGTCAGAGGCGCAAGCACCACCCTGCACCGCCACGCCAAACATGACTCCGTTTTGTCTCACATGACCCAATTACGAATTGAAACCGGAGAGCAAGAGCACCTAGGATCATCTATAGAAGACCAATACACACCTGTGTGAGAGGTTGGATTTTCCCATCGTGTATGTACTGAAGAGGTTTGTCATTGCTATTTTTGGTTCAGATAAAACAGATGAAGAGAACGACAAATAGAGAAGATAACGTTTGGGAAAGCCCCAAGATGCGTTGTTGATGGAGTTGATGGCTCTGTTCATATAGACCCAAATGAAGGGAAAATTTAAAAAAAAAAAAATCCCTGAAATGGGGCATTTTTCTCAAAATATTCATTAAAGTGGGGTTTATCTCAAAGTACACCTGAAGTTGGTGACTTTGTCTCAATTGACCCCCAAGCTCACCAGCGGCACAAATTTTTATCTTACGACGATCGCGTGCATGTCACTTGTCGTATTTCACACCATGCACAGTGGCATTTGTCCCAAAATGTCTATTTACCATCTTTTC